>BSBK01009149.1:482500-851809 GCA_027943335.1 Chamaecyparis obtusa
CAATTTTCTTATCATTACTCTCATTCTAAATTTTTTGAAAGTAGGCATATGTTTATTATGTTTGATTAGTTAAAACCAACAACAAAAATGCAATTATCATTCATTTCTTTCTTCTTTTCTAGGATTCACATACAAGTCAAAGTGGGAAAATGCACATCCAAATTCTAATTAAGTTTTGTGCCTATTTTGAGAGAATGTTTTAATTTAATAAAATGTTGACACACAAGACAATTTTGTTCAAAGATGGACTCATTCTTGTAACCTTCAAACATGAAAAGTAATGAAAAAAGATTCTATTGACCTAAATCTTAAAATGACTACTTGATATCTGAAGAATTTATCAAATCACATATTGGTGTAAATAGTACAATTGTTAGTTTATATGTAAAATTGGTAAGACTGGAGCTTGTGGAAAAAAAATTAGAAGTTGTTTTAGATTATTTGTCAATAGGTAACACAAATTTAACAAAAAATAGATTCAAAATCCATAAAACAAGTGGAGAAGTAGTGAAATGCTCCCCAAAATTATTTGTTGTAGCTCATCTAAATTGAAAATCTATAAAGGTTATAAGTCAAATAACTGGTGAAATGTATGATGGTTCTGGGTTGTTCCGCATAGTCCAGTTTGGAACTTTGGATTATTCTGTAATACTGATTAAAAGGCTGAAACTAATATTATTTTAATAAAATCCCGCTAACTGCTCTAGTCTAACATTTCTAGCATAGAACATTTAATGATTTAAAAAAACTGAAATTGATTCACATATATGGGCAAATGAGCAAAACTAGATTTATTAAATATATAGTAGTTACTTTTACATGTAGAAAATTTGAGGCTGAATAGGTATTCCAAGCCAAAATTAATGAGAAATATCACAGGTGGACCAAGGAGTTGACTTTGAGACTGCATAAACACCCCCTTTTATTTTTTAGTGGTAAGCCCTTGACCTGAATGACCCCACTGTGAGGCTCCAATTGCTCCTCATGGTTCAGTGTAAGGCGTTCATATCCGAGTGAGGGTTAACTCTCAATAGGTATTGAGTAAGTGAATAAGCAAAGTAGATGGTGGTAACCAGACTAAATATATGTATCAAACATAGTCTCACCTTCTCATTGCATTCTTACGCCATCGTTACTAAGTACTTGGGTTTGTCAATGGGACATTGGCTCGAATTGACTAGAATATAGCATTCAACACCTCGATGGGAATAAACATAGTCTAAATCATTATACTTATAACAAGATTTCTAAATGTGGAGGAAAAATAACTTACAGTCATTATCCCTTGGTTGATTTTCCCTTTTTGAGTGCCCTCACCTCTTGTAGACACCAAAATAAATGTCATAATATCGACATATGAAATAAAATCTTCAAGCTATGATTCAACAAAATAAGTTAGGGCATGATTGAGCATAGTTAGCAAAGATTGGATCAATACAATATTATAATGAACCTGTGTACAAACTCTTGCATAGCATTTAATATTTACCCTGTAAAACATTGAGGGTTTCTGCTTGCATAGAGAAATTTGGGCATTTGCATTTATAACCGCAACTCTTAATTTAGTGAGTTTCTTTTATTTCCTTTGTATTGAGCCAATCTTATCTAAAAAATATGATCTTGACATCATTATATTTGCACCATGAATAATACAACATTTAAAGATATACATAGGAGAAGTAATGATATGGGTGTTCCTTTCATTTTCTTCTACAAAATAAATGGATAAAGGTCGTTGCCAAAAAATACAACAAAGTCAAAACCTTCAGAATGACATAGAGAATATGAATCAGTTTGATAGAGAATATGAATATGAATATGAATATATCAAAGTCAAATTCTTCAAAATGGATAGAGGACCTTGTTGTCCTCGTGGGAGCTTCTCCTTCCTTCTTCTCAATTTTTACTACTTTTGACTTCTGTGATGTTCTCTTAGGAGGGGTAGGAGTTTGATCTTGCAATATGACTACTGCTAGAGGTGAATCATATATGTCTACATGTTCTACAATTTGTAGGGGTGTAAGTTCTAAGCTCGCCTTTCTAGTGGACTTCTTTGTGACCTTTATCCTTAATTATACCATTAGATATTTAGATACCCCTTCTCCTTGTACCAATTTTTAAACCAATTTCTCTACTTTCCTCTTCCTTTCTCCCATACTCAACTCCTCTCTAACCTTTAGAGAATTCTACTCATATGTTCCCCATCGCTGTTCATTAGGATCTTTTTCAGATACGAGGATATGTTCTATGGAAGGTAAAAAAATATGTGCACCTACCTCATAACCAATGGGAGTACACTGTTAATATGATTTAGAACAACAAAGAGGGGGGGTGAATCAGTTGTTCTCAGGTCTTGATGTATAAAACAAACTTACAAAATTTTCATAAATTAGATCCAATAACCAAAACAAACTCAGTCATCACTGATTCAATAATAGAAACATATAACAATGTAGTCCACTACCCAGCTATAACTTAACTTGTAAAACACATAAATGTTCAAACCAAAACATTCACACAAGTTTTAACACCAGGATTTATAGTGGAAACCCAATGTGGGAAAACCCATTTTGTAACATGCTACTATTATTTTCACTCTTCTGAAGTGAGCTCGGTTAAAATCCAACCCTATCAAAGGTTACAATACACACTGTCAGGTGTGACCCGGTTAAAGGATTTCAATCACCCTGTTAAAAGTGAGCCTTGTCATAGGACTTACATACACTCCATTAGAATGAAACCTTGTTCAAAGGATTTAACATATGACTGTTAGGTCAACCTCTATTAAAAGGATTTTGACTATTACAATGGTTAGAAAGTAGCAGTAATATTTATCTGAAAAATATACAACTCACTTTGCAAATATCAGATCTGATTCTGTACACTAATGCTAGTTTATTGACTTTGAAACTTTGCCATCTCCATCTCTGATTTGCTCGAAACTTTTCTTCAAGCAACCATCACAATTCTCCTTTAGCCTTTTCTGCTTACATAGTCAATAAAACTTTACTGATCTTCTGGCATTCTTTGTTCACCCATGCACTTGCATATCCAAATGCTCAGGTTCCCTTTATACTTTCCTCAATTTGGTTAACTCATCTTATGCCACTCAATCTCATTCGTAGATCTTAGGGTTAGGTTAGATTCATTGAATCTACCTGCTTCATGTTCTTCGGCTCCTTTTCTAGAATCATCTCAAATCTTTTAAAGATTTACAATAAAACATTTTACAGTGCATTTAATGCTTTCAAACAATCAATAAATAAAGTCAACACATTTTACATAATCCAAGAATTCAACAATGTCGGCTCCAAAACTAAATTCTCTTCAAATATAAAAATGCTGATGCTCGGTCAATACTGTGATCAACTACTCGGTCTTCATGTAGAAAGCTCGGTCATTACTAAAAATGTTTCCTTGGCTTATACTATCTTCCTCGACAATTAACTGTTGTTCGATTGACACTAGAATTTTTCTCGGCATACATTGACTCGGTCGACACTAACATTACTCAGCTTCAACATGATTTCTCCATTCTTTACTTGGTCAAGCCTACCAGTTTAGTCTTCAATCTTACTAAGATAAACAATACATTGTCTCATCATTGTACAACATAGTCAAGTACACTTTGTAATATCAAGATAACTCAACCTTTCCCTAGGTGCTATTGTTACCAACCTTGCCATCCCCTTAGCAACACTCAAATAGATATAGTACTTTCCTAAGTAGCAACAGTCTTACCAATTAAGGTTTGACATCAATGATAATACAACAATTGTTTCAATTGCAATTTCCAACAATCTCCCTCTTTGGCATTGATGGCAACACCATATGATATCACCTGAATAACACATGGATTACCAACCAATCCAAAAACTTATCTATTCATTAGAGAATTATTTATAATATCCTTAGCTTCATTCTGATTCAGAATCCTATAAGCCTCACTTTTGTGACCGTCAGAAGTATTCAGATCTCCCTCTATCTCGATCCTTCATTTTAGTTCATCACCCTTACTTTTTAGTGTCATGTGTTATCATACCAGTTCATCTCCCTCTTTGACAAAAATGCCAAAGCAGAAACTAAAACATACATCCATCAGATGTAGATAATATCTATGTAGCTCAGTGTTTTCTCCCTCTGTCATCTTCCTTATGACTGATTCCTTGTCTTTTCTCCTTTTCACAACTCTAGGCTAACCCTAAAGTGTGACAACCTTCTGCATCAATTTGTTAAATATTCTGCTATAGCACATTTGATGCAGTGCTCCTAGCTTGTCTAGGTAGCCTTAGCTAGGGGAAGGACCCCTAATTGACTTCTCAAATACTCATGAGCTTCTCTGGGTAAAGCTTTAGTGAATATATCTGCTAATTGTTCTTTTGTATTCACATATTCCATTCAGACTTCTTTATCTTGTACTAATTCTCTCAAGTAGTGATACTTGATTGCAATGTGATTGGTCTTAGTGTGCATCGTTGGATTCTTAGAAATATTGATAGCACTTGTGTTGTCATAGAAAATAACAATAGGTTCAGTGATTTCTTCTTTCATGCCTATCAACAATTGTTTTATCCATACCAAATTTGAACAGTTTACTACAACAACAACATACTTAGCCTCGGCAGTAGATTGGGAAATGCAATTTTGTTTCTTGCTCATCCAGGAGACTAATCTCTATCCAAGAAAGAAAGCTCCACCACTAGTACTCTTTCTGTCATCTACATTTCCTGCCCAATCAACATCTGTATAAACTTTGAGTTCAAATTTTTCATCCTTCTTATAATATAGACCATAGTCAGCAGTTCCTTTCAAGTATTTCATAATTCTTTTCACAGCCATCATGTGTATTTCCTTAGGATTGGCAGAGAATCTTGCCACAATCCCAATAGCTAGTTTAATATCTAGTCTACTATGTACAACATACTGTAATTTTCCAATCATGGATCTGTACAAAGTCTGATTCACTTCTGCAACATCATCATTCTTAGATAACTTTTGTCTAGTAACCATAGGAGTACTCACTAGTTTAGCATCTTCCATCCCAAAAGTTTTCAGTATTTCATTAACATACTTAGACTGTGTAATGAAAATTCCATTCTTCCTCTGATATACTTGTAAACCAACAAAGAATTTGATCTCACCAAACATACTCATTTCAAATTCAGTTTGCATTTCATTTGAAAATCTTTTACACAATGCATCTTGTCCACCAATAATAATATCATCCACAAAATTTTTTGACAATAGGATACCTTTACCTTCTTCATCTTTCATGTACAAATTGCTTGTGTCATTTGTTCTTGAAAATCCAATCTGTATCAAGTAGTTGTGCAACCTCTCATACCATGCTCTGGGAGCTTGTTTCAATCCATATAGTGCTTTGTTCAATTTGCACACCATGTGTTTTCTGTTTGGGTCAATAAAGCCTTCTGGCTATTCTATGTAAACTTTTTCTAGTATACCATTAAAAAATGCAGACTTGACATCCATTTGATAAACCTTGAAATCTTTATAAGCAACATATGCAAGTAGAGTTCTTACTCCTTCCAATCTAGCTATAGGGGAAAATGTCTCCCCATAATCAATTTCTTCTTCTTGTGTGTAGCCTCTGCATACTAGCCTAGCTTTGTTCCTAGTTATTTCACCATTTTCATTCATCTTATTCTGAAACACCCACTTTGTTCCTATAACATTTTTGTTTTCAAGTCTCGGCACCAGAGTCTAAGTATCATTCTTTTCAATTTGATCAATTTCTTCATTCATTGCTTGTATCCAGTCTTCATTCTCCAATGTCTCTCTAGTTGAATTGGGTTCAAATTCACAAAGTAGGCATGTTGGATCCTTAGTCTTGCTTCTAGTCCGAATTCTAGTATTTTTGTCTCCAATTATCTGTTCAGGCTTGTGATGTCTTCTTACATATTTTGCCAAAACAGGTTCAACTCCTTTCTCCTCTATTTCATCAAGTTCCCCAACAAGATTGTTAGATTCAACTTTTGAATGCTCGGCAACCTCTTCCTGATACTCAACAACATTTTCTTATAGCTCGACATGTTCTTGTTCTCTTTTGGCACTATTTTCCTGATGCTCGGCAGTATCTGTCTGTTGCTTGGCATTGCTTACCCAAGAATCGACATTAGGTGCAAGTTTGTTACTTGCCTCTTCTTCTTCCTCAATGTACACAAAAGATCTATAATCTTTTGGTTCTCTTTTGCTTTCAACTTCATTTCTTTCTGCATACTCATCAATTTTGACATTCACACGTTCCACAATTTTGTTAGTGTTAGAGTTCAAACACTTATAAGCTTTACTTTTTGTGGAATATCCTAGGAATATGCCTTCATCACTCTTAGCATCAAACTTTCCATTCCTAGTGTCTTTTAATAAATAGCACTTACTTCCAAAGATTCTAAAGTATTTAACACTTGGTGCATGCCCATGCCATAATTCATAGGGTGTCAGATTTGTACCTTTTTTGATCTGTACCTAGTTAAGAGTGTAGACATCAGTGCTTATAGCTTCTTTCTAGTATTTCTATGCCACATTCTTTTCGATAAAAGATTTCCTTGCACAATCCAAGATAGATCTATTTCTTCTTTTTGCTATACCATTCTGTGGAGGTGTTCTAGGTGCAGACATCTGTCTTTTAATTCCTCTATCATTGCAAAATAGATTAAATTCATTTGATGTAAATTCTCCACCTCAGTCGGATCTAAGACATTTTAGGTTCCTACTTGTCTCCTTCTCAACCTTAGCCAAATACCACTTAAAGAATTGAAAAGCTTTAGATTTTTCTTTTAGAAAGATTACATGCATCATCCTAGTATGATCATCAACAAATAAGATAAAGTATCTAGCACCACAATAACTTAGCACACCCATAGGTCCACAAAGGTCAGGATGAACCAAATCTAAAATGTTTTCAGAAGTAAAGGATTTTCTCTTAAAACTTGACTTTGTCATTTTTCCTAACTGGCATTCCTTGCACATCACATTCTCAAGTTTCTTTAATCTAGGTAGACCTCTTACTTTTTTCTTCTTACTTATCTCTACCAGATTGTCAAAGTTAACATGACATAGCCCTTTATGCCATAACCAATTATCATCAAGTTGTGCAATTAAACATGTTTCTTCAGATAGGTCAAGATAGAACAAATTACCTCTAGTCTGATCTCCACTTCCAATTAGTTCTCCAATAGTATCAAATATTTTAGCTTTCTTGTGATGAAATTCCACTCGGTAACTAGTTTTGTTAAGCTGAGAAACACTTAACAAATTATAATTAAGACCTTCATCCCAATATGCATTTTCACAAGATATCTTATTAGTCAGTTTAATCAAACCTTTTCCTCTAACAAGACATGGTACATCATTACCAAATTTTACACTTTTACCTCTGTAATGATGTAAGGTCTCAAACTTATTTTTGTCACCAGTTATGTGATGTGAACAACCACTATTAATAATCCATTTATCATTCTTCTTCACATAGGATATCAATGCAGTTTTCTCAGCCTCATCAGATTCATCTTTCATTGCAACATAGACTACCTCAATTTCAAAATCATCACTATCAATGTTAGTTTCTTTTTCAGCAATGTAACAAGATTTCTTACCTTTTCCTTTGTAGTCTTTGTTCCATCGGTAGCTTCTATCATCTCTTTTGTCTTTGTGTTTGCTTCTTCTTTCATCATCTTTATCCTTCTTGTTAGGACATCTAGCAGCTATATGACCAACTTTATTACATGCAAAACATATAATAGGGAGTTTACCTTTATACTTTCCTTTTCCTCTACTCAGTCTTCTAGCCATAAGAGCTTCTAGATCTTCTAGTTCTTCATCAGAAGTGTCACTGTCACTTTCAATTTCACTTTCACTGATGTATCTTTCTTTTTCTTTCTTTGGCTTGTTCAAAACTAGTTGTGACTTGAAAGCAGATTCAACATTACTAATGCTTCCAACAGTGAAATTATCATAGTTAGAGAGTTCAAAAGTAGTCAGCTTACCAACCAAACTTTTCAAAGTAAGCACATTAGCATAGTTGCATCTAGATTCCTGAATAGCTGAGATCTTAATAGCATATATAGGATGCAAAGTTCTTAGTACTTTCCCAATTATAGTTTCATCATTAATAGCCCCATTTTCTCCTCTAATAGCATTCACAACTTCTTTTATTCTACCACAATATTGTGCAATGTTTTCACCTTCTTGCATTCTCATTTCATCAAACTTACCTCTAAGACTCTTGGCCTTTGCTTTCAGTACATTCAAGTCACCACCATAGATTCTTGCAAGAGTGTCCCACATATCCTTAGTAGTTGTGCAATCCTTAATGTCCTTAAATTTTGGATAGCTTAGGGCAGATGCAATTTCCAACATTGCCTGATTATGTTCTTTCTTAGCTCTCATTTCTTCGACAGTCAAAGGTGCGACAGGTGAGACATAGCCATGCTCAATGTAGTACTTTGTAGAGTCACCAATACTAGCCAGATGCAGCTTCATCAAGCTTTGCCATGCAGGGAAGTTTTCCTTATTCAGCTTCGGTACCTCCTTATACATCTTGATCATTTGCTTCAAGCCTCTTTAAACTTGATTTCTATCAACACTAATAATAAGCAACAAAGCTCTGATACCAATTGTTAATATGATTTAGAACAATAGAGAGGGGGGATGAATTAGTTGTTCTCAGGTCCTGATGTATAAAACAAACTTACAAACTTTTCATAAATTAGATCCAATAACCAAAACAAACTTGGTCATCACTGATTCAATAATAGAAACATATAACAATGCAGTCCACTACCCAGCTATAACTTAACTTGTAAAACACATAAATGTTCAAACCAAAAAATTCACACAAGTATTAACACCAAGATTTATAGTGGAAAACCAATGTGGGAAAAACCACTTTGTAACATGCTACTATTATTTTGACTCTTCTGAAGTGAGCTCAGTTAAAAGCCAACCCTGTCAAAGGTTACAATACACACTGTCAGGTGTGACCCAGTTAAAGGATTTCAATCACCTTGTTAAAAGTGAGCCTTGTCATAGGACTTACATACACTCCATTAGAATGCAACCTTGCTCAAAGGATTTAACATATGACTATTAGGTCAACCTCTGTTAAAAGGATTTTGACTGTTACAATGGTTAGAAAGTAGCAGCAATATTTATTTGAAAAATATACAACTCACTTTGCAAATATTAGATATGATTCTGTACACTAATGCTAGTTTACTGACTTTGAAACTTTTCCATCTCCATCTCTGATTTGCTCAAAACTTTTCTTCAAGCAACCATCACAATTCTCCTTCAGCCTTTTTTGCTTATACAGTCAATAAAACTTTACTGATCTTCCAACATTCTTTGTTCACCCATGCACTTGCATATCCAAATGCTCAGGTTCCCTTTATACATTCCTCAATTTGGTTAACTCATCTTATGCTGCTCAATCTCATTCGTAGATCTTAGGGTTAGGTCAGATTCATTGAATCTACCCGCTTCATGTTCTTCCGCTCCTTTTCTGGAATCATCTCAAATCTCTTAAAGATTTACAATAAAACATTTTACAGTGCATTTAATGCTTTCAAACAATCAATAAATAAAGTCAACACATTTTACATAATCCAAGAATTCAACAATGTCGACTCCAAAACTAAATTCTCTTCAAATATAAAAATGCTGATGCTCGGTCAATACTGTGATCAACTACTTGGTCTTCATGTAGAAAGCTTGGTCATTACTAAAAATGTTTCCTCGGCTTATACTGTCTTCCTTGGCAATTAACTGTTGTTTGGTCGACACTAGAATTTTTCTCGGCATACACTGACTTGGTCGACACTAACATTACTCGGCTTCAACATGATTTCTCCATTCTTTGCTCGGTCAAGCCTACCAGTTTAGTCTTCAGTCTTACTAAGATAAACAATACATTGTCTCATCATTGTACAACATAGTCAAGTACACTTTGTAATATCAAGATAACTCAACCTTTCCCTAGGTGCTATTGTTACCAACCTTGCCATCCCCTTAGCAACACCCAAATAGATATAGTACTTTCCTAAGTAGCAACAGTCTTACCAGTTAAGGTTTGACATCAATGACAATACAACAATTGTTTCAATTGCAGTTTCCAACAGTACACCACTATACTCTAAGATTAAAAAATTACAAGAAAGTACAATCAATTTCTACCATAAAATAGATTCTATCCTTATATTTTTCTATAATCCACTTTGGGATTCTTTCTCTTTGCTTCATCTCTTTCTGAAAAACTTTGAATAAGCCAAAGAGTTCACTGTTAATGTGACTCTTCTCCTACATTCTATAGTATTTACTGATATGTATTGTAGTTGGTTCATCTTGATTCCATGCATGAGGATGCATGGTAGGAAATCTATGTATAATGGAAAAATAGGTGCAAGATTAATGAACCAAATCTGAAAGCATTTGACTTGTCATGTTTTATCCTTCTCAGATTCTCCAATAGCTATAATTTGAGGACCTCACATACATCATAATGCTTATTTTCAACAACCATCTTATAAGCCATCTGTATTATTCCTATTGAAATAGATTTTACTCTACTGCTATAGTGCATATTGTATCCTAAATCATTGAAATCATGCTAACATCCTTCTGCTTGATGTCATTGATGGTCATGTATCTCTTGTCCCATTTTGAACCTGTCAAGGTCTCAACTTCCTTCTTCATGTTCATTACAACCACATGAATCTTTCCCGTATTCTCCAAAATAGTGACTAGGTGAATTAGGACTCTTGTGATCTTAAATGGTTGGTCACCAATCCAAAAGAATTGATCATGAATCTTGCTGAGCACAATCTTGATCCATTCTGGCTCATAAAACTCATAAAACTCTACATATTGCAAAATATTTAGGTTTTCTAATTTTGAAAATGAGGGATTTAATTTTCCATCCTCACCAATAATGCTTATAAACTCTCTATGTATCTCTATGTCACCAATTGAATCATATTTACAATGTATATATGCCCTAATATCTCAACATGAAGAACTCCATGAGGAGTTTGTGAGAATGCACCCTCTGGGTCATCTTCCATTGATTTAAATGGATATTTCTTGACTTTATATCGATTTCTCTCTTTTATATAAAAAACTTGAGGTGTATCCATGTCTTCAAACTATAAATGTTGATAAGTAAGCTTACAAACAAATTAAATACCTTGATATCAAAAGTAGGGTTTATGCAACACATGGTCTCAAAGCTCAATCAATCTACTTTAGAACATTTAGAATGATACTTGACAATGCTTGAATGGTGATCAAAATAACTAAGTATCCCCTTAAATAGCTTCACAAAGTATTTCTAAAAACTTTTAAAAGGTATATCCAAAAATATGTTTGAAACTAGTCATCCATACAATAGCTAGCACACATCTATGCAGCTGTACACAACCTCACAGACCCTGATTCTGCATACCAGGGGCTAGATAATTTACTGATGAACTATTCCAATGCTCCCCCTAAGGCAATGATTGGCCATTTAGGCTAAAATAGAGACATTAGCATTAGGAGAAGATTCAATAGAATCTACTACTTCACACTAATCCTTGGATTCAGTCTGATTCTTCTCCTTCCACACTTTGTCACAATCATTGCTTCCCTTTTTTACAAAGAGGTGATTAAAATCATCCACATACTCTGTTAATCTCTTTCCAGTGTCACCAATATTTTTTTTTATTGTAGGTGGTCTTCTATTACCAAATCTTCCATTATATCTACAATACTTGGCTATGGGTCCCTCATTATTGCACTTAAAGTAGGTAACAAATGGTCTCATAGGTTATGACCTGTTCTGATTAACCTACAACTTACAGTTCCTTGAAAAGTGCCAAAAATTGTTGTACTTGTGACAAATGATCTTATTAGATGTATTAGGTTGTCTAACATAATCTTGACTCTTCCATCTCATATGGTTTTCTGCATTTATTTCTTCCATGTCCATATGCCCAACAATTAAAGCAATAACCCAAAAAAGGTTTAGAAACACTCTTACATCTCCAATCCTTCTTCATGTGACCAATTTTTTTGCATCCAAAGCATCTTCCTCTGAAAGGTTTGATTTGCTCCCTATTTTTCTCCTTTTGATTAGGTTCTTCTTGCTAATTAGGTGTCTCATCTTTCCTACCTTTAGATTTCTCCTCCTGAGATTTGGAACATTCAGCTTCATTGAAGCCAACTCCTATGTTGTCACCTTTAGGTTTTTGTCTCTCTAGCTGTTGATCAATTTTGTTACTACTCACATGAAGTTTTTAAATATGATTCCTTTCCTCCACAAGATCTTCCTTAATGATGATATTGTACTTCTCTAGTTATTCATACTAGGTTTTGACATCATTGATTTCTAGTTGCATTCTTCCCATCTGTACATTTGCACTCTTCAAGGATTCTTCAAGTTTGTTCTTTTCTTCTTTCTGTTGTTGAATTTCTTTAGTCATTTGCAAAGTGGTGATCTTACATTCATGCTTTAGTGCATCCTTTTCCTATTTAAGTTTTTCAATCAGATCCTATGAATCATTCTTAGGTTCCCTCATCTTCTCAACAAGTTCTTTCCTTTTATTCCTTGAAATGTCAATCTTCTCTTTTAGCCTCTTGATATAGTCTTCATCCTTCTTTATCTTATACTTTAATTTGGTATTTTCAACATTAGTCTTATCTAGGTCTTCAAGTGACACCTCAAAGTCTTCTTCCAAATTTCTTGAATCCATTAGGATCTCCCTCAAGTTTTTAGGCTTTATCTTCAAGGGCCTTATGCTCTGATACCAATTGTTAGGAAAAATCAATACTAAGAGGGGGGTTGTGAATCAGTATTACAACACTTTTTTACTTTATAGACCAATTCAAACTTAATGATGCAATGACTAAAATAAGATCATACACATAAAGTAAATAAATCATAACACCATGATTTGTTCTTGAGGAAACCCTGGCCAATAGAAAAACCTAGTGGGGATGGTACCCACAAATTATGCACTAAGAGTATAATGTCCCTGTTAGGAGACCTTGCCATGTTCGGAGTAGAATATTACATTAGCACATGTCCTTATTAGAGGACTGACACTGTTAGGATTCTACAACCATGTTAGGGGTGAATACAAAATGGAGCTCACTCCTCATACAAGGGACTCACTGTCCAGTATTAAAAAATGAATTAACATCAACAAAAGTGAACTATAAAAGCATCTTCTATGCCAAAGTAGTTCCAGTTTAGGATCACAACAATAATCACAGAATCTCCACTTAATCATTTTCTTGTCGACTCACTAATTCTTCACAAAACATGTGTTTATACTTCATTCATAGAAAAAGGGTATCATGTGGCCATACAAATTCCAAGATAGGTGAGGACCTATCATAAATCATAAATTACATCACAAAAATAACTTATGTTATTATCCCAATTGTCACATCTATTCAAGTGCTGTATTTTCACTAAGTAGTATGCTCACACAACTTCAAAAGCATGTAACTCTATCTAGATGAATCTAAAACTCAAGAGATAAAAAAAAATATTTATTATATCCCATATAACATATCTTTATGCTCACAAACCATAAAGATAAGTATTGCATGCTCACTGACCAAACTAGTATGACTGTATTCTGGAAACTATATCTGAACTTAGGCATTTTTCACTTAATTGATTACCAAAAACCTATTTCCATTTTATGTGATCATCAAAGAAGTATGTGTTGCCAATAATGATAATATATACACCTTCAAGTACTTATCACTTTCCAAAACTGACAAGATCAATAAAAAATTAATTGGAATCCCCTACACTCTAGCTTTCTAGGACCAAGGTGGGTAAACCTATTCTTCAACTATGTCTCCAAGTTGAAGCTTTTTATAGGAGTTTTGTTTGCAATATCACTTCTTAATCCTTACTTATGAGTGACATATACTTAAGTACAAGATTAATTTTAGATCTCTTGATTACTTCTTCTATAAGTACTTAACTACTACACTTATCTGATTCAATTCTACCTATGCCTATACTTATTCTATTTTATGTTATCTCCTACTTGAAATAAAAATTAAATTGATAATATTAAAATTTCTCTATTCTTTGAAGAAAAAAAGACCAATCCCTTATCCTAATTAGGCATAGAGTCATTCCTTATCAAATCCTCATGTACAACTCCGTGAGATAGTGTTTTATCCTTTAGATAAACTATCTACCATCCAATCCTATCAATGAAGAATTATTAAGTACACAAAAAATTAACCAATCCAATTGATTTTAATTTCTCTTTTAGAAAGCCAATTAGACAAGAAACACAAGGACAACAACTTTAGAGCTATTTCTTTATAATTAGATTAATGTGAAGGATAAATAATCTCTCTACAAATTTTTTAAATTAATTTTCACAATCAATAATCACAAAGGACTAATTCAATAAGAAATTAACTTCATACGACAATTTGAGATAAGGAAAACAAGATCTTTGTATTGCTTCAAAAAATAAAAGTACAATATGAGTTTTTTGTTTAGTAGCTATGCTATTCTATTATTCTATTTTCTACTCTAATACAGTCTTGGTTTCCCCTTTATAGAAAATGAGGGGAAGTGAAAAGCTTCAAACCATTTACATTCACACCCTTTCATAACTAAACATCCTAAACTAAAAACTAACAATTTAAAATAATTCAATATAACATGATTGCAAATCTCTTGAAATAACATTGACAAAAATGTAGAAGGTGTCCCTATTTTAGAAATATTCATTCAATGGTCTGGTCTTCTTCCTCGATATTTCACTTCTTTTATTTAGATGTTTCCTTGACTGGTTTCAGATACTATTATAATCATTTTGAAATTTGTGTGTGTTTAGGCAATTGGTAATAAATCACATCTAACATGTTCAACAAGTGATCCTTCCATCTTTTCCCTTTAACAACACGACCCTCGATGACGAACATCACAAACTTGTTCTCTAGCACAATAACCCTATCCAAATATATGTTAAACTTTGGAATATTGAAATTTTATCTTCTTTCAAATGTGTAATAATCTTGGTAACCACACCCTTAAATTCAATCTTCAACTATTCTAAGGTCTTTGTTTGACCTTCCTTATCAACGAATCCTAGGATGGTCCAATGTTTAATATTATTAAAGCAAGATATTTTTTCTTCTATTCTCCCCTCTTCCTACTCAATCTATTTTATCTCCTTGGTGATGGTATCAATTACTTCCTCTGCCTCTTCTATTTTAATAGGAGGATCTGAATCTCTTTGTGTCACTTTACAAAGCCTAACAAGATCAAAGTGAGAGGGTTTCCACCTCCTAGAAATTTCCTCTAGCCGCACTTTAATTTTCTTGAATGTTTCTAGTATACTAATCAAAGAATGATAACCATTGTAAACATCATCACACTTACTGATAACCAAATCAACTCTAAAAGATAACACCAGTTCTAATGCACTAGAAACATACTTAGGAATTTCATATATCATTCTCTCTTCTATAATTTTATCAACTCTTTCTTTAGAAACAACAGCAACTGGAACATCATCAATAGGTACGAAAGGAGAAATCTTATGTACAGTTAGATCTTTTCTCTGGCCATCAATTTCCAAATCTTGTAAATTTCCCTTCAAAGAAGTATTGGTAAGATACGATTCTTTTATTACTTTATTCATCCCTACCCTATTTTGTGCCTCCTAAAGTTTCTCTTGTAGGTGTTTAACTTGATCCTTCTTAAAAATATCTCTATGCATCAATTCTATGGAAGCTACCAGTAGGAGAGTGTCATTCATTGCTTGACCAATTGTTTTTCCATCAACCCTTTAACAATATCAATCAACTTTAGCTTGTGGGGTCCCTTAAAACTTACCCCTGTGCCCAATGTTTTAGTCTTAGGATTATATCGTAATCCCATAATTTTTTCTTTAGTGTCAAAATCTGCTACAAATGTTGAGTCATTTTGTTTCCTTATTTGATCTAGTAAAACTAAACTTTTTAGAGAAATTCATGGAACAAACAACATATCACTATTTTGTACCATCTTCCTGACTTCTTCTAGAGTATAATTCACCTTGTCCAGATTCATTTCTTTAAGAAGCTGGTTTAGGACTTCTTCATATTTGGATTCCTAAACACCCATTAGTCTAAGTTTCTTCTGCTCTTCAAAGTGTCTCATCTTCATCTATATCCAAAAGTCTTTAAATTCTTGTGTGTGGATAAATTTTTCATCCTCAACAAATCTTAAGGAAATGGTCACTTTCATTAGTGTGGTTAATGGACTCTTCATCATCAGGGAGTTGAGCATGATTTTCATGTATTTCTTCTTGAAATACTAGAGGATAGGTTGGATGATCTACTTCTTCATCACCTCTAAGAGTTTTTAATGTGTTGGTATCCTCCTCTATTTCTCCCTCTCCTTTGTCTTTAATGGCGACCACTTCATCTATTTTCCATCTTTTAGGAGGTGGTGAATCTTAATCTAAATTCCAAATTATCAATTTTATAGGATTTTTAGGAGGAAGCTTAACCTCTTATGGATTAGTTTGAGTAGACTTTCCAAATAAATTCTCAAAATCTCTTATGCACATTTCCATCTTGAAGATTTCATTGGACTGATCATTGTGGAACCGAGGTTGTCCTTTCTTCTGCCTCTCCTCTTCTAGATTTAATAATGTCTTCCACTTATTCCACATTTACATTAACTCTAGGGGGTCCATACAATTATTTCCCACATCTTCTGTCAAATCCATTACATGTTTGTATTCCTTCTTAAAAAATCTAATATGACACTTAGGGTCAGAGGGTTTTTCTGTTCTCTCTGCAAGATGATATTCCTTCAAATATTCATACAATTTTTCTAATGAACCAAAGCCAATATAAAACCCTAAAAATATGATAACATGATGCATGCATGCTCCCTTATTCTAGGTGTATTGAGCTCTTTCTTGAACCATAACTTCTGCCAGATGAATTCAAGAAATGCAATTCTATCTTACCCTGAGTGGAATTCTCTCAAATGAATGCCTAAGTGATCTTAAAATCAAAACAAAAAATTAATCATAGAATATTTTATAATTTCAATCCTTGCTATGTTTATCCCAAGTTCTACACCATAGCTACATGGGGAGCCTAGTCCCATGTCCTTTCATCATAGTCAACTTCATATAATGGCTAAATACATTACTATTTTGGAACAAAATCAAATGGCACAAGAAGGAATAATTTTTAAAAATTCTACTAGCCTTCCATTGAACCAATTGCTTGTGTATAATTATTTGAATCTTAGAAGCCAAATCAAAAAAAAAATAAAGGTAAGGGTTTTGAATTCTCATGGACATATACATGAGGTCTATTGGAATTTTGTTTCTTTGATCCCCAAAAAAGAATTGACTCCAACCATAGCATGTCTTCTGGAAGAAATCCATGAAATCCTTGGTGGGATATGACCCTTTATTGTACAATATTATTTTCCAATTATTCTCTCCTTTTCTCATAAAATATGCAGCTTCTCCAAATCCCATACTCCGCATCATACATTCATAATCAACTAGATACTTCTCTTTATCGACCTTGGTGAGGGCCTGTTTGTTCAACCCAAAACACTCTGAAATGCAATATTTTGCAATGACCAGAAGAGGAGTTCTATCTCTCTTTCTCACCATTCTAATTTTTGATTTATAGTTTTTTTCTAGGGCATCAATCAATTCAACATCAACAAAAATATTTTGGACAATGACTTTCGCTAAGTTCAAATTCTATGGGTTAGACATAGGTATCTTCTCATGTCTATTTTCATAAAAATACCAAAAGATTGGCCTACCTATATGTGGATAGGTAACATCCCCTATAATTTGACCACTCATCAGAGAAGACAACATTGGTCCCCGCGTCTATGAACCCTGGTATTAAATTTAGTAGAGCTTGATGTGGGGGAACCTTAGCTGGTTCACTTTTCACTACTTCATCCTTCTTTATCCTAGACATTATGTTATTTCAATCAAAATATGACCAAAAGAGTAAGATCTTTAACTTACTGGTTTTATTGTCACCTAACTTCTTACAATGTCTTAGCTCTCTAAAAATCTTCTCAATATCAGATCCTCTACAACCTTCTCAACTTCTTTTCACACCAACTCTCTTTCTTCTCCATAATTTTAGAAAATTAATTTGCACTTATGGTGATTAACTCAAAATACATTCTTTATTTCATACTTGCACCATAAATCTTTTTAATTCCCTAAGTGTGTGTATTGTCTATTTGGAAAGCTAGCCATCATATCTATTAAATGCATCTGACGCTATTTTGCATTATGAGTTTTCTCATACCAATGAAAAAATACACCTTTTCACCAATTCACAAACCTTTGTAAATGTTCCTTGCGAAATAGCGATGACTTCACTATTTTGCAAAGCTCCCTTTTTCTCCCTTGTGAAATACTGAAGGGTTCTCTTTATCATTACCCTTACTTTTCACCTTTTGTGAAATAGCGAAATGTTCACTATTTCGAAACTCTTGTTATTTGGTTGTTGTGAAACAATGAAACATTGTGAAATAAGTAGTTATTTTGTAGAGCTATGGAAGATGCATATTTCAATGATATTTTTAGATCTCAAAAACTAAAGAGGAAGATCTTTTAGAGTGATTTGGATAAATATGGTTCACAACATTCACATTTTCTATAGGTGGACATGTATATTTTACCCCAAATGCTCTTTGTAATAGAAACTTACTAGAAAATTTTGATAGCTTCAACCTTTTGAGATGCATATGTAATACAAAAGCTTGGAGATGATCTAAGAAATTGACTGATAAAATCAAAATATTTAATGTTCCAACAATGGCTCTTTTTGGGGATGAGGTATTCACTGAATACCTGAAAGAATTTAGAAACATCTCTAGGAGAAGTAGACCAAACATTAATAGGAACAAAATCATGCTAATAAATATAAAATAATAAAATACTATATACAAACAAGAAGAAAAAAATTAAGTCTAATCTACCATGCATGGAATTTTTTTTTCCTCTTAAGAGAAAAAGTGCTTCAAGAATTATCCATGCATTGGAAATCCTTGTTCTTTACCTGAAGTGTTGTGCATATAATATGAGTTTTCTCCTCCTTTACTTGTGATTATGTATGGCCTAATCCAAAAAGATTCAAATTTTCCATCCTTTCCCTTTTCCTGGTTCCTAGAATTCTACATGAGGATTCACTCACCTTCTTTAAAATTTTGGTTATGATATTCTTGTCATGAAGTACTTTCACCTACTACTAAAATTTAAGATGTTTCTCTTGATATTTTCTTCTCATCTCATCTAGCTCTTCTGGATGCACATATCTATCTTTCAGCAGATCTGTCATCTCTTTTTCTTCATCAACTATAAACTTGTGTATCAGTAATAAATTTTCCAAAGACACCCTTTCTTTTTTACCATAAACTAACTCAAATGGTGATTTTCTAGTGGATTTTTTTATTGTGTTCCTATCAGGCCATAGTGCCAAATTCAACTTAGAATCCCATGCCCTTTTATTATCGTCCAACATTCTTTTAATAATTTTCAATAAGTTTTTGTTTTTGGAATCTACCTATCCATTTCCTTGTGGATGATATGGTGAAGATTAAAAAACCTCAATACCATAATCTTTACAAAATTCTAAGAATTCCTTCGACCTAAAAAACATACCATTAGAAACTATGAAACTTCAAGGAGCTCCAAACTTGATTAAGATGTTTCCATCAAAAAAATTATCACCACCTTACTAGTAGCCTGCCTTGTAGGTATTGCTTCAACCACTAGTAAATTTTACCCTGTTTTTTGACGGGGATTAGTCAAATTTTTGATACCAATTGGTCGAACAGACGACTAAAACTATTGTCAAAGTTTTTCATCGATTATTCTACAGGAAAAACCATCATCAAAATTTTGACGTACCTAGTGGTCAAATTATTGACTGAATCATCCTTGAAGTAATCGCTTGAAAATGGAATTAGTGAGACCAACTTTGGTCGGCATTGTTGTCGAAATTGAGACCAACTTTGGTTGAAATTGATGTCGAATGCATAGCATTCTCATTGAACCTACTAATATTTAAAGGTCAAAATTGAGACCAATAGTGTGTCACTTTTTTGACCAAAGTTTGTCAAAATCGACATTGAATGCATAGCATTCTCGTCGAGCCTAGTAATATTTAAAGGTCAAAAAATTGACCAATACTAATTTTTGGTTAAAAAAAAATGTGACAGTGATTAAATAGAGCATTTTCATTGTGTATATATTCACAGCCTCAAGAAAATTCAAACTGACTAAGAAAGCTTCATTTACTTACAGATTTGTGTGCTTGTCTGAGTTTGATACGCAGATCAAGTTGTACAACCTTCAGAACAGATCTTGTTCAAGTAAGGTTGTACAACTTGATATGCGTATCAAACTCAGACAAGCACACAAATCTGTAAGTAAATGTTGAACAGTTTAAAAGGCTATTTAAATGTTTTGACAATTTGATTATTTTAAAGATAGAACCAAAGAAATTTACCAATGCTAGAAAGGATGATGGTTGAATACAAGAAATGGAAGGAGAGTTAAATCGAATTGAGAAAAATTAGACTTAATTAGTTCCAAGACCTATAAATGACAATGTGATAAGAACAAAATTGGTATTTAGATGTAAATTGAATGAAGACAAAGAAGTGATGAGAAAAAAAAACAAGGCTACTTTGTAAAGGCTATTCACAAGTTGAAGGGATTTACTTTGAAGAGATATTTTGTTTGGTAGCAAGAATAGAAACAATCAATTTATGAATTTTTGCATATATAGTTCACAAGAACTTCATAGTATATCAAATGGATGAAAAAATCGATTCTCTTGAATAAAGACCAAGATGAAGTCTACATAGAATAACATGATAGATTTCATCTATTAGAAGATTCAAACATGGTAGGAAAACTTGAGAAGACATTGTATAGTCCCAAACAAGCTCTTATGGCTTGGTTTGCAAGATTGGATAAGTACTTACTCTAGCAAGGCTTCAAGCTGAAAGGTACCATAGATAGTAATCTTTACATAAAAATTAAGGAATATATATTTTAATAGTTGTTGTATATGTAGATATTATAATCTTTGGCGGAGGTGATGAAATACATAAGAAGTTTGTTGAAGAAATGTAGAAAGAGTTTGATATATGTCTATGTTAGGTGAGTTAACATTCTTTCTTGGAATTCAAATACTTAGTGAGATAATGATATCTTTATTGATCAAGAAGTATATGTCAAGGAAATGTTGAGAAAATTTGGTTTGGAGGTTTACAAACTAGTGAGCACTCCTATGGTGACAGGCTATCATTTGAATAAGGATGATGAGTCAAATCTAGTTTATTAGACACTATATATAGGTCCATGATTAGGGGTCTAATATTCTTAATTGCATATAGGCCTAACATAATGCATGTAGTCTATTTGGTTACAAGGTTTTAGGATATATCTAAATATCTAAATATTTTGTTGATTGCCTATATCAAAGTGTTCTTCAAATATCTAAGTATTTTTAGTACTAACCCTAAATCAGGGTAATAAAAAAGCAACTAAAATGTAGAAGCCTTGTGTTCAATATAGATCAATGACCCCTTCTTTGGATTGTGGTCAATGTTCCATTTATACCTTTTGGAACTAAAATTTTGCATCTCTTACCAAGTGCTTCTCTTCATAAATAATTAGCTTTATTAACAATGGTTATTGGTTAGCATCATCATTGTTATCTAGATTAATCGATGTCTCTTTTTGTATTTATTGACTCTTCAAAACAATTTCAATAGCCATCGGTCAAATTAAGTTTATATGTTGACCATCGTATTATTTATTAATAATATGCTCTTTCAATCCTAACAATTTGATAATCTTATGTCTTATCCTTGTATCATGGGTATATTCATCGTGGCTTCCCCAAACTGACAAAGTGATGTGAGTATAAAGACCAATTGACATGTATTCACATTTCATGGTCATTGTCATATATCTGAGGTTAGAAATCACTGTTTATAATATAATTTATTATATGTTTAGACAAATTATATTTTAACGTTGCTTGTCTTACTTTATTGGGCCTTCCTATACCGTCTTTCTACTATTGTTTATTGTAATTAGAAATTGTATTAAATACTAATCAGAATGGGGGCATCACAGTTTATGATATTTTTCATTAAAGAGTGGATATGTGTTTGGGCCCACTATGCCTCTGCATCATAGTGGTATCAAAGAAAGGGACTAGATATTTGCAAGTTAAATATTGAGAAGAATCTTAGAAAAGGTGAAGATGAAATTGAAAAAGACAGAGACAGACATGGTAAAGGTGTTGAAAAAGCACCTAAAGAAGGGAACAAAGAAAAGAGATAAAGATGAGAAAAGAGAATAGGAAAGGAGACAAGAGGAGATAAGAAGCTTAAGGAAAGCATTATAGGAAAGTACAGAAAGGTGAAGGAATTTGAAAGAACTCATGGAGAAGGATAGGAGGAATACTGATAGGTTTGCAGAAAAATATAGGCACTTGAGAGAAAGGTCATTAAAGGTAGTGAAAAGTTGGCATTTGAGTGTCAAGAAGAAGGTGCAATGGTCTGTGCAAAGGCTAGTAGAAAGAGGAAAGTTGGTGGATGAGAAAGACAAGGAATCAAGAAATGAAAATGTTCTTGATGTTGATTCAGAGAGGTAAGATGCTAGTAAAGATAGAAAAGAAGCAAGTCTTGAAGGGCTTGAGAGTGATGAGTCAGTTGTGGTAGGCACTATGTTGTTTCCTTTGGAGGAAGATAAGGGTAGTATGAAAGTTACTCCTATGACATCACATAGTGAGGGTAATGATGTGGCCATGGAGGTTGATGATTGTTTGGTATGCCAAGAGGAATGACATGAGAGTAAGGATCAGTTGGTGAGGGTTGAGTTGGTCTCAAGGGAAGAGACTAAGGATGAGTTAGCTATGATGATGGGCCATGAAATGGCTCAAGAGATTGTTTACTCTCCAAGCATGGAGGCATGGTATGTTGATGGTGTCAAGGAAGAGGAGTGTCTTTGGAAAGTAGATTTATTGAAGTTTTAGATGTATGCAAAAGTAGAGGTTCAAAACAAGAAGAGGAAGTTGTTGATGGCCAACAAAGAGAAGCAGGTGTTCATGTTGCAAAGAGAAGTCAAGCCAAAAGTCAAGATCAAGGAGTGGGGGTTTGAACATGATGGAAAGAATCACACTACCATAATTTAACCATCACACAATGACATTAGCAATTAAGAGGGAACATAGATCAGACCATGACATGCATACAAGGATACAGACAAATGATTTTGAGATACAGACTTGTGCAATCCAATCTCCCAAGGAATAGACAACACCATTTATCACCATCTTTGCCAAAATAGGATTTGTCTTCAATGCCTCTTCATACACAGTCCAATTATGCATAGGAGCATATCTGACAATCTCATAGAGGGTCCATCCTTGAAAACAAAAGCACCATTTCAGTTTGAATATTGAATATATACAAATATAATGATGAAAGAAAAGTAGAAAATCATACCCTCTCTGATTTTGAGGTATAGAATAGCAAATATAAGCTGAAAAGCCAATCAAACACATAAGAGACAAATCACACTTCAGGAAAGTACAAAAAGAAAAGCAAGATAAGTTCTTAATCAGGCAACTAAAAAGCTTTCAGTATTTTAGATAAGACATCACATGTATTTATTTGTATTTTGAAGCCTTGTTATAGAAATTTGTTTTTATTAATCCTCAGAATTAGTTAGCGAATCTTCTTCTTTCTTTCTAAATTCAAGGATGATTCTATTTTTTTGTAGTAAATAGCATACGTAACAGATAAACATGAAATCAACAACAAATACCTACCTCTAAATACAACTCCAAATGAATGAATAAAAAAAGAAAATGATAATGTTGATTGGGTATCCAGTAAATTAAACAATTTAATCATGCAAATAGATGTGGATAGTGCACATCACAGTGATGAAGAAACAATGCTAGTAGGAGAGTCACATACAAAGAGACAAGCTTAAGAGGGAACATAGATCAAACCATGACATGGATACAATGATAATAAATAATTATAGTATGTTCAACTAGAGATAAGAGATCAACCAAGGAACCTACATGAAATAGTCATATATCAAGTGCAATAACATGATCAATAGATGGTTTAATTATTAAGAGTCACAACTACCAAGAAATAGAGCATCATGATTACATATGGAAAAAAGAGGTGTTATAGGTTTGCATCACACATGCTTAAGGAAAAAGTTTCTAATACAACTGAAGAGAGTAATTAATATGGAAAATTAATCAAATGTAAGCAACATATGGCATTAATTTTAATAGTTTGATCAAAGGCCACTTTTGCAGGCACCACCCACCAATCCTGGAAAGGAAATAGAGCCTGTATACCCATATTTGTTTGTCATACCCTTTTTGCAAGGAACTAAAAAATTATTCAAATTAAACAAGTATGAATAGTAAGAGACTAGGAAAGAAGGCAAAGGTGTTACCTCACTAAGATGATAGTAATAATGAGACAAAGAACCATGAAGACTAAATCCAAGGAGACCAAATCTGAACATTTGGGTTCAATCAAATTCAAAAATTGGTTTGCCTTCATAGCACTGTCAAGTCAACAACATGAGCATTATTTTGTGTTTAGAGTGCCATCAATGTTTTTAAATGTAGAATGAAATAGTTGTAAGTATGCATTTCTGCCACATGCAAATGATTTTGAGATACAGACCTGTGCAATCCAATCTCCCAAGGAATAGACAACACCACTTATCACCATCTTTTCCAAAATAGGATTTGTCTTCAAGGCCTCTTCATACGTAGTCTAGTTATGCACAGGAGCATATCTGACAATCTCATAGAGGGTCCATCCTTGAAAACAAAAGCACCATTTTAGTTTGAATATTGAATATATACAAATATAATGATGAAAGAAAAGTAGACAATCATACGCTCTTTGATTTTGAGGTATAGAACAACAAATATAAGCTGAAAAACCAATAAAAAACATAAGAGACAAATCACACTTCAGGAAAGTACAAAAAGAAAATCAAGATAAGTTCTTATCAGGCCATTGAAAAGCTTTTGGTATTTTAGATAAGACATCACAGGTATTTATTTCATTTTTTTGATGAAGTATATGCATGATGGTATATTGATTTATTATAATTTCCTTATATTGTTGTATAAAGTATCTCTGTTAAATGCCTTTTATCTTTTCTTCCACAGGTCATTCTTACAAATAGATAGTAAAGAGGTATGACATACTCCTTCACATCTCAAATTGCTTCTCCACCTTCTCCATCACCAATTGAGGTATGTTAACAACAATTTCCCTCACATCATTTCTTCTCATTGCCTCATCATACTTTTCCCCAAGTGCACCAAGGACTGCAAAGAAACAAGATAAACAAATCACAAGCATATATCGATGTTAGAATAGTTACTAAAATGGTCATAAATTATGTTCTTATAGTAAAATAATACTTTGACATAAGAAAAAAACTACACAATATTAAAACATGACATTGTGCTTTAAAAACTAAAAAGGTACCTATAACAAAGAACTTGATTTCGACTTGCTAATTGGTTGTCACTATTAACTCTAAGCTTATCTTTAAAGTTTGAGCTTCACTTGGTTTCAAGAATAGTTTAATATTCTCTACTTAACAAGGCCAACCACGTGAATGTGGAAGCTCATTTGGCCCCTCCCCCCCCCCTAACATCACTCTAAATTCCCCATTAACATTTAATAACATTCATCCATTCATTCATTCATCCATTTTTGAAATATAACATTCAATCATTATAATCACATGATAACATTCATTAACACATAAAATTCATTAACACACAACATTCATGAATAATTAATTAACACATAAAATTCATTAACACATGACATTCATGAATAATTCATCAACACATAAAATTCACTAACACACAACATTCAGGAAGAATTCATTAACACATCATTCATCAACATTACTAGTACAAAATTACATCCATTAAGACAACGTTCTTTCATTAGCAAAAAATGTTAATTATAATAATTTCCTTTTGGGTTTCTTGCTGTTTTTTTAATCATGTAATTTCTAAGAGGAAGATCAATGTCCTTGTCATTCCCCTCCTCTACTGATTCTAATTCCAATGCATGTCTCCTCCTCATTTGTTCAGGAACACAAAGCCACTGCGCCAAAGGGGGGTCCGCTGTAATAATAACTACTTCATGAGTTAAATTCACACATTTTATATTAGTGAATTACAAGTATTTAATTAAGTAAAAGAACTATAAATCAAAAAATTAATTTAAAAGAACAAAACATAGATTTTCTTTACCTGAATGTGCCACATGATCTACATGGTGATCAGTTTGAACATCCTCCGGCACTTGTTCAGCATGACATGATTATGTATCCTCTAAAATATACACAAAAAGGTTACACCAAGTTCAATTTAAGATGTTAAATTATATTAATAATTACATAATTAGTTTTAAATAGCAAATGAGCACCTCCATCGACAGTATGATGCACATCAGGGGCTTCATCATGCGGCATATGATCTATGTTACGATTAAGAGGCTGCATTGCAATGTCATGCACATTACTATCAAATAGATTGTTGCTCAAGTATTCAATTTCTAATATATTTTTTCGCATATTTACCTGTGCACATGATGCAGGAGACTTTTCGGTTGGGCCAGTGGAAGCTTGCCGTAGGTGTTCAGCCACGGCTTGATAGCCTTCTTTGAAGGCAATTTTTTTGTGTTCTGTCGTGGCCTCTAAATTAAATTCAAAGCCCTGCATTTTTTGACTAAAAAAATTATTTGCATTTTATAAATAATTTTTCTCTACAATTCATTTACTGCTACTTACAATTCATGCTTTAATTTTGGAATATCCACCAGACCCAAGTCTATGCTACCCAATCTTTTGCAGCCTGGCCTTTGTTGCCTTTGATGTGTCTTGCAACCTATGAAAAGTTTGAAATATGTTAGATGATATAGATATAAAGATCACTAATTATTGCATTATTACATTGTAGTAGTAGTTAATAGTATTGCATACCTTCTTCTCTCATTTGCTGGTGTAATTCCTCTTTGAGCATCCCCTTTCTCCTTTGCATCCAAAATGAACTCATTCCAATCCCTCACTAGAATAAAGGAGGATGCTCGTACTTTAGGTTCTGGATGAGACTCTTTCTATATGAGTCCCTCACAGTCTTAAGATGTTTGAAAGCTCTTTCTAAAACTTTCTTCCCATAAAAAATATTACTACCAAACTCATGCTCTAAATCTTTAATGAGCTGATCTTTTAATTTTTTGTCTTGCAAGTTCCACCTTTTAAGAAAAAACACAAAATTGTTAGATAGAAAAATTAACTAAAGTTGTGTACCTTGAATATAGTAAAAGAAAAGACCTGAATGAAAGGAAAAATACTATACCAATTAATGATATGAAAAAAAAATAGTGGGATAAGGTTAGTTCACTTATGATGTTCCACCTTGTATGTATGGTGGGCCCGAATATCTGTAGTGTGAGGTCATAAAGCGTCTTATAAAATGAATCATTTCCTACAAAAATTGTTATGAATAGGTAAATGCATATTACAATATAAAAAATAATAATTTTAAAGTACCTGGAAGCTTAGGACATTTTAAAGGCATCGATTCATTATCATCAATCAATAATGATGTCTGCATAACTCCCGTGCTAGAAACACAGGTAGATCCAGGACATGATGGTGAATTATCACCAATACATGTACTTTGATCTATATCTGGCATAGCAGACAGTGCCGTCGGTGTATCTCCTACTCCACAAAATTAATCCACTATGTGATGCACCCAAGATTAAAGTACAAATTATCAAATCATAATTAACATAAAACCAAATATAGCAAAACAAGGATTTACCAGACATAGACCATGAAGGCGTCGATGTTTGCATGCACCTTTTTGCTGACATTGCACTCAAAAATCTTGGATGGACATCTATCGACCTGCTAGGAGGAGTCTCTTGCACTTGATGACCTGAACAATACATTGCTAGCAAAGACATTCTGAAATAATAAAAGTAAGAGTTAACTTAAGAAGTTTTTGAATGTTCCAAAGAAAAAATTCCTTGTAACTTGTCAACTAAAGGATTATTTTACTTGAGGCAGCTGAAGCTCTGCTAGTACTGGCCTCACAGTGTTGTCCTTGACCAGGTTCTAGATCAGTTTCCAAAAAATCCTGTAACAAGAACACATATTACATATTTTACTTCACAACATAAAAGAGTATAAACTATAAACCTTTATTGAACTTTTGTTATAAGTAAAGATTCATTACTACTTACTTCATAACGATGTGCTTGCGCTTTCAATTTAGATAGCCTCTTCAGCATCTCCTCAGTTGGAATATTTGCTTCATCCAAAATTCTCATTAATTCTAAATTAATTTTTTTTAGTTTTTTCCTCAACATAATTGTTACATTAGGCATTTTTGTGATATCATCATCAGAAGGGGTAGCTATTGCCTCTATTACTGCAAGTGCTTTTCCCCTATCTTGAACATCAAATTGTGATAGGAATATCAAGAAAACTATCATAAAAACTCCAAAATCATAAATAAAATAACGTAATAATATAACATTTTTCAACTATCTAATTTGTACAATTTCAATAAGGTTTACCCTTGCTGAAGAATGGGTGCAGGGAGGAGCATCCTTGTGGCCTCTATCATGTGTGGGATCCATATTGTCTTGTGACAAAGATTAAATATAAAAACTTCAGCGAACTAAAAGCAATAGACTTAGCAAAAAAAACTTATTAATAAAATGGTATATAGTACTTACGACCCTCATGATAGTAAATTTGTTTGTATCTATGCGATTTAAATGGTAATCTATTAGCAGTTCTTCCCTGCACTTATTGATTTTATTGCACATACAAAAACTTGATTCCCCTCATGCACCTCAAATATGCAATTGGGTTGCTATTAGTTGAGGAAGGTCACGTACTATTTATAAAACCCACAATATTACCTATTGCTTTTGGTCTCCCATCAATGTACATTGAAAATCTTTTACTTTGATCATTTTCTTTCTATTGTATATAATTTGTTGATAGTGCATACCTACACATACTTTTTTTATATTGAACAATCCGCATCCAATCATTGTAATTGTAACATGAACCAACATACTTGAACAATTCAACAACTTTGTTGTAACATACCTTTATCCCATCCATGGAAAATAGGCCCAAACCATGTAATGAGGATGGAGCTATGTGATATATCCTCTCATTAACACAAAAATTAGTGTTAATTGGAGGTAGCTCATTGGGTACCCATTCTTTCTCAATATGTGTGTACCGAAAGGGCACCTTGATGTCGCCTTTGGTCTCATCATCATAAGAAAATGACCCCCCTTTAGCAAGGAAAAATTGCATGCGTTTATCAAATTTTTTTCTAATCTTTTGACCTGTAGTTGATCTCCCTATTTTAGCCGTACTACATGTAGAACTTTCATCTACCATTCTCTCATTTCCCTCATTTAGTGTAGATAGATCTGACAAGTACCTATTTGGTGGGTCCTACAATCTATCAAATGAGATATTGTCACATCCTCGCTTCAAATAGAATTTTGATAATATTTAAATAATATATATAGAATAATCAAGTCGTGACCCATACGTACGGTTCTTCTTTGTCTATACGTGCGAGATATAAAATGTACTAAGTTGAAAGTGATTATATAATTATATTTCTATACAGTTCTTCTTTATCTATATATACATTATATGATTATATAATATGTCTATTTATAACATATGTGCTTAGTGATAAATAAGAAGAATATAAGAAAATTATGTCTATTTATTGACTTATACCTACTGATCCATGTCACCATGCACGATCCACACCAAAGGGGTTAAATTTCTTGCATATGTTAATCATTTATCTTAAGTTAGCTAAAAATTACATGATACATATGCTACAAATAACTTAGAAGACAACATGAACAATATGCAACATGGTAAACATGAACAAATTTACCTTATATATGGAATGCAAGATCATCAATAGAAGGGGTGACGGTGTCTATAGTCAATTGCCTATTTGAAAAAAGGGTGATAATAAAACACAATATATACATGTATCAACAGCAATTAATTGAGCATCGTAAGCAAAACATTGGTAATTATGAATCACATATGTTGTAATCATTAGAATTGAACACAATAAATATGTAATCATTACAATTGAAATCAATAAATCATGTCAATCATTTTATTGATCATTTCAATCATGTCATTGATCATCTTCTTCATCCATCATCATCATCATCATCATCACCACTATCATCATCTCCATCATCACCATCATCATCGCCATCATCACCATCACCATCATCATCATCATCATCATCATCATCATCATCATCTGCTTCTTCATCATCTTCAATATCTTCGTCTTCCATAACATTATACTTTATCGGCCTTCCTCTTGGATCATGTCTAACAACAAATGGCCAACCCTGTTTATGTGGAACCTTTGAGTAAAATAATTGCTCACATTGGCTTGGAAGAATATAGGGCTCATCTTCAACTGGCTCAAACGACCTTGTATTAATCATTGTAAATCCATTATCATATTGAATAATAGTTCTATCTGGATCATTTTGATTTAGTCGTAGCTTGTACCATTTGACGACGACTATAACTACTTTGAAGAAGTTAAAGTCCCACTCAATTATATCATCCAAGATGCCATAGTATCAATTTTGAGATTGTTGAGGATGTATGTCATTTCTAGATGATATATTAGTGACCTCAAAAACTGCAGTTATCCTAGAATCACAAGTTTTCTTTGTGTCATCCAACTTTTTAATGCAAAATTTGTGGCTATGATAGTACATAGCTTTGTGGTGCTTGAGCTGCAATTTTTCAAGCGTGCGTAAATTATTTACATCGTGAGTTGATACGAAACATATGAGTCATGATCATTAATAAATTTGTACGTACTTCTCTACCACTTAAACCATATGCTAGATCAATCACCATTGGCGTAACATTGGAATCTCCATTAGGATGAGCTTCTCTAACCAATGAAGCAACACCTTCCTATGTTAATGAGAAACCATTTTTTTGACATCGTTCAATCCATACCGTCATCCAATCAAGATTGTTTGCAATATACAAATGTATTGCATCCCACTCTCGACCAACTGTATAAAAAAAAATACACCAATTATAATTAACTTATATTACAAATTTATAAGAATTAATTAACTACAATAACATCTTATATTTATCTCTCACTTTCCTCAATCTACCTTTGCCCATCAAGTACTCCCCTTCAAATTTGTTAAAGGAGTTGAGATCCCAAATACGATCTACATGGATTTTTGCTACAAACTTAGGAAGATATTCACTAATGTACACCATGGTCTGGTATACCATATATCCCTCCACCATAGAACCCTCAAGATGTGCTCTTTATCGGACCAAGCCTTTCAAAAATTTCAAGTGCCTCTCAACCATCCACATTGACCTAGTTGGTACAGGTCCACACAATTCAATCTCCTCAACTTGATGTATGAGGTAGTGTTCTTGTGCATTGAAAAAAGTTGAAGGTAGACACTTTTGCATTTCACACATAAGAAGAGAAATTTTTCTCTTCCAATATTTTATATCTTCTTTATTGATTTCTTTTGATAAAAACCACCTCATGTATTTTCCAAGATCATATATAACTTGTTTGACATTGTTGGCGAAGTGGTGTGGGAGAGATAGAGGTAGAACGTACTACAATATTTGTAAAATAATCTTATCAATATTTTATAAAAGAATGCAATGAAAACTACATGCAGTATACAAATATATAGTGAATAAAAAATAATATGAATTACCTTAATAAATGTATGCCAATCTTGTGTTTTTATCCCTGACCCAAATTCACTTTTCTTTGATATGAGATCGTTTATGTTCGCAGCAAATCCTGTGGGAAATCATATTTTTTTTATTACTTCTTTTATAGCATTGCTCTGCTGCTCTGAAAATAACCAAGGGCACTTGTATCAATCTGGTCTCCATTGTTATTTGATCGAATGACATTTTTCATTACATGGTTGGATTCTTCAATGTCACTACAAATTTTGACAATTTTGTCTTTGTCATGCCTTCCATCCAAGATTTTCCATAATGTCTCTGTTACATTCTTTCCAATATGCATAGGATCAAATAAATGCATGATTGAGAGTTTCTCGTAGTATGATAACCTACTAAATTGCATAGGATAACTTTTTAGTCCTTTTGGAAGTTGGTCATTGATGCCTTGATGACCTTCATGAGCATCAATTACATCATCAGTAAACAAAACACAATATCAAAATATAAATTTCAAACAAAAACAATCAGATGGAATGACATTACCTCGATGATTTATTTTATTGTATGCCGACTTCCATAGGTGAGGTTTCATTCTCCGTGGCTTTGATATAGTCTCTTCTTTCCCATTGAAAATATGTTTTTCATTAATTCAGTACTTATGATTTCTGTGGAGAAAGTGTCTGTTTTCATCGAACACCTGCTTTCTTAAACTTTTTGAATGATGAGATTTCATCTTTGGACCACAAAATGGACATGCAAATTTTCCCTTTATCTGAAGACCTACAAGATTGTGTATAATTGGATTAAATATGTTAACTTTGTGTTAGCACTATAACATACCAAAAAAGAGGTGTTAAGAAGAGAACATACCACAACAATGTGTTAGCCCAGGGGCATCATGTATTGTCCATACAAGCATTGCATGGAATTGAAATTGTCTTTGTCCTATTGGTTTAGAGATGTCATACATAGTGACCCCATTCTATAACACCATCAAATCGTTGATAAGGGTCTCAATATATACATTGATATCTTTAACGTGGTACTTACCTAGTTGAATGAACAAAAACATTACATAATTATTATGACCATTTTGATGGATTATTTATAATAAATTAATTTAGATGACTATTAAATCAAAAAATACCTGGAACAATCAATGTCAACATTATGTGCTCCCTCTTTATGGACAACCAAGGAGGAATGTTATTGTTGATAACAAAAACAGGCCACACTGAGTAAGTAGATCTAACCTCTCCAAACAGATTGACACCGTTTGCTGCCAATGAAAGCTTGAGATTACAAGGTTCTTCTTTAGAGTGTGGCCATTTTCCCTCTATTTCCTTAAATGCCGAACCATCCACAGGCATTCACATAATTTCATCTTGACTTCTATTGCATGCATGGTAATCCATAAATTGTGCCAAGCTATTGCACCTGAATAATCATTGCAGACGTGGAATAATGAGAATAAATTGAAGAACCTTGCAAGGCACCTTTTTTGTTATTCGATCTGATTGATATCTACTAATATGACAAATAGGGCATTCTGTTGCAAATTCATGTTGTTTATGATATATAATATGATCATTAGGACATGCATGTATTGTTATTGTAGTTAATTAATTCTCGGTACGAGAGAGGTAGAATGTTTACTGCTCCACGACTTAGCAGTTTACATGCTCCATGAATTAGCAAGTTATAAGTTACAAATTGAATTCCTTGTTACAGTTAGACAAGAGGTTGTTTGGTTATTTAGGAGGGAGTTTTTTGAGTGTTTTAGAGATGTGGAGTTGGTGTGGGGTTGAGAAACCCATGTAAAAAGTTTGAATCAATAAAACAAACAAGTTCTCTGCAATTTTTGTTCACTGTCCCATGGGTATAGACATGAAAAACAAGTGTAATGGTTATTTGAAATTTAATCTTGGAGTAGGAATGAGATAGGGACATTAGATTAGTTTTTTTCTATCTTTCCTTGTATTCTTTTACTGTTTCATAGTATCTTAGGACAAGAACATTGGATTGGTGTGTTTAGACCAGTGACTGGTTAGGCATAGTCAAAAACTTCTTGTTCTGATGCATTAAGGATGGTGAGCCTCTCCCACCCTCTATAATCACTATGATTGGTGGGAGAGGATGAAAATTTAATGATAAACTTGTATCATATACATTGTATGCAGGGAAGTGAAGATTTGTTGGAAGAACCACAAAACTTGATTGTTTGCTGATTGAGATTAAGCCCGGATTGAGACACCAGTCATCATGAAAGTGATTTGATTCATGGAAGAGGTGATTTGGTGATGGAATGTGTATGGGGGGATTAGTTATGAAGTTTTTGTGTAGTTGTTTTCATTTGGAGATGAGGTTAGAGGTCCTGTTGAATAGGCCCTAGATTAGTGACCCTATCTAATCAAGGGTTTGGTGGAAAATGAGTTGGGTGAAGGGTAGAACCTTGTAAGCTTGGAATCTATTATTTATCAACCTCTAGAAGGACTATTTTATCCTTTGGAGTCACTGGATTGAGTGGAGTTATGGGTTGTTTTGTAAAAGTGGAGAATTAGGCCTAGTGAGGATAGGCTAGGGGCATTAGATCTTGGGTATGATCCAAAGGAGTTAATATTGAGTCTTGGGGAGGATTTTTAGATCCAAAAAGGGTATCTACAAATCCTCCCCAAGACTGGGGAATATTGGAGGAAAAGCCAAATTAATGACTGGTGAGGGCTACTAGCTTTAAGGGCCAGATGTGAGTGTTGGGTAAGAGATTAGTTTCCCAAATTGGATGGATGGATGGAACATGGTAGAAAGGCCATGGGGAGATGTTTCATGAAGTTAGAATAAAGGTTGAGGCCTTGGGTGAAGATATGGTGACTGGGAGGAACTAGGTACACTTGGGGTAGCCTAGGAGACAAGTCATTGAAGTAAAGAAGTTATTGCAAAGTGAAATGGATTTGCTATCTGATATGATCAAGATCGATAGGTGTTAAAAATATTTGTGCATATGAATGTGTCATTAGGTATTATCATGATGGAACTAGGACGAGGGAAGGTGTCTAATATTTTTGTAGACTAGTCCCTTTTATTTGGTGTCCTTTGGAGTCAAAAATACAATTATATGTATGGATGTCCTATTAGGATGGAGTATGATTATTCTGGATTTGGTATTACAAAATCTTATTTTTCATCTATTTACCCTTGAGTCATATGAGTAAGGTTTGTTTATGATAGAAAATTTTCAAGTACAAAAATGTCATGACTATCCTATAGAGAATCCTACGATAAAAGTCAATGTGAGTGTAAACTACGTTGAAGGTTTAGAAGTCCATGGCCTCTTGCTATGTAGTGCCTATCCAATTTTAACTCAGTAAGGAACCATGTTGGTAAGTGAATCATCCATATTTTCTAGGTAACTTGTTAGTTGAGACTATGTTGAGCCAAATATATCAAAACATGAACCTTTGCTTGAGTTGTATGAATTAGTGTCAAAGGATTGTAACTCAATTGGTAGAGCAGAATTGGTGAGAATGATGATGACAGATTTCAATGATTTAAAGATGACACAAGTCACTCCAAATTTAGGGGTCAAGGATATTATCTCTTATGTTTGAGCTTGGTGATTTCTTTTTCTCACCTATTATGTTTTAAAAAATGTCAAAAGAATTCCAAATCCTGTAATTTAAATTTGTTACAAGCTAAAACAAGAACCATTTTGTTTCAATGAGTTAGGTGAATCCGGAGGACAAATTGTGTACTGGCATCTATTTTTAGATTCTTGTGGGGGTGGGGTCTTGAGCATTCAGATCTTTTGACTTGAATTAGTTGCACTAGTATACACTTGTGTCCCTTGGAGATTCCCTCAATGTTCACGAAGGAATGTAGAACATCCAATAGTTTCCAATGAGTTTGTATAGGTTTGAATCAATTCTCTTTCTTGCTAGTTCTTGTGTCCACCTATTTCATCTATTAAATGGTAAAGATTTGTATCAATTTCATAATGTTTTTAATGGTAAAGCCATTCGTAATGTTTTTAGACCTTATTTGCACTTTTCTATCATGACTGAAGGAAATGATAGGTGATAATCTTTATGGCTAAGGTTGAAACCATACCCAAACACCGAGTCATGAGATTATTGTATGTTCATTTTCCATAATAACTTTTTTTGGTTTTTATGTTAATAATCTAGGGTTGTGTCTTAGTTCTAAATGGTTATTTTAATGATGTTTTCAGTCGGGTAGAATTAAGTGTTTTTATATAATAAATGTTATGTATCATCGTGAAGTTGACATTGTCAACTCCACGATACTTTTCTAGTTTCTTTAATATATTTAGCACTCACTCTAATCGGTGATGAGAATCGTTAGAGGATTTAGCATGAGTCAGTAATGGGAAGTTAAAAAGAATTTATGAGAATTAGTTTTAGGAAGTGATCAAGTATTTGGGGAAGTCTTTATTGTATATTCAAGCCCCGAAGAATAGGTAGTAGGATAGAGTAGTGTAGGATGAAAGATGGAGAACCGATGAATGAAAAGAAACAATGTAATGGAACCGAATAATGATCAGAAGGATTTAATTTTATTTCAAGATCCTCAAGTTCTTTACATTCCTATTACCTTTCTTTGTTTAGATTATTGATTGAGGATCTCAAATACAAGTCAGATTAAGCAATGCTATTGAACTAAGTTTTGGTTGAATGAAACAATGTTGAAGATCTCTGTTTATTTGATATATGCTGATTCATGGTTTTATTGAAGTTATTTAAAGTTATATGAATTGGTTCATGATGACGATAATCAAGAACCTATTTGTGTTTGTGTCCGCTGTGAAAATGAAAGATTTCAAAACTGAGATTCATTATTTATTGAATTTGAACATTGAAATGGTTATCAAAGAAATCGATAGTGGGAAAGATTCATGTTACTCCAATATTTGATGTTTCATTTCATCCGAGTTCACACTAGTGTTAATCCTTGAAACAATTCATAAAGTGCGGTTTGTTTTCAAGAATGGTTACACTAAGTTCTTACTGGTGTAAAATCTTGATATCGGCCAGTGGATGGGTATTTCATGCCACAGAATAGTAGAAAAAAACAAGATGTGATAACAATCATGTTGAATTGGAACCAAGAAGGGACTTTGTGCAACAGGGACTAAATTCAAAATGGCTAAGGTATAGATCCATGCCAGTTTATGTGACAGTCAAACAAAACCGTGAGCACCATATTTACAGAGACATTTCAATATGTAAGCTTGTGTGGACTAAGAAAATATCATTACACATTCATTGAGGTTTGAAGGTAGTTTAAGTTTAGGTTTTTTTGAATTACTTAGGGCACCATAGACAGTTGCATCCCTAAAGAGGGGACCCTGTGATGCACCAGATTCTCCATTTCCACCCAAAACATTTGCATTAATCGAAGGATAGTTAAGGAAAGAAAGAAAACATACCTCTCAAACCTATTCAAGCTTCTACCTCTCAAACCTGTTCAAGGAAGGTTAAGCATATCACACGTGTGGGGATTGAAATAAGGTTTGAAACCTTTTTTTTTACTTTAAGTTATGCCTGTGGTGGTCAAAATTTTGACCAACACGAGCATGTATTAAAAAAAAACAAAATTTTTCCTTCTATAATCCGACCAACCTAAATAGTTTTATTTGATGGTCGAATTGTTTAGTCAAAAAATAAGGTCAAATGTACTAGTGAACCCATTTGGTAAAATAATTAGTGGTCTACTAGTTTCCATCTGTGACCACCACTTGACCTATCAGTTACCTCCGGAATGAAATCAATTCCCAATTATTGAAATGGTTCTTCAATTTGCATAGGTCTTAACAAAAAGGCTCCCTAGTATTTTAATTTTCCTAATAAATTTTCAAAATTTTGACATCTTCTTACATACTCATGACAATCATTGAATACTCAGGGCCAATAATACCATGTCTTAAGAATTTTATGAGATGTAATCTTAGCATAGAAATTTCCACCACGAAAACCATCATGTAGTTCTTTCAACACAACTTTTGACTGATACTAATCTAAACAAAACAAAAGAACTCCATCATAATTTTTCCAACACAATCTCCCTGAATAAAAATACACCTGGATGCCTTGAGTTTCATAGTTATTTTTTAACTTTCATTCAGTCCTTCTAGGCATTGTACATGTTTTAGATAGTACACTATATCATTGTACCATGGAACCATCTTAGTACTCATAAAAACATCTTCAACATTCATGTGACTGATTTGAACTACTTCTAAGTTTCACTTTTCCCTCAAATTTTCCAATCCCCATCCTCTTACAAAATTTGTCATCTAAATGTCAATGTTGAATTCTTGTACTTGATTTATCCATCTACACCTCCTATCGATTACTTCAGATTGTTTGAGAATATCTTTAATTATTGCATTAGGAACATATGCCACAACCTTTGCTCCCATAAGGTAAGGTTTGAAGGACTTAACTACTTTTACCAATGCATAGGCTTGTTTCTCATTTATGTCATACTTCAACTCAGCTCCTTGTAGGGATTTACTAAAGAATTCTATAGGTTGTTCATGACCCCCTTCATTCTTTTGTAACATAACAACAACAATGATGTGGAAGGACACAAAAGAAATTTTTTTGGAATAGTTTGGAAAACTTAGGAGATTTCAATATAGGGGCCTCTTTAATGGCTCTCTTAAATGCATCAAGGGAATCAACATCCCAGTCTAGCTTAGCACCCCTTTTTAGCATCTTTGGGATTGGCTTGACAATCTCAATAAAGTTAGATATAAATCTTCTCACAAAATTTATATGTCCATAGAAATATTGAATACCTTTCACCATTTTAGGGATTTAAATCCTGTCAATGGAAGCCACACACTCTATATCAATCCTTACTCCTTCCTTGGAAACAATATGGCCTAAGAGTTTTCCTTTAGTGACACCAAAATGACACTTTTTAGGATTCAAAGAAATACCATATTCAAGTGCTTTCAGGAAAATATTATCCAAGTCATTGCAATGGTCTTTTTATTTCCTTGACTATGTAGTGAGATCATCCTAATAGACAACCATAATGACATCAATTAATTGCTTGAATGCTACATCCATATCCCTTTGAAAAGTTTCTTCAACATTTGTCAACCTGAAAGGCATCCTAACATAAACATATGTGCCTCAAGGATTAGTGAATGTAATTTTGTATTGTTTCAATTCTTTTACTTTGACCTGGTTATATCTAGAGAAACTATCCATCATTAAAAACAAGTCATTTTCTATCACCTTATGTAACATATCTTCCATGTTAGGTAATGCATAATTTTACTTTAATGATGAAATATTTAGGTTCCTAAAATCCATGCAAAGTCTGATATCCCCATTCTTTTTCCTGACAGACACCAAATTAGACACCCAAGTAGAATTTCTATTGGGTTTAATGATTCCTCCATCTCTGAGTTTCATCGGTTCCTCCTATATCTTAGGGGCTAGGGTAGGATTGATGGTTCTTTGCTTTTGTTTAAATGGTTTTACATTATGCTTAAGTGGTATATCATGTTGAAATAAGTCTTCTCTATAGGTCTTGAGCTCATCATATGACCAAGAAAATTGATGCTTGTACTTCCTTAATAATTCTATCAAATCTACCTTTACTTTTGATGTGAGTTTTTTTTGAATGTACACATCCCTAGGTGCATTTTCATTCCCAAGATTTATTTTTTCAATGTCCTCCTCTTTGAAAGATTCTAATTTATTTTCTACCCTGTCATCTTTGTCAAATACCTTCCCAAAGCTACCAATCCTCTAGGGATTTTATTGGTTTTCAAATACACAACATCTTTTCCAAACAAGATTTCTTTTCCATCTTGATGTTCTAAAAATGTATTAAATTCTATCTCTTGGGAGTCATATTGCTCTTCACATGTCAAGAATTTCAATAAATCATTATCATCTTCAAAGAATTTCCAATTATAAAATTATTAGGAACAAAAGGCCTTTTTTTATTTCAATTATTGCTACATCTTCCAATGTTGCATCATTTGACTTAAGATCCACATTTTCTAGGAAATTAGCCATGATATTTTTGGATCTATCTACCCACTCTAATGAGAACGTATCAAATAATTCAATAGTATCCCATACCCCATTTCTGTACTACTTCAACTTGTAATACCTAAAAAATGGGCTATAAGTTCATTAACCTCCAACATCGACAAATCGAACGAAATCAACATAGAAGTCCTAACCTAAGGCACATCTAAACATCATCGAATCCTAATTGATTATCTTAAATTCTACATCGGGGAATATTCTTAGTAATATTCCTAATCATCATAATTATCTTTAATTTTATAATTATTTGGCAATAAATCACATTTATCCTAAAATTTGATTAATTAAATATTTTGCATATCTAATTAATTAGATTTAATATTTGCTACTTAATTGTTTAATTAAATTTAATTCAATCTATTATTAATTGTATTATTTAATTTTGACAATAAATCAAAATTCCTATGAATAATTGATTAAATTCTTATTTAATTAATTAAAGCATGTTGTCATTATATAATAATATAATTTTTAATAAAAGTTTGATAAACTAGTTAATTAACCCATAAATTAATTATTTTATTTCAAAAATTAATTAAGTTGAGCATAAATCACTTTATTTATTTATTAAATCATAATTATCTATGTGCATATTTAAGGACCAGTTAAACTCAAAATTGGAAAATCAATGCAAGTTGTTAGCTTTTTGAAACTCAACATCTTTTTGAGTTTTAAAGTTGATCTAAACTTCTAATTCGAGTTAAACTGTGCTTTTGTATGATTTTTGTGACTTAATTATCTGTTATTTAAAAATAACTCAAAAATCAACCTGAGTTATTTGAGTGATTTATGGCTTTCTTCCATGCACCTCCAAAGCCTTGGATTTCTATAAAAACAAGGCTCAGCTCTTCATAATTCATCTCTCAAATTTGCATCCAAGCATCTCATATTTTTTGCACAATCACACTGGAGAATTGAGATTGAAGGCTCAAAGCTTATTGCGAATCAACATTGTTGTGAGATCAATTTCAAATTCATAGCTTTCATTATTATTGTTAGAATTTTCATTCTCATATCATATTATTTCTAGATTAGCATCATAGATCAATTTTCATATTAGCATAGATTCCATATCAAGTTTTCATATCATTGCATAGAAAATATCAAAAATATAGATTAATTGCATTCATATTTCATATCTAGATTAATTGCATTCAAATCCTTCATTTAGGTGTCGTCTAGGTCACTGATCTCGATAATAATCTGAGAACATTAATCTCGCACCTACTAGAAGGCAGTAAATCGCTTGGTTAAATTAGATTTTAATTTTGCATAATTTTGATTATAACTAACCTCTAATATTTTACTGAAGTGTTGTGTCTATAGATCAGGTACAATTTTCACACACACATTTCTGGCACCCACCGTGGGGCAAACCCACCTTTACATGCTAGTTTTGATTTTTTTGGGGAGCTAAAGCCCTAAAGTTTCAAAGATTTAATTTTATCTCTCAAACGGCTTGGATTTTTTCTCTAAATTTTTTTTTTAGGTTGGTGACATATCAGGAAAGTTATAGTAAAAAATTTAGAATTTTTTGAGATGTTTTGAATTTTTAATAATTTTTTCTTAAAATTCCAAAAAAAATTAATATCTGATGCAAATAAGCATATTTTTTGGAAATTTTTATATTTTCAAAAATATTTTTAAATTATATATGGGGTCCATTCTTTGTGTTTTAAATTTGGACATGATATCATAGCTCAAATAGTCAATTTACAAAAATTGGTCTATTTTGATAAAACGGGTCTCTAGGGCACAAATGAAGAGATTTTTCTAAAATTTTTGCATTTTTGGAAATCTCTCTATTTTTTAGTTTGGGTCTCTATTTTTAATTTCTATTTTTGTGCCCAAAATCATATCAAAAAAATTAGATCTTGTTGACTAGGTCAAATGCAGCAAAAAAAATAAAGTTTTGTGATGGGTATGCACTTATTTTTTTTACATGGTTCAATGAATGATATGAGTTGTCATTTGGGTTAATTTATGGTTATTATTGCTAATAATAATTAATTTTTAGAGCTAACCCTATGGTTTTCATAAGTTGAATATATGTTGCATATCTTGTTTGCTTGTTGGAGAGTTCGTCACTTGCTTGCATGAAAAAGCTCAACAAGAATTGCTAAAAATTAGGTCAAATCTACTAAGCACATTGCAAGGATCCCAGGTATTCTCCTTCATCTAATGACATTTCAATTTATTCTTAAAATAAATCTCTTATGTGTCAAGTTTGTGTGCATCTTTTCATGCTTTTGATCTATTTTTACACACTTGCATAATTGATACTAGGTTGTGACCCCTTAAGGATTCATTAGGTAGTCTTAGAATACTTGTGATTGATCTTGATTGCTATCTTGGGTTATTGGAATCGCTAATTTTTTGGCCCCTCATTTTGGCCCCGTGGTTGCAATCTCAGCGCCATAAAGGGGAGGGGTCAACAGGACAGAAGCGTTAAGTGTTCCACTTGGCAACCCTTTTGTGCTTTTAGGAACTCACTTGTTTTCTAAGTTGGGGATTCATTTTCAGCTTGTGTGAGGTGCTAATTGTTCCACCTTGTGGACTCATCTCATATTCGCTTTAAGTGTTAAGTGTTCCTCTTTCTGCTTTTTGGGTACTTTTCATAGATTTGCTTTTGGGAATAGATCTGTGCTCACATAGTAATTAGGCCCTATGAACACTATTCATGATTCTTGAGAGATTGGATTCCTAGAGAAATCTTTCTTGATAATAGAATCCTTGTAGGTAGGGAGAATACTTAGTGTGTTTCACATTCAACTTGGTTAGTGCGTCTTCTCTTATTGATCGATACATTCTCTCTCAGGAGAGGTTGATAGATCACATGGGGTTGACATCATGAGCTTTGGTGAATCAAAATTGGTCAGTGCACCTTCTCTTATTGATTGATACATTCTCTCCCAAGAGAGGTTGATAGATCACGTGGAGTTGGCATCATAGACCTTGGTGAAGCAAAACTTTGTTTTAGCATGTCAGATTAATCTGCTTGCTTTGTTTGGGTTAAAAGTGAAAAGGTGTCAAAAACCTTGGATCTAGAGCCAAGTCCCCTTGTGGTATACTATTGTGAGTCATCTTTAGAGAGGGTTAACCATAGCGAACAATCCCTTCACAGGGAAAACTATGTTGACGGAACCTCAAGTGGTCATAGCCATTTTCGCCGTGGTAGTGACAGCCGCTATATAAATGTCCTTGTGGAAGAAATCTCCATGGGTATGGTTCATTGTTGGGTTGTCAAATCTCCCTAGCAGCTCTTGAAGATTAAGTTCTTAGACTGTGTCAAAACCCCGGTGCACCGGGATTGGAGTTCACCCCTTTGGATCATAAAAGTTGTAGAGTCAAACCATTACTAAAAACCCTAGCAAGGCCAAATTTTCATTTTATAGGGTATATGTGCGTTATTGCAAAACATTTTTGGAACATACACAATTAGCGCTTCTGAGGATTAGAACAAATAAGTCACTTGATTCTTCATGCGCAAGGTTGCTTTTGCCCTTGTTCATTATTTTCAGACATGCTTGAAATCACGTGCTTGCTATTTTGCATGCTTGTTTATCTATCTGGTTATTGAAAATGGACAAATCTGTTACAATCCTCAAATCTGGACATTGAAATTTGCAAATGATTCAAAACTGAAAACTCAAAATTTGCAAAATCTGAAGTAAAATCATTTTCTAGAGTCAAAAGTCATCTCAGGAGGTCAGAAAGTCATATGAGTTTCTATCAAGTGTCATTTCATTGCAACCCATATGTCGTATGATAGAAAACCCAGTGTCGTATGGGTTTCCATGCTAGCAAATTCTCAAAGTCAAAATCTTGCAACTGTCGTATGATATTGTCAACTGTTGTTTCGTTGCTACCCAACTGTCGTATGATTGAGTACCCAGTGTCGTATGAGTTTCCATACCAACATATTTCAAAAAGTCAAATACTGCTTGCAACTGTCGTATGAGATTTTCAACTATCATTTCATTACATACCCACTGTCGTACGAGCCTTCAACTGTCATTTCATAGCATACTCACTGTCATACGAGTTTTTCAGAGTGTTGTTTGGGAAATTTTTAAGAGTTGTCAGAAAATTGTCAGAATTGCCAGATATTTAGCTTTTTCAGCCTATTTCTAGAATCTGTCGAACAAATCACTATGTTAGGAATAGATCAGTAGCTATTGAGAATCAGTACACATGTCTCAAAGAATCAGTACATAAGAGGAAGAAGCTCTAATCACCGCTATGATGAAGCAGCTGCAAGCTATGCAAGTCCAGCTTGACAAACTTGAAAAAGAAAAGGAACCTAAAGAGTTCTCCATGAAAACTCTATGCTCTTTTCCATTTGATAAAGACTTATACATGTCACCATTCCCTCAGACAAAATGTGAGCAACGTGACAACCCTTATGATACCTCTTCCACAGAGAGTGACACATCAAGCTTTGGAGACTATGATGATAGACAATGTAATGATACCTATGACACCTCTGTTCTTAAGAGTCCTCATCATGTGTTCCTACTTACTACAAATGGGCCATCACATTGGATAGATCGTGATGGTGATCCATATGATTTTGATTTTGAAAGAGACTTTGATGGCTTTTGTGGACAATACCTTGATTATGATCCATCTACTACTGCCGAGGACTATAAAATATATTGTGCTAGCTTGAAACGTCATTACTATAAGAATCTCTCCTCTAAGAACTCTCAGGCTGAAAATAAAGATTATCTTCTCAAGCAAGATCATGTTAATGTTGGACCTTTGTCTTGTGATGGTTCCCTTCCATCCCCTACTTCCTCCAATACCCATACATTTCCTAAAGCTTCTGAGTCTTTCAAATCTTTCACAGAACCTTCATCCGACACAAGCCCTGATACTTTTCATGTGGTTCCCTATAGTTATCCTCCAGGGCTACCTCTTAAAGAAACTCAAGCTAACCTTCACCTAGCTACAAATACTTTCAATGATGATAAACCTAAAGAACCTAAGCCTTCATACGCTACAATGCCTACTTCAGCTAGTCCTTCACCATCTCTTCCAAATTCATCCATACAATCCCAACATGCTTCATTGTCCTTAGAAGTGGCTCCATGTCAAGAGGACTCTAAAAATGATGAAGAAAAGAACATAAAGAAAGATCAAGATCAAGAACCCTCCATGTCATCCAATTCCTTTCATGATGTCTCTTATCTACTTCATGGTTCTTTTGATCCTACAGACCCTTTTTCATGTATTCCACCATGTCTTAAGTCTTCTCCTAAGCAAGATCAAGCTACTACTTACACCATTGAGCTTATTGACAATCAAAATAACCTTACCCCACTTCCAATTTCCAAAGATGATACTTCCATTAAGGTTATTGAAAATGGTGTTGTTACTTCCAATGTTGAGCCTATTGAAAATCAAGAGAAAAATTATACGCTTATGCTTTCCAAAGATCCTTGTCAAGATCAAAGTCTTCCATCTTCTTGTTCTACCACTCCATGTTCGCTTCCACTTTCTACTCTTCCTAAGTCTTTGCAAGCTTTGAACAATCCTATCAAAGAAGGTGCTCATATTCAAGATGTCCATGATTCTATTGAAAATTCTAATGCTGACTCTAAAGATGCTAATATCTTTGGTTGTCATATAGATGCTGATGAACTTATTGATTATCCTTTTGTGTCTTCCACTTCCATCCTTGGACCTCTTCCACCACTACTAAGAGCTTCACGTCTACCTTCCATCTTGGGTCCTTATGTCCCTTCACTTTCCCCTCCTAACTCTCCTAATTCACCATCCATATTGGGCCCTTACATCCCTCCATCTCCCATCTTTCCTCAAGATCAACATAGATGCATACCCTTGAATCCTTTTCATCCACCCACCCATCTAAACCAGTCATATCCTCCTTCTTCCACAAGTCCCAAGTCTTTTGGAAGTAACTTGAATGTTCAATACAAGAAAAAGAAGCAATACAAGAATCCATCAAAAAAAGATCACCATGTCTCCTCTAATAGACATGGAAATATAAAGTCAAAAGAGATATCTAAGAAAAAAACTACAAGACAAGTATGGGTTCCAAAATCCATCATTAAAGATATTCTTTCCAAATTACCAAAAAGAAATGAAAAGCCTATAGCTATATGGATTCCAAAGTCTCTCTTGAAAGAGTCTGGTGTTGAGCAAAAAGTTAAGTTGACATTCAAGCTTCCAAAGACTTCCACTTCATCTTCTTCCAAAAGCATTCCTCCATTCCATGCACCTAAACCACAACCTTTGCTATCCATTCACCATATTTCTTCACGTATTCCTTCATTCATGATTCCTCCATCCTCTCACCACCCTTCAAGGTATGTGTTGATGTTGATCTTGCCTTCCTTTCCACCTACCTTTTTACAATCCTTCCATGCATTATCCTTTTACCTTCTATCATTTTTCCTCATTTTCCTATTCCTCCTATCTTCCAACCTCACTTGCTTTACATAAAACTTTATCATCCATTTTCTCTTCCATCTCCCTCTCCCTATCAGCATCTTTGAGCATATCATTTTGAATCCTTGGCATATCATGGTTTATCCTTTCAAGGAGAATTATCTAAAGAGCTTGTCTTCTTCCAAAAAGGAATAAAAAAAATATAAAAAATTGAAAATGTGCCTTGGTGAAAACTTGGAAACAGGAACCTTGGTAGCAAAAGTAAAGAGAAATAAATTCATCCTATGGTGAAAACCACTCCCTTGTGGCACCTTGGATAAGTACCATGATGAAAACCTGACAATCAGGCATCATGCGTAGTTCTTCTACATATTTCATCCATTCCATCTTCTCTCTTTGATCTTGACAAGGTTGATCTATACATGAACATTTGACTATTTTGTGAGCTATCTTACAATGATCTTATTTTCATTCCCTTCCATGTTTAGCCTTCATATCCATCTTCCTCCATTCATTTTCGCCTATTGCTATCCTTTTCCCCTTTGGTCTTGATCTAATAAAAAAAAGAAAAAGAAAGAAAGAGTAAAACACAGTGCTATGAAGCCTCTTGACATGTCTACTCCTTTGGATTGCATCCTTTCCTACTCTTGCATTATGATTTTGTGACTTATCCTATGCTAGCCTTTCATTGCTTGTCCAAATGTGCTTTACATGACAATTTTTCCCTAGCTTGAGTATTCTTGAGGAGTTTTACCTTGAGGATTTATTCCCTTCATTCTCTTTCATTCTCTTGTCTTCCATCTCTTCCACCAGCTTGCCAATCCCTCTTGTTCTCCACCTTGCTAGACATTGGGACTGCATGATATGATCTTGCTTGGAAGTTTGCAAATGAAAAAAGATGCTATCAAATATACCAAGTATTAGAACCAGTATCAGAACCAGTATCAGAACTAGTATCAGAACAAGTATCAGAACTAGTACCAGAATAAGTATCAGAACTAGTATCAAAACTAGTATTAGAACACCTATTGAGGCTACACCTTTCACTTTAGTTTATGAGTTTGAAGCGGTACTGCCTATTAAGGTTGAAATCCCATCACTCAGAATCAAAATGCATGGTCTAGTAACTGATGATGACTACAGAGTGTCTAGGTTACAAGAACTGGAATTACTAGATGAGCGTAGACAAGCAGCATATGATCATCTCAGAGTATATCAGAAGAGAATGTCTAGAGGCTACAACAAGAAAGTCAGACACAGAGAATTTCAGGTTGGTGATCTAGTCTTGAGAGAAAATCTTAAAAATCAATCCCATCGAGAACGCAAGGGGAAGTTTAAACCCAACTGGCTGGGTCCCTTTTTAATCATTGCTACTTTTGGCTCTGGTGCCTATCAACTCTCAATGACTGAAGGAGAATAGCTCTGAGAACCAATCAACGTTCTCCATTTGAAGAAATTCTATGCCTAAGGCATTCAGTCTATGGTTAAATATCTTGAAAAAAACCTAAAAATAAGAAAAAGTCCTAAAAAAATGAACATCTTGGTGAAAACCTAGCAATAGGCACCTTGATGATTTGCAAAAAAATCAGATAATATCAAAAAATAAAAAAAAAATTGAAAAATGAAAAATACAAAAAAAAAGAAAAAAAAAAAGTGCCTTGGTGAAAACCTGGAAACAGGTGCCTTGGTAGCAAAAATAGAATCTCTGCCAAGATGGTGAAAACTTGGCAAATGGGTGCCACTTGTTCAAAATGCTCCATCTATCAGCATAATCTTGGTCTTTCCCAGCTTTCAGTCTTGCTTTAGTTTGTACATATCTCCCAATTTTTTTCAACATTTCCAATTTTCAATAAGTCGGTCTGTACACCAACCAGCTCAAGCGTCTGTATCCTATCAATGTTTAACACTTGGGGGAAATCAATGTCATATCCTATGGTCTCCCATGTATCTTAGACAGATCATATCTAGTCAAAGTCCTTTGAAGCTTCATGTGAGTCAGTCAGTCAGTCTTGTCTCCAAAAAGGATTTTGCATCTACAACAACGCAATCAAACATCAAAACTCAACTGAAAACAATCTATGCTTTTTACATGCTTTTATCTCCTTGTATGCTTACTGAGTCACATTGAGATTTTTGCATATTGTGTCCCTTCAAGCTCTTCGATGATGTCCTTTATAGGATTTAGAGAGTGATGACTGGGGGCATAATCTTTTCTTTGTCTTCTGCTTGTATGTGAAAATCTAACAACTTTGGAAATTTCAGATTGAAATGGTGTCTGACTATAAGAGCCTCTATCTTGAATTGGATGGCCATGCGTACCTTGACCATTGATACCCAGACAATTCAAGGAAGTTTGATCTAACTATTGTCTTTTTGAGTAAGTTCTTTCTCCTACTGTGGAACGCGATCTTGCCTAAGGATGTGAACGATAAAGGGTCACTACGGGTAATTCACATTGGATTTAGAATGATCTCTTGACTCTTTGATGTGTTTTCAATGCAAGGCGTATTCAGGTCATCATGACATTCATGTTTTGATGCTTATACAAATTGCTATATCAAAATGGACATGATATTCAGGTCATCCTGGCGTTTATGCCTTGGTACTTATATCTAATCCGACATTCCAAAAATAAAATCAATATTCATATGTCCATGGTTGTTTGACCAGTGGGGGTTGTATTGATTCTTGCGCATACAAATCAATATTCATATGTCTATGGTTTTTTTTAGCTAGTGGGCATTGTATTGATTTATCTGGTTACCTAAAAGTTCAATGATGATAACAAATCGACATATGATCAGTGACTAGGTCCTAGATCTTAGGTTGCATTTCATATTGCGTTCTTCTTTTCATTTTTCATCTTTGCATGATCTCACAATGACTAAATGAACTTCAAAGCTTAAACAATTCTTCATATCAATTCTTTAAATCTAACAAGAGTTGAATCTCACATGAAGGTTCCTCCAACGAAGCAGCAAGTAGAATCTTTTTTCGGGATCAAAATTTAAATCAGAGATCATTCATATTATTAACTGCTTGCATAATCGACCTTCAATCATCACAGAAATCCAGTATTCAACTTAACTGATTATCTTACATCAAACTATCAAAATTTCAACTTGGTCAACTATGGTCAACTCATGGTTTGACCTAGTCTACTTGGTCTCCAGGACCTCCAAACGATGCAGAATGCATTCCCGGATGTGTTTAACCACTTCTCAAATCAATTAATATGCTTCTGAACTATCAACGCTAACTTTTCTTGTCAGATTTCAATTTTAATCCTGAAGGAGGCATGATATTGCACATCATTCAAAATTTGTAATCAAATTTGAAATCATATCTTTATGGCAATCATATCTTTCATCAGTGATCAAGACAAACAATCATGTCTAGTTACTGATTCATCAAAAAAGTCCTCATCGCTCGGGGAAAATCTATCATCACTTGGGGTATATCAGATTCATCAAGGTCCATATCAATCTGGTATTCTCCTAATCTTGTAAATTGTATCAGTTTTTGCAACCATCAGATCATAGTGTTCTTTTCTTGGTTCTTCGGCAATTGAAGGGTTTGGATGTGATTCCTGCTAGTTCTGCTAAGACAATTGAGTCTAGAACGGGTCACTCACTTCTTTGCAATCCTAAGGTTCAGAATCAAGCATTTTGACACTTTTTCACAATCATCGGTTTATTTTCTGTTATAGTGAACATTATCTTTGGTCATTCAGGACCTATTATCTCCATATCAAATCAATATCAATCAGTTTTTGTCTCATATCAATTATCAATTTTGAATCAGTTTCATATCTCTATCAAACACAAACTTTCTTTGAACCACTGCGCTTCACACAGTAATTCAAAGAGGGGCAAAATGTAATACCCCAAAAATGGGCTATAAGTTCATTAACCTCCAACATCTACAAATTGAATGAAATCAACATAGAAGTCCTAACCTAAGGCACATCTAAAGATCATCGAATCCTAATTGATTATCTTAAATTTTACATCGGGAAATATTCCTAGTAATATTTCTAATCATCATAATTATCTTTAATTTTATAATTATTTGGCAATAAATCACATTTATCCTAAAATTTTGATTAATTAAATATTTTGCATATTTAATTAATTAGATTTAATATTTGCCACTTAATTGTTTAATTAAATTTAATTCTATCTATTATTAATTGTATTATTTAATTTTGACAATAAATCAAAATTCCTATGAATAATTGATTAAATTCTTATTTAATTAATTAAAGCATGTTGTCATTATTTAATAATATAATTTTTAATAAAAGTTTGATAAAATAGTTAATGAACCCATAAATTAATTATTTTATTTCAAAAATTAATTAAGTTGAGCATAAATCACTTTATTTATTTATTAAATCATAATTATCCATGTGCATATTCAAGGACCAGTTAAACTCAAAATTGGAAAATCAATGCAAGTTGTTAGCTTTTTGAAACTCAACATCTTTTTGAGTTTTAAAGTTGATCTAAACTTCTAATTTGAGTTAAACTGTGCTTTTGAATGATTTTTGTGACTTATTTATCTGTTATTTAAAAATAACTCAAAAATCAACCTGAGTTATTTGAGTGATTTATGGCTTTCTTCCATGCACCTCCAAAGCCTTGGATTTCTATAAAAACAAGGCTCAACTCTTCATAATTCATCTCTCAAATTTGCATCCAAGCATCTCATATTTTTTGCACAATCACGCTAGAGAATTGAGATTGGAAGGCTCAAAGCTTATTGCGAATCAACATTGTTGTGAGATCAATTTCAAATTCATAGCTTTCATTATTATTGTTAGAATTTTCATTCTCATATCATATTATTTCTAGATTAGCATCATAGATCAATTTTCGTATTAGCATAGATTCCATATCAAGTTTTCATATCATTGCATAGAAAATATAAAAAATATAGATTAATTGCATTCATATTTCATATCTAAATTAATTGCATTCAAATCTTTCATTTAGGTGTCGTCTAGGTCACTGATCTCGATAACAATCTGAGAACATTAATCTCGCACCTACTAGAAGGCAGTAAATCACTTGGTTAAATTAGATTTCAATTTTGCATGATTTTGATTATAACTAACCTCTAATGTTTTACTGAAGTGTTGTGTCTACAGATCAGGTACAATTTTCACACACACACAACCTTGCATTCTTAGTGGTGTATTTAGATCTTATTTAAGAGATGTTCAATTCATAATCTCTAAAAACACTTAGCACCTTAATGCCATGTTTACAAGCTAATTTCATTCCTAACAACAATGCTTCATACTCTATCACATTATTTGTGAAATCAAAAGTTAGGAGAAAATAGTACTTGAACGTATTACCATTAGGAGAGATGAAAAAAAACATGCACCATTATCCTCTTTTCTACAATCTCCATAAAAAAATATTCTCCAAATTGACACTTGATTTCTCTCAGCATGGATTCTAATTGGCTCTATATTCTTCATCTCTATTTTTGTAAGTTGAACTTTGAAATTATCTATATCTAAATGGAAAAAATATGTTAGCTGATTAGGATCAACTTCCTCAATGATATGTGAAGATATTGGCTCTCTATTCATATTGAATTCCCTTCCATTTACTAGGATAGTGGAATATGAAAATTATAATTGCACATGTCCCTCAACTAATCCAATCCACTATCTCAAAAGTAGCATCCCATAATTGGGAGCAATATCCACAACTGTGATATTAGTTTTATATGGTGCTTCTAGATATTTAATAATTTTAAATTCAACATCCTTCATAACACCCACAACATGAACTAATCTATTATCCACAACCTAACATTTCCTATATGTGCTATCTACACTTAATACTAATTATTTCATAACATACGAAGGCATAATATTTATAGTAGCCCCAGAGACAATCATACAATTCCTTAATAATTTATTATTAATCTTGATAGAGTCATATAGAATGGATCAATCTGATAAGTAATTTTGGTTAAGGTAATGCCAATATATACCTCAGGTATTACTTCTTTACCCTTATTTTTAGTAGCATCACTCTTCTCATTAGGCACACTATTCAAGAATTTGATGGCACTTTGCTTGTACTATGCGAATTTCATCATCTCCAAAAGTGGGACTAATACATTCATCTAGGATAAAGAACTTGTGATGTCAAAGGATGATGTTGAGGTACTTGTTGCTGGCTTTACCAAATCTATTTTCTCAGTACTTTCAGCTTTGGGTGGTTTCACCAATTTAGTATTGTCACCCTTTTCTTTTACATTTGGTGGTTTTATTATTGCTTCCATAGCTCCCTTTGATTTTTGAACATTTTATTTCATGAAGATTCTAGTAGGATTACCTTGATCTACATTAACCACTATATTCCTTAGATTATAGTTACTCCTTTCTTGAGAAATTGCTGCAATAATTAGGACTTTCATCTCTTCTTCAATTGGTCTTCTTAGTCTTGGGGTAACTTCTTCTTCATCAGAGAAGACTTGCTACATATGATATTGATAATCATACCTTTTTGAGTTTACATCACATTCATATGTGTCTTTTGAAGAGTCACACTCATCTACTACTCTAAATGCTTTATTTGATATAATGTTAATTTTAGGTACTTCAGAATCATACGCTTCATATTCTGCATTTTCTTCTTGCAAAATTTGTGCCACCACACATTGTTGAGGTGAATGAGGAAAATAAAATGCTATGCATCAAGTAATCTCTTCTACCAAATGATTACCTTGTCTAGCTAATGGATCGAGTGTCTCCTTATTTACATTTTACTTTAGGATCTCAAGTTTTCCATCCTTCCTAGTAGTGTTGTAAGGCATTTCCTATAGCCCAGGCCTATCATTTCTTTTGAATTGAGGTTTTTCATTTGTGCTGAATTGAGGACTATCTCCTTTAGTTACCTTTTAGTTGTTAGATCCTTCAGTACATTTATAACTTTATCCATCTTATCCTCTTCTTTATTATTCTTTGAAGCTCTTGGATTATGTAACTTGACATCATCCCTTTTTCCCACTTTACTAGAAGCTTTTTATTTATTTTCAATAGTAACTACTATTGGCATTATGATGATTTTGGTAAGAGGTCAAAGGTGATTTCTATTTTGATTGTCATTAATGCAAACATAGTCACATAAAATGACTAGGATAATTGGTAAGGTCACTGTTTGATCTGTAAGCAAAAATCAGCTAACTATAGTGAGCGGTTTACAAGAAGAACAACTATAGAAGGATATTTTGGTAGTGATCATGTTTGAGAAGGAATTACTTTGAGTGGTCTTAGATATGCCATGGATACACTCTTAAGACATCATAGTTATGACCACAACTTATTTAGATGATCGATATGCAAGCATTTCAGTGACAACATAGGTTACAGGTTGGAGAGCTTATGTTCTTGAGCTACCAATGATAGATCTTTGATCGGTGACCGCTATGGTTACTACGGTGAATATAGTTGGTATGGTGATGTGTATTATATGTTAATGATTTGATGAACCTTCATTTTTATGCTTGGGGCAAGAAAGAAGGGAAGATTCTAGAAGATGCTTGGGATAGTCAAAATTTTTTTACTGTTCTTGGAAATATCACATGTAAATCTTATATTGGTTTGATATGATGTTGGAAAATTATTTTGTACATCGTGATATGTGATTTGGCATGAAATTTTTGATAAGATCAAGGCTATGTAATTCAAGTATTTATTGGGCACTTCTCCTATTGTAAAGGTTGGTTGTTGGTTGATGGTATGAAGTAAAAAATTCATGTTTTCTAGGATTGTGATCATAATTCTAAGTAGAGGAAGATTAGAGAGCAGTTGCAGAGAGAAAATAACAAATTGGATTTGACAAGAAAGTAGTGCTACATCTAGATTCTGTGGATCTTTTCTCATTATAGTGGAAAAGAACATTCCCAGCTAGAGCCATTGGTAGTGCCCATAAAATTGTCTAGGGCTTTCTAGTTTTGTTCTTGGTTTTGTACCCTAGGTTGGCTTGAGGTTTTAGGGTTTCACATTCAGTTAGTCATTTTCTATTTTTAGGGCTTGACTCTTGTTATGTTTCATTATTAATTTTTCAACTTAAGGAAGGGTTGGTTCTTTGTGTGAAGGGGACTATTTAACTTTCATCTTATCCTTTTATAACATAAGTTGTCGATCCCTTTTTATTTTTATTCTACCTTAAGTCATTTGTTGAAAGGGTTGTGCAGGTCCCTTAATATTTTCTAACTTTGTGCAATGTGGCATTTTATGTGATGTAGGGGCATTCTAGGATACTCGGTGAATCTTCATGGAGGTGTGTTGTTTTGGTTCTATGGTACTTGGTTGTAGCTTTAACCGATAGTCCCAGTTATTGAAGGAAGCTTGGTCACTGAAGGAACTCAGTGAAGCCTCTGTACTCGGTGAGACTTCTTGTGCTCAGTGATGCCTGTGTTGCTCGGTTGTTTCTCTAGCACTCGGTAGTTCTGGTTTACTGACTGGAGTTCTTGGTGATTTGGTAGGCCGACTTGGTGCATTTAATGTTGGTAGCTGTCATTGCATTCTCCTATGTAGATCTAGAGGTCGACATGGAGAATTAAATAATTATAAGGCTATTTGAGAGCCGACTTGTATTGCATTTAATATTTGTTTGTAATGAGAGCCGACAATTATTTCACCCAACCACTTGTGGCTAAAGATTAGTATTTAAGGAGTGTTTGGGTAGTTGTTTAGGACATGATTAGATTGGAGTGATTAGACTTGGATCCTGCAAGATCTTGAAGATTAGATTGATTTCTGATAGTTTGTAATAGCAGAGCTAGTGGTTGTTGGCTTGGAGACAAGGAGATTGCTTTGTGGCTTGCGAGCTCAAGTTTAGATCTACCTTAGGGTTTCCATCAGTTGCTAATTTGTTTCAGAGCTGGACTAGCTAGAGTTGGATTGGATCTTGTTGATCTTGCAGAACTATTTCTGATTGTAATTGGCCCTGACCCAAAAGGCCTTACAACCAGGAATGTTAAATGAAAATCTAATTGGAGCATATCTTGTTGTGTTATTTCATTGTGTTGGTAGTTGGTTGCAAGGTTGGACTATCCTTAATTGGATCCACCATCCTTGACTACGTCAGGTGGTATCAGAGTGAAAGTTATTCTTACGAAGTTGACCTTGTTGGCAAAGAGATCGTATGATCTAAGTTAAAAATTCATTGCACTGAACTTATGGAATCTTGACTTGGTTGTTCATGCAAGGTGGCAGGCTGATTTGACTTGCATACAACTTGGAGGTTGTCACAAGGTGGTTAGTGTAGGGTTTTGTTACTTTGGGTTTTCTTATCTTTAAGGATGCCCCCGAGAAGATTGGACCCTAGAGTGATTGCAGATCTCTATGATGCTGTGAAATCGGAGATTACAGAGAAGGTGAAATCTGATTTTAGATTTGAGATGGAGTTGATGAAGAATGACATGATCACTGAGATCATGAGAGCTGTTGCTGGTGTACCTCAGAATGTTGGTACTGAAGATGGTTATGATGAAGTTGTTGAAGAGTTTGAAGCTACTAGATCTAGTGGTGATGATCAGAGGGATAGATATAGTGAAGATAGAACTACTCGGTTACATAGATCTGGAGCTTGGTTGAGTAATAGTTACTGAATGGGAGTTTCTACTTTCTTTGGTACTTTGAAACCTGAGAACTTGATTGACTGGATTGGTGAATTGGAAGATTTCTTTGAGCTAGAAGAAATTGAAGATCCTCTTCGAGTGAGATTAGCACAGACTAAGTTGAAAGGAAATGCTTCTCTTTGGTGGAAAGAATTACAAAGAGATAGAGAAGATGAAGGTGAAATGAAGATCAATCGGTGTAGGTTGATGGTGACTAAATTGAAAGATAAGTTCATACCTACTGACTATGAGCTTGACTTGTTTAAGAAGTTGTAGAATCTGAAGCAGAAAGATTTGATTGTTGAAGATTATACCAAGGAGTTCTACAAACTTACTATTCGGTTTGGACACAGAGAAATTTGTAAGGAAAAGGTAGCTTAGTATATGAATGGTTTGAGATTTAATATCTAGGATGAGCTTGGTATGCTAAAGATTGATTTGGTTGAAGATGCTTATCAGTATGCTCTGAAGGAAAAAGATAAGTTGAAAAGGAGACAACATAGTAATCCCTGAGGGAAGGAAAAGATTGATCACTCAGTGAAGGATAAACTGATTGTAGAAGATAAACAAAAACTTGTAGAACTGAAGAAGAAGATGGGTAGAGTTATCTTTAAGAGAACTTGTTATAACTATGGTGAAGAATGACATTGTTATTTTTAGTGTACATAGAAAAATCTTGGTTACTAATAGACTGCTGTGGTAAATGAGAACATTCAAAATGAACCTAAATCTGAAAACTTATTGGTTCGATGAACATTGCTCGGTGCAAAGGAGGAACCTTTTCAGAGGAGTAACTTGTTCAAGACTCAGTGCAAGTCTGGAGGTAAAATTTGTGATGTAATTGTTGATAGTGGTAGTACTAATAACCTTGTTGCTGAGGACATGGTTTAGAAACTTGGTTTGAAAATAATGAAATATCCTTGTCCTTATAGGATTGGCTGGTTGCAAAATGATCATGCTCTAGAAGTAAGAGAACAGTGCTTTGTTGATGTTCAGATTGGCTAGTATAAGGATCTTGTGTTATGTGATATTGTGGAGATGAATAGTTATCATATATTGCTTGGTAGACCTTGGGAATATGATTGCAGATCTATGTATGATTGTGTGAAGAATGTGTTTACTATTGAGAAGGATCTTAGGAAATTTTCCCTGATGCCTTTACTAGATACAATAGTCAGTGGGATAAGTCTGAGTATTGGTAGCTGAGTTGATTTGGCAGATCCTGAAGGTATGGATGATCAGTATGGAGAAAAGACCTATGAGTTATCAAGGAAATACTTGAAGAGATAGAGAAAACTGAAGTGGAAGAGTATGCAGGGTGAAAAGTTGGAGGACTTGTATATGAAGAACCAGTTTGGGGTTTATGTGCTGAATCCCAGAAGATGTTCTTCCAGCATATGAACATCTTTTTGAACTTGGGGTGTTTGATGCATGGGCATTCTAGGATACTCGGTGAATCTACATGGAGGTGTGTTTTTTGGTTCTATGGTACTCGGTTGTAGCTTTAACTGACAGTCTTGGTTATTGAAGGAAGCTCGGTCACTGAAGGAACTCGGTGAAGCCTCTGTACTCGGTGAGACTTCTTGTGCTTGGTGATGCCTGTGTTTCTCGGTTGTTTCTCTGGTGCTCAGTAGTTTTGGTTTACCAACTGGAGTTCTTGGTGATTTAGTTGGCTGACTTGGTGCATTTAATGTTGGTAGCTGTTGTTGCATTCTCCTATGTAGATCTAGAGGGTGACATGAAGAATAAAATAATTGTAAGGCTATTTGAGAGCTGAATTGTATTGCAATTAATATTTGTTTGTAATGAGAGCTGACTTGGCTTAGGAGTTAATTATTTCACCCAGCCAACTTGTGGCTGAAGATTAGTATTTAAGGAGTATTTGGGTAGTTTTTTAGGACATGATCAGATTGGAGTGATTAGACTTGGATCCTGTGAGATCTTGAAGATCAGATTTATTTCTGATAGTTTGTAATAGCAGAGCTAGTGGTTGTTGGCTTGGAGACAAGGAGATTTCTTGGTGGCTTGCGAGCTCAAGTTCAGATCTTCCTTAAGGTTTCCATCAGTTGCTGATTTGTTTAAGAGCTGGACTAGCTGGAGTTGGATTGGATCTTGTTGATCTTACAGAACTATTTCTGATTGTAATTGGCCCTAACCTGGAAGGCCTTACAGTTGGACATGTTAAATGAAAATCTGATTGGAGCATATCTTGTTGTGTTATTCCACTGTGTTGGTAGTTGGCTGCAAGGTTGGACTGTCCTTAATTGGATCCACCATCCTTGACTGTGTCAATATGATTGGTCTGTGATCTTGTGGTGATGTTATGTAGTGGTCCTAGTTGATCGTGGTGTGGTGTGGTGTATATATATATATATATATATATATATATATATATATATATATATATATATATAGAGAGAGAGAGAGAGAGAGAGAGAGAGAGAGAGAGAGAGAGACATTTATATAGACATATATATGCATATATCTATATAAATATATGTATATAAAAATATAGATATGTATATATACAAATATAGCCATATATTTAATATATACACATATTTAGTGTATTCTTAATTTAGGACCATGTGTTTTGATTTATTCATAAGCCATACATGTTTTGTAAAACATAAATTGTATGTTTTTACATCTCCAAAACATGTACGGATTTTAAATTTTTTGAATGTACCTTTTTTATTTCAAAACTCGAGCGGGTTATGATGGACACAAAAACCCATATGCATTTTAGGATTGGAAAAAGGGTTAGTAAATGACCTTAAGGCTTGAAAGCCCATTTTCCCTCCATTTTAGTCCCTTTACACAATTTTTCATCTTCCAACATGAATTCTCAACTTCATCCTCATCAGGTTTACAAATGATCAAGTGGGTATCTCTGAAATCACCACCATAATCTCACACATCTTCTCATCTTTCTAACCATATAAATTCTTCAATTTTTGGACAACATTAACATAGTGAAATTTAATTTTCTTTACCAGTGTCTCGACATGCCTCACATACATATGTCTACCATTTTTTTAATAAATTTTGATCTACTAAACCAATTGCAAAAAAAATTACATATTACTATTCTACACTTGAATCTATACACTTTTTAAAAAAGAAGATTTTATTTTTTATTATTTTGATGTAAGTTATGCCCAACTCACGAACAGGTACCAGATTTTCAAGATGCAGTCACTTCAAAAAATCATAAAAAAGAAGTACTCAACATAAAATTATGAAACAATACACAACTTCTAGATCTCAGTCTTACCTACCATCCTACCAAACGGTTTTTCAAAATATTAAATCTAAATATATCTTTTGTTGAGCACACAAAAACAATTATGTTATGTTTTTATGAAAAAATCAGGAATAGCTTTTTCATTCTTGGAGGGTTTTACCCTCTTAATATTATCAATTTTTAAAAAACTTTAGTAATTTTGAAACTAGATTCAGAGTACTACAATTCTTTTTTTTTACACATCTTCAAATTTTGAGTGCAAGACCCTCCAATTTATCTTTGAAGTTTTGGTTTACCCAATTTCAGAAAAAATTGGTCACTTATACCCCCCTTTTTGCAGACCATCGTGGTGCACTTACCCATTTGTTTCCATCAAAATTCAGACTCTCCTTTCTTATACTTTCCAAGATGGATCTCCTTTAAGAGGTCAAGGTTCTTCAAAAGGATTAATCTCTAATACCAATTGTTAGGCCCAAAATAAGGAAAGAACAATTGAGGGGGGGGGGGGGGTGAATTAGTTATGTGTACCTATTAATTTTAATTTCACTTTAATCACTTAGATATGAAAGATAAATAGTAATGCTAGATCCACAACACATAACACAAAACACCAAGATTTCACTATTACATTTGACCTTATTTTTCTACCAACATTTTCGACCATCAATTAAAAAGGTTTAAGCTGGTCAGATTATAGAAGGAAATATTTCTTTTTTTTTTAATCCATGCCCGTGTTGGTCAAAATTTTGACCAATACCATGTATGTCGAAATATCGACGAACACAGGCATAACTTAAAAAAAAAGAGTTTCATTTCTCATTTCATTTTTACGGGAAAATTTGAAGGAGGACTGCAACGCGTGAAGGAGGACAAATTTCTCATTTCATTTCCATCTTCGAAGAAGGTTTGGTTATCTTTTGAATATGCCATTTTTTTGTTTTAGGCTCAGGGTCAATCATTGTAATAGATATAAAAATTTGATGTCACTTCAGAAATGACAAAGCATAGCCATTGTCCTCGGCCCTGTCATGAAATCATGACCCTAATTTGTATTTTCTCCATTGGTTTTCTAAAGCCACTAGATGAAAGTCAAATTAGGGTAATGTATCATAATACACCCAACACTCAGAGTTGTATGGGTTGTCGAGTTGCTTCCTGGACAAAACCCTAGGCTAAATATAAGCCATGTATTTAGCTCAGGGTCAGTCATTGTAATAGATGGACAAATTTGATGCCACTGCAGAAACATTTTGATATGTCCACGGAGTATTTTTTTGATCAGTGAGGCATTTCATTATACATAGTTTTCTGATTCAAAAGATAGAATGATTATTTTCTACAAAATCACTTTAGGAACTGTTATTTGAAACTCTTGAATTAGTTGTTGATAGTTGTCTTCTTTGTTTTTATTCACAGTCTATCGTTTGTTAGAAAATACAAATATGTAACTGCAATCTCAGATTTCAAATTGTCACAGTTTGGTTAGCACTATCAAAATAAAGTGATTCTCTGACAGGTCGAAAGCATAGCCATTGTCCTTGGCCCTGTCATGAAATCACGACCCTAATTTGTATTTTCTCCACTGGTTTTCTAATGCCACTGGATGAAAGTCAAATTAGGGTAATGTATCATAATACACCCAACACTCAAAGTTGTATGGGTTGTCGAGTTGCTTCCTGGACAAAACTCTAGGCTAAATATAAGCCATGTATTTAGCTAGAGAAAGGAAAATATGTCTGTAGCAGTATAATATTGGAAGGTTTTGAAATTGAGTCATAGATCGGGTACGTGGATCTCTGAAACACTAAAGTTTTCTTGGTGATTGTAACCACTAATGGTACCCACTATTTAAGCAGTCTAGAAAGATCCCAATCTAACTGAATCAATTAGATTTGGAGGGTCTCTGGGATAGTCGATAGTGCTGGAGAACATTGGTTAAAATTGTTTGAAGACTTAGTGGCATATTGATAGACAACTATCGGGCATAACCTGCACCTCCACCATCGGTATCTGCTAGCCATGTGATGCTCTTTGTGATCATGTAGGTTTGGATCATAAAAAATCTAGGAGATGGAAGCCACATGATGCCCTAGGAGGACTAGTTCAACAGACCAAGTCTCCACCCTTCACCTATGGCCTTAGCCACTAAACCCTCACTCCTAGAGGCCCACTTCCTAGGGTCTATTGAACCATTCCTCTAAAATCATTCCCAAATTAAAACAACTGCATAAACACTTCATAAGTGCTCCCCCCTTACATACTTCATCACCAAAACTCTTCATCCTTGAAGAAAACCAGTTTCCATTTGACTGGTGTCAAACCGGGCATGTTCTCTATCTAGCTCATGGATTTTCTCTGTTTCTCTTTTCTTGAAGATATCTTTATGTGGTTTGGAAGTTGTGCTCACAGATCTTAGAAGATAATATATTCTCTACATTTCTAAGAATTTTAGAATTTCCTCTTACAACTTGGCGAATATTCTGATATTTTCTACAAATTACTTCCCTTCAAGTTTTATATTCTCAACTTAACAACAACAACTATGACTCTAATTGATAGGCATCTCAAAGACTGGTTGATTATTTTCATATGGTGATAGAATTCTTAGTTTCAATACATTTGTACTAGCCTAATTAATGTGACAGTGTGTTGATGGTGTTGAAGGAATGTTTAATATCATATGATATTCCTTTATGGTCAAGATGACATCTTTATTCCATTCTAGTACTATTTGATGATTGAACTAAATAATTAAGAGGATAAGAGGTTTTTTTGCATGAACTAAACTAATTGTAGATCTATTTTGAAGTTTACAATAGCTTTGAGAAGTGTGTCAATATGTTTTGGGCTTCATTTATCTCTAGGGTTGGTTATCTTTCACTTTCCCTTCATCGTATAAGTTTTCGGGGCCAACATATTTGGTCGTCTTACATTTCATGTTCATACATTTTAATGTGGCTGACTTGGAAAAGTCTATTTGAGCATGCAAAGGATATAATGAAAGATCAAATCATTTAGAATGTGAGAAATTTTTGGAAGTGTGTTTGATTGTGAAGTGTGTGAGAAAAATGCCAAATGATTATTGAAAGAAATGAGCTGAAGGTATCTACATTCAAAAGTGTTTGAAGTTTCAAGTAGTGTGATAAAGGCTTCGAATGGTACACATTTGTTGTGGTGGATATTTTTTTTCATTCTTCATGTAATATTTTAAGGTTGTAGCCTCGTCTAAATTTTATCATTAAAATTGAGTACTAAAATATCTTTGGTATAACCATAAAGCCATTATTTCAGGGAGTAGTTTCTTCCTTGTGTTTTAGATGTAAAATAATTTATGTAAATTATTCTATATTCTAGCTTTTCTCACTATGGTTCTTCCCTACCTAGGTTTTCCATATAAATCTAGTGTTCACTTGTGCAATTGTGTAGAATTTGTTATTCTTTCATTGTTACATTGTTGCTGATTCATGAAGTAAATATTTTGACATATGAAGTAGTAAACAATTTAAGGTTTTATCATACAATTTATTCAACTCCCCCCACTTTGTTGTCTTGTGTGCTAAAAAATAAAGAAATACTACAAGAAGATCAAAAGAGAGCTTGACAAGTGTCCATATTATAATGAATGAGACAACACATGTTGAATAAAACTCAATCTAAATTGCATTCCTATGTTCAAAGAATAAATGAATAAAGAACCTTTATATAACTAATTAGATAATTTTTCCTAATTATCCCCAACATATTTTATTCTTTTGGCTAGCCTCATACTTTACCTACATTATTTATGATATGCTACGATATGCCATAAACTATTGATCATGCATTTACCATTATCTAGATACAAGGATGAATTAGGGAGTCTTTTGGGTTTCATTTCTCACAACAAAGTTATGTGGAATGATTATATGGATATTTTGACTAGAAAACATACATGAATATCAAAACTTAATATATTGGACTAATGTTTGTGGTAGTAAAGATTATTGATTGAAGTTTATTATGAAACTTGGTCAAGTAAATCTATATTATTTTTTATTCAATGGAAAGATATGTTGTGGTGGAAAAAAATTTGGAAGGTTGACATTCCTTTTAAAATGACATTTTTTTGTGTCTCTCTCTTAATCGTAAAGTCTTAACTTTGGATTCACTTCAAAGAAGTGGATGGTAGAGCTCTCATAGGTATATTCTAGAATGTAGAGGTTATATAGAAACTATTGAACATATACTTCAAGATTTCTCATATTTTCAAATTTTTTTTGTTGAGCTTGCTATTATATTTGGATTTTCTAACTCTTGCTATGAAAATACACTTGTTGATTTCTCAATACATTTGTTTGAGGCAAATAATATAATAATAATAATAATAATTTAAGGCATGAATTTTGTGGTGGCCCAAAGCACATTATTTTAAGAACTATTGTATTCTATTTTATCCTCCTACCATCCATATTAGATTTGACTTTGAACTAACAACATCATAAAGAAAACTTCAAACTACCAAACTGACTGTACCCTACTAGTCGCTGTCCTAGGAATACCAATCCAATATTCCTAATTCAAAATGCAATGAAATAGTAAAAAGAAGGCGTGGAAAGGTAAGCAATAAATAATACAATGTTTTTACATTGAGAACCAATCCCAAACATGTTTCAATCCATCCTAGGAACTCACTGTTCCTGGACTGTACCATGAGACAGAGAGTAAATTGCAGAGAATAAATATAGTTTTATTGATAAAAAGACTTCACTACAATAATTTTTCTCCCAACACCAACTCTACATACATCCTTCCCATGCCTACACCTACCAAATAGGCTTCCAAAGCTGGTTACCTTCCATGAGTATTGAGTTAATTGAAATCAGTACAATCCAAGTTGTTCGAAAATGTTGTCTTACTTGATAAATCAATTCCACCTTGAGTTTTGACTTTCCCACTCAAAATTCACTTGGTCAACCGCAACTTGATTGCCATGTGGAAACCTATAATTGTCTTTCTAGACCTCCTATCCTCCCTAGCTTTCCCTACGTGGATCCTTTTTTGTGATCCCAAACACTTTCTCTTTCCTTGTCATTGTAGACCATAGGATCACGAACGTTCAAAACCTATCATCATCAGTCCCCATTAGCTGATCTTACATAGCTTGAACAAAAAAGGGAAACATGATCTTGCAAAACCCCTGTACAGAACAATCAAGAACCAAAAGACATCTTCATAAAATCTATGCTACTTAACCATATTCTCATTGATTCATGACTATCATTGATTTATGGATTTTATTTTCTAGTAAGGAGAATTGATACTTCATCATGGCTTCAATTTTCCTTTAGACATGACTCTTTTTGACATTAACACCAGTATAGGTGTCTTCACCAAGTCCTTTAGCTTAACTTCATATAAAAAATCTAATTATAATATAGTTGGATTTGGAACTAGTTTTCATCTTATTTTCATGAACGTCTTTATGAATCTAGCAACACATTTTTATGTTGTTCCAAGACACATTTCTGTTGGAGTTTTATTTGAATGAATCTAGAAGTATATTGGAAGATTTTGAAGGGAGAGTTAAATTTGTTTTGGAACTGGTTTGGTGCCTTTTTATTGAGTATATGGAAAGTTATGACAAATTTACTAAAACTTGCCAGAATCTATTCCTAGGGTTGTCTGTTGTAAGAAAAATGTCACAACTTTGTTTAAATCTTCAATCTTTATTTGAGAGGTCATAATACTTAGTCATTGTCCATGTTTAAATGATTGTATATGTGTGTATTTGTGTGTATACACACACGTGTGTATATGTGTATATATGTGTGCATATACACACATGTATACACATATACACTTGTGTATGCATATATATATACATATGTGCATATATGTATATACACACACATGTATGTATGTATATATATAGATGTTTACACATGAATTTAAAGAAATTAAATTACAGAATTAAAATTCCTTATGCATCTTCTTAGTCATCTTCTGGGTGAACCAAACAGGTCATCTCATATTCCGAAAATCATTTTTAGAATTTGTATCTTCCAAAATTATAGCATCTTCCAGAATTGACTATATTTGACATTTGGTATTCCATGCACCAAACGGGCCTTTATTGCATAAAGAAAATGGAATCCAAAACAAGGCTCTTAAGACCTTTCCAAAATCAAAAATTGCACACAAACTAGTTTTTATCTTTTATTTCCTTTTCTCATCCGTACATACCAGGGATCCTGCCTGTACATTCCTTGTTTGGTGTCTATATAATCCTATTACAACTACCACAACAATATTTGGTTGGTTGTGATTTTAGCTAATGGAGCTTGTAGACACTGAAATAATTATTCTTTCATCTATCAATATGTTATTATTTGATCCATTAATAATATTCATCAAAATCTATCATTATTATATTATTTATCTTCTATTATCATTCATAATTATTTATCTTTCATGATCAACCTTCTTTCTTTATCCAGGTCGATTTGGCCAAGAATATCTTGAAAGAGTGGTTCTATTGTAATGATGGTTCTATTTGCAACAAACTTGTTAGAAACATGAAAAGAAAACACGTTAGCAATTCCATCATTTGTCTATTGTTTGGGATAGTCACCATAGAATTATTTGGATTGTCTCTCCTCTTGCCTTGTAAGGTTAAAATGACCTTTTTTTCTTCCCTCCTTGAATCGACCCTTACCGTCTTGCACTTGTGCAATGATAGGACACCAATGTTGCTAATTAAGGTTGGCAGGATGATTACGCCTATCCTGAAAAAAGACTATCAAATCATTATGCTTTCAAATCAATTACCTATTGATGTATCCCTTACGAGGGAGAGAAGCCAAACACATAAAGAACATGCACATAAACATGACAACTGAAAAAATTAAATGGAATACACCAAGAAGTACCAAATGATGAATGCTCAATTATTGTAATGGAAAAGCAATATCAGAACCGTCCATTTCTAGAACTTGATTTTTCTATAGTCCTAATGATTTTTCTTATTTCTTGTTTGTGCTTGGTGACAAGATTTTGAACATTGTTGACATACTTAAATGGAATACACAATACCAAATGATGAATGCTCAATTGCTGTAATGGCAAAGCATTAGAACCATCCATTTCTAAAATTTTATTTTGTATAGTCTTAATTATTTTTCTATAGTCCTAATGATTTTGAAAATTGTTGACAAAGATTTTCTTTTTTTTATTATAGTATAAATGATTTTTCTATAGTCGTAATGATTTTTCTTATTTCTTGTCTTTTGTCCCTTTTTGATTTCCTATGTCTGTGCTTCGTGACAGGATTTTGTCACCTTCTTTTGATGGTATATTTCATTCACTCTATGTAGAATACTATTTTGTTCACTATTTTATTTCTGGTTCATATTTCTTTCATTTTTCATATACACAGAGACTACACATGTTGATAAAAAAATGAGCTATTTGATTTAGGTTTACTTTTCATTATTGTAAATGGTTAATATTTCTAATGCTACTCCTTGGTGTATTTCATATAAAAATAATAAATGTAGTAACAATGGTGTGGTGCATTATTGATATAGGCTCAATGACTCTTGTCAATGTGCCAAACTGTCAATGTGGTGGTGGGCAGTGTGTGTTGAAGACTTCACAGACACTGAACAACCCTGGATGACAATTTTGGTGCTACCCAAATAGAAAAAAGGTTGCTAATGTGTATATATGTAAAGTTTCTAATGTAAATATTATTCATTATAATATAAGAACTAATGTAGACTAGGTATCATAGGGAAATAATGGCTATGGATACTTTAGTTGGGTCGATCACAACTCATCTGCATCTATCTGCCCATCTCCACTTATCCACGATGAAGGATTTGAGTGAAAAACTTGTCAGGCTAGGGAAAATTTTGAAATTATATTTTATGATGCCTTCTCTGTATTATAATCTCATATCTTTGTTGCGACCATATGTAGAGATGAACTCAGGAATTAGTTAGTTTAGTATTTTCATATTGTAACTAATATTTTAATATTGATATGACATAACTTCTCTTTGCCTCAAGTGTGCATATATATGGTTTACATCTTTTTTTAGAATAATTCTTCATGTTTATGGCTTAGGTGAACCCCAATCTATTATCAATCACATGATTTAACGTATAGTGTTTTCTTGGTTATTCCATTTGTTCCTTGACCTTGACTATGGATTGACTATCATTTTCAAGCTTAAGCGAGGCTTCGTACCATGCAGCATCCGCAGACTTGTATGCAATGCTGATTTATGCTGGAGGTAAACTACATGTGTCATGTAAACAACATGGTTGAATGCAATCTCTTTTGCATGTTTTCAAGAGTTTTCCCACCAATACAAGCATAAATAATGCATTGAACGTAATCTACAGATGCTGCGTGGTACGAAGTCTCCCTTTATAAACATGACAGTTGAGAAACATAAATGCAGATTTCAAAACAGCTGAGAAAAATAATTGTAGGCATCATGGTCACAATTTTTGGAGACAATGTAATTGAGTTGTATACCCAAGCAATGGAGTGAAACTTTTGCACCTCCAATTCCAAGTTGACACTACGGGATACAAAGACCATAGATAAAGAATAAATTTAGAGAGTGGAGGAGGTCCATAATAGCCAAAATAATACAGGATGAACCTCAAGTTAAATGAGGCAACTGCAAACATTTTAATAGATTTTTATTATTAAATAATGAAATTTACATATACTAGTGTTCTAAGCCCCCTCATTACATGATTTATTATTGTAAGCCCCCTCTAACTTACGCATCTAGAAAATGAAATTACAACCTATTGGGATTGAGACAAACCTTAGAGAACAATAGCAGCTAGGAATGATCGCTTTCCAACATCTATTAAATACATCTTTTGAATACATCTGTAGCTCATGAATACAAGGTGTAGCTCATGAATACAAGGTCCTCCAATAGATGTATTCAATAGATGTTGGAAAGCAATCCTTCCTAGCTGCTATTGTTCTATAAGGTTTGTCTCAATCCCAATAGGTTGTATTTTCATTTTCTAGATGCGTAAGTTAGAGGGGGCTTACAATAATAAATCATGTAATGAGGGGGCTTAGAACACTAGTATATGCAAATTTCATTATTTAATAATAATTATCTATTAAAATGTTTGCAGTTGCCTCATTTAACTTGAGGTTTATCCTGTATTATTTTTGTCATTATGGCCCTCCTCCACTCTCTAAATTTATTCCTTATCTATGGTCTTTGAATCCCGCAGTGTCAATTTGGAATCGGAGGTGCAAAAGTTGCACTCCATCATTTGGGTATACAACTTAATTACATTGTCTCCAAAAAGATGTGACCATGATGCCTACAATTATGTTTCTTAGTTGTTGTGTCCCAGGACCCCTTATGACCCTTTATGACCATTTACAACCTCTAAGAATACATCTTAGAGGTCTTAAAATGTCGTAAAAGGTCATAAGAGGCTCCTAGGAGGGGCCAGATGAGCTTCCACCTTCATGTGGTTGGCCCTATTATGTAGAGAATGTTAATTAAACTATTCTCCAAACATAATTGTAGGCATCATGGTCACATTTTTTTGGAGACAACATAATTGAGTTGTATACCCAGATAGAGTGCAACTTCTGCACCTCCGATTCCAAGTTGACACTGTGGGATGGAGAACAACTTGGAACCAGAGGTGCAGAAGTTGCTCTCCATCATATAGGTATACCACTCAATTACATTATCTCCAAAAAAATGTGACCATGATGCCTACAATTATGTTTCTTAGAGAATGTTAAACTATTCTCAAAACAAAGAGAAGCTCAATAATTTAAGATCTCAGTACAAGCACTAGAATTGAGTTTTTTGGCACGGGCTGGGAAATTTTTGTATATCAACATGTGATAGAATTTGGGAAAAAAATTGTATCACATGTTGATATACAAAAATTTCCCAGCCGTGTTGAAAAACTCAATTCTAGTGCTTGTACTACATGACTGGTGCCAAAATAGGGCTCTCCTAATCACTGATTGTGACCCATTGGCAACAACCAACAGAATGAGTGTGGACACCTAAAGATAAATATCAAATAGGGGAAAAGAACTTGCAACAACAGAGGCAATAGCTATAGATATAGATGAGGATATCCCAGAAATCCCTAATTTAGTGTTTCAGAGATCCACGTACCCGATCTATGACTCAATTTCAAAACCTTCCAATATTATATTGTTGCAGACATATTTTCCTTTCTTTGGCTAAATATATGGCTTATATTTAGCCTGGGGTTTTGTCCAGGAAGCAACTCAACAACCAATACAACTCTGAGTGTTGGGTGTATTATGATACATTACCCTAATTTGACTTTCATCCAGTGAATTAGGGATTTCTGGGATGTCATCATCGAAATCTACAACTATTTTATTTACATTGGAATGCAGCCTGCTGATATTGATACTGCACCACCCAAGCACGATGGAGGCATCGATTCTAATGTGAATTGTAGTACTCAAGGTATACATTTTCTATTAGAATTTTGATTAATGAATATTTAATACAAGAAAACATATTCAATTGTTTAAGGTGGATTAGTTGTGATGATGAGACGTGCCATTTAGATGTTAACTATGACAGTTTCTTGGTTTCAAGCAATGCAAAAGGAGAAGCCTAGTTCAATATTCAATCTCAATTCATATACATAGGATATCAAGTGGAGTTGAAAAACACAAGAGGGTTGCATTTTTTATAGAGGTCTTTAATTGCATATTTTAAGTTATAGACCATCGCGAACATTGTAATTTTGACCTATTAAAAAAATGTAAATGTGTTGTCTTTTTTGAACTCCACTTGCTATCCATGCATATTCTACTTGTGTTGCACGTGCATTCTCGATTCAGAGTGGGAAAAATCTTATTTTCGATGCGAGGGAGAGAAGCCAAACATAAAGAACATGCAAATAAACATGACAACTACAAAACATAAATGTAGTTATCACAATAGCTGAGAAACATAAATGTAGGCTTCATGGTCCCAATTGTTGGAGACACAACATTATCGAATGCTATACCCAGAAAATGCAACACAACCACTACTACAATTCTAAGTTGACACTGTGGATCCAAAAACCATATATAGATTCCTTATCTTTGGTTTTTGGATCCTGCAGTGTCAACTTAGAACTACAGGATTAGTGGTTGTGTTGCATCATCTAGGTATAGCATTTAATTATGTTGTGTCTCCAAAAAATTGTGACCATGATGCGTACATTTATGTTTCTCAGCTATTATGTCCCAGGACCCCTTATGACCCTTTATGACCCTTTACAATCCCTAAGAATACATCTTAGAGGTCTTAAAGTGTCGTAAAGTGTCATAAGAGGATCCTAGGAGGGGCTAGATGAGCTTCCACCTTCACGTGGTTGGCCCTGTTAAGTAGAGAATGTTAAACTATTATCGAAACAAAGAGAAGCTCAATAATTTAAGATCTCAATCAACGTACAAAAAATATATACAACAATAAGATATCTGGTCGATACTTAATATCGACATAAGTTATGATTATTATAATTATATATGATGAATAATTATTAGATAAATAATAAAAATAGTGAAATTAAAATATATATATATATATATATTTAAAAATAAATTGTATGTCGATATTTCGACCAACTCTCTTTGGTGTTTCAACGGGGACACTATGTATTCAACATTTTTTTTGACCACATGTCATCAAAATTTTGATGGGATTTGGTCACATAGATAAAAGGTATGATCCAGGTTGAAGCAATCACTGTGATGTGCACTATCCACATCTATTTGCATGATTAAACTGTTTAATTTACTGGATACCCAATCGGCATTATCATTTTCTTCTTTTATTCATTCATTTGGAGTTGTATTTAGAGGTAGATATTTGTTGTTGATTTCATGTTTATCTGTTACGTATGCTATTTATTGTAGAAAAATAGAATCATCCATGAATTTAGAAAGAAAGAAGAAGATTCACTAACTAATTTTGAGGATTAATATAAAATAAATTTCTCTAACAAGGCTTCAAAATAATATAGACTAATATAAAATAGATTTCCATAACAAGATTTTATAATAATAAATTTTATATTAGATGTGGATGTAGATGTGCAACCTATATATAAGTCATTGTCATCTTTATTTCAAATAAAAGCATTAAGAAATTCATAACCAAATCTAGTTTGCAAAATCCACCACAATTGAAACTCACCTTCTCAATATTTTCTCTAATAGCATACTTGCAAGCCCACTGAAAAATCTATGTAATATAGAGAAATCAGTTACAAACCCATCAATAATATATATATATATATATATATATATATATATATATATATATATATATATATATATATATATATATAAATATATAAAATGAAAATTTAGTATTGGTCAATTTTTTGATGTTTTAATATTAGTAGTGTCGATGAGAATGCTATGTGTTCGACATCGATTTTGATGAACTTTGGTCGAAAAAGTGACACACTATGTTTGCTGTTTCGATGAGACTGCTATGTGTTCAACGTCGATTCTGACCAACGTTGGTCTCAATTGTGACAAACTTTGGTCGCTTAGATAAAAGGTTTGGTCTACAATTCTTCCAGCTTCAAGTGATTACTTTGACAAAGATTCAGTTGATAATTCAACTACTAAGTAGGTCAAAATTTTGACGATGGTTTTTCCTATCGAATAATCAATGAAAAAAGTTCGCCAACAGTTTGGGTCATTTGATCGACCAACGGGTATCGAAAATTCAACTAATCCTTGTCGAAAAATAGGGTAAAATTTAGTAGTGTTTATTCTTGAGGAAACCTGGTTAAGGGAAAAACCCAATGGGAGTCAAACCCACAAGATGAATGTACTATGTTAGAAGTACTCCTTGGTTAAGAGAAAATAAAGAGAAAATAATGCACTTGCAACCAAAGGCTTACAACCAAATCTATTGGAGTTGATGAGTAAACAACCCACAGCTCCCAAGAACACCTGCATGCAAACACCTATCACAGAAAGAGAGAGAAGAAGCAAGAAGTTATGGAGGCCTAAACGCATTGATCCACGAGAGAGGAGAAATCATTCTTGATGTGAAAAAACAAAAGTTGTAATTCAATAATCAATAATCTGTTACAAAGTTATGAAAACAAAAGAGATCAATCCTTATAAAAGGAGATCTGAAAACCTAAAAAGGTAAAACCTAGGTTGCACAATAATAATTAATAAAGTAATTAATTATTATATGCCTAAATTTTAGCTTAATTAGAAAGAGGTAATAAGTGACAGTAATTAAATCAAACATGATTTAATTAATCAATAAACACTTTATTACTCTAACACCCCCCCTTAAGATGAACTTTGGGAGAAGCTAAAAAATTAGAAAAAACTACTGAAAGAAAATGGGTCCTGACAACAAAAGGCCCGATCAGGTACCCAAGTACAAAAGAGAGTCTCTATAAAGCGGAGAAATAGAGAAAACCACATGGGAAAAGCTCTACTCCAAAAAGAGACAAAGACTAGTCTAAAGGATTGAAGAAGCCTCTAAACCTAGGAATGTTCCAAAAAATACCTGAACAAGGATGAACATGTACAACATCACTGAAGCAAGAAGCTACAAACTCTGTCAAGAAGTAACTGATGATCTGAAGATCCTCCACTGAAATATGACTAGGTAGAGAAGACTGTAATTTGCATGAGTACCCTCAAATGACACTACTCGAATCAGGATGCAAACAAAGGCAAACAACTAAATTCGAAGATACAAAATATTGTATTTTGCACGAGTGCCCTCAAATGACACTACTCAAATTTGGAGGCAAACAAAGGCAAAAACCTGAACTCGAAAATACATATGACATAAAGACACCAAAATTTTGAAGAGCTGATCAATCAAAGTTAGAAGAGTGCGTCCAAAAATAGGAAAGAAAGAATGTCCATATGGTAAATGATCCATCTCATCAGAATGCATAGGTACCAAGCCACTGCATTTGGCTAGTACATAGAATCAAATAATGAATACATAGCTCACTCTATCGAACCAAGGAAGTAATAGAACCAATAGTATAAACCCCCCCATAATGTTGACAAGGGAGTAATGACAAGTACACTGAAAAGATCATCCAATATGAACTGCAGAGAGAGTACAAACACATATAAAGATACCTGAGACTAATGTCATTGGAGGAATGCTCACATGAGAAAATTATATGGAAAACAAAGGAAAACATCAACCCCCTGGCACTTTATAATGTAATGTGAGTACATAGAACATGAACATGTGCAAAATCTCATACATGCAATAGAATGACACTTTATCTCAGTGTGTGTGCATAAAAGAATGCTATAAAAGTGAAGTATACACTACTCAAAGAAGAGATAAGGCTACTAAAACAAAATAATAGCCTAAGATGAGCCATCCCTCAAAGGGAAGAGATCCCAGGACTTGAAACATCCAAGATATCCACCAAATTGCAACAATGCAAAAATATGAATAAAATGTACTTGTTACCCAAAAAATTCCTTATCATTCATTTTTGGCCATAGTCCTGTTTTCCAATGAAGTGCTCAAGTGTCAAAAACCTAGTGTGTTTTTGACCTCCTCTCTGAAGGCTCAGGATGTTTTTGCCTTTTGGCCCGAAAGCTCGGTGTGTTTTTGACCTCCGCTCTAAAAGCTTAGTGTGTTTTTGACCTTCGCTCGAAAACCTTCTATGTTTTTGACCACTTCTGCACTTTACACTTCTCTGGTGTCAGTGTTTTCTATCTGCGCAACTCCAATTAGGTGGGCCCAGTGGATGGTTTTCTGAAAATGCTAGCGGTCTGTCGCATGATCGACTAGCCCCGTTTTAGGCTATGTGAACATGCGACAAACCATTAGTCACGTTGATAAAGGTTGCAGTTTGGTGGTGGGCCTAGTTCTAAATTCAGTTGGGTAATCTCGCAATGAAAAGAGGAATATCCTTTCTATCTAGCGATTATGAGACTTCCTTTAGTCGGGTAATCTCCTGACGGAAAGGAATATGCTAAGGGTATTACGAGACTCAGCGAATGTCATTAGATAAAGCAAGGATCAATGTTTTCACGTGGTCACTGGATGTGACCCGGGGTTAAGAAAAGTGAACACAACTTGGCGACTAAAGGGAAAGTGAACCCAAGGTGAACCCAGGGTTGTTCTTGCAGTCAATGCCAACAGTTTCGGTGGTGCCACCAGTGGTCATCGGGGAACATCTTACGGTTGGTCACATGATCACATGGGCTCTTCTGAGCCCATGTGACCATGTGACAAGCCATTAGTGGGCGGTCAGCGGTGGCAGTTTCATGCTGGTCGCATGATCGCATGTGGCTTCCTAGCCACATGCGACCATGCAACAAGCCTCATGTTCGGTCAGCAGAGACTTTGATTTCAGCAGCTGTAGGTGGCAGATCTTGTGGGCTCGAGCATCTAGGTGGCAAGCGGTGGTAGTTTCTAAGAGCTTGTCACATGATCACATAAAAGCTTTTGAGCTCATGCGATCATGCGACCATTGCTGTGTCAAGGTAGTGCAACCATTTTTTGCGGGGTTTCTTCCAAGGTGAACATTTGCAAGTGCAGGTAGCTGAAGAAATTGATGATTTCTAGAGGCGGTTGTAGTTAAAGAATTTGCAGATCTTCTAGACTGCCATTTTGGAGTTCTTTCAAGGATTTGAGATTAGATTTGAGCATTCATGATAGCCTGACTTGCAGAGAGGTAGATGGATCAAGGCTTGTTGATCTATAGGCAGGATCAGTACAGGGATGGACATGCAAAGAGAAAGATATTTGATTTGTCGTGATATTTGTAGAATTTATTTATGATCAGAAGTGACCATTTTAGGGTTGATTATTTTATACAGATCTATGTAACCCTGGTTAATTTTGACTCCTACCTACATGTAGTTGAGTTTGTATATAATGTTTTTTTTGGAGCTTGTAGAGCGGAGAATCCAATAGTTGTAAAAAAGAAATTCTCTTTCTTAGAGAGAAATTTGTGGAAATTTTCCTGCCCTTTTTTCTTTCTACAATTGAAATTTTCATTGATTGTTCAGAAATTGCAAAGCATTCTGTGACATTTTTCCTGTCCTCATGCCTTCTTATGTGAATTATCCCTTATTGGATCAAAGTGTATGCATGTTTTCAATGATGTCTTAGTTTCCTTGATTCCTCTTATTTTCTATAACTGTGTGTGTTATTGTGTTTGATCTGATTTAGATGTTTTGTGGGCATATTTCAGCCCCTAACAGTCTTGTCTCAATCCTACATGAGTTATAGGAGTGAATGTTTGTTTGCAGGTCATGGATTGATGTCTAATCCTGAGAGTCTTGTTGTTGTGAAAGAATCTTCCTCTTTCTCTGAACATCCTCTTTTGTTTGCAGACCCTTCCATGAAACACTTATGCACGCCTATTTAGTAAGCTATGATCTCCTAGACCTAAACCTCTCATTGGTTTCATTCCTCTATACTGAGATCCAAACCTTAGTTTCGGTGCATCACCTAGTAGGATAGATTTTCTTTCAGTCATTTCCCTTTCATGCATTCTGTCTATCCCTTTCCCCTCAAAGTTTACTTTCTTGTTTAAGAGCAAATCAGGGTGATTATCGAAGAGGAACCCGCCTAGAATCTATAGGTCTCATCTCGGTTAGCAAAAGGTCCCACAACCTTGAGATGATTCCCATGTTATACTAGATTATAAAGACCAAGAGAGCTTGAGATCAGAGGCACAAATTTAGTTTATAACATTTTTGGCACACCCGGTGGGACCGTAAAGAAGTTCATTTGTTAAAAATTATGTCATCTCTGATATGCAGATTGCATAATACAGAACTTTAGAGCTTGTTCTATCAAGTATATCTAGCAACTCCATTGTTTTCAAAGATTCAGGCCAACCTTGTTTAAGGTTTATGAGAAAGATCGAGACTAGAAGCTCAAAGCCTGCTAAATTTTTAGAGTTCCCCTTGAAAAGAAGCTACAAAGGCAGGTCAACTCATGGAGAATCTCCTGCAAGAAGAGTCCAATCTACACCTCTTGATACTTCAGAGAGGAGACCTTTCCTCTTTCATTTCAGAAGAAGAGGCAGATCTTTGACCAGAGATCTAGAAGAGGAAGAAGATCCAAGTCTAGCAAATACAACTCATATAGTTGTTAATCTTCAGGTTACACCCCCTACAATGGCTAGAAATTTTGCCTTTGCACCTTTCAATCAAGGGAGCCCATTAAATTTTGTAGTGCATCATGATGTGCCCTTGGTGGCATTAAAGAGTATACCTAATTTCACAGGGGAGGGACAAACAACAGCTTTTGAGCACATAATAGATGTGACCACCATTTGCAGCATACACAACATTACTCAAGAGGATGTGGCCACCAAATTATTAGCAGCATCTCTGAAAGGTAAGGCTCTAGAGTGGTTTAGGACTTTAATTGTTGGTTTTATTACTTCATGGGATGAATTAGGGGATGCATTAAGTAAGCATTTTGAGGATAAATTAGATAATTTGTCTCTGGTTGAGAAATTAACAACTATAAAGAGAGACCCTCAGGAGTGAATGATAGATTATAATAGTAGATTCCTTAAAACATGGAATAGAATCCCAGTCTCTGTAAGGCCATCAGCTGACCATGCCTTCCTGTACTACTTGCAAAGTCTAAATAAACAAATTTCTATCATGATCCAGTCTATGAGTGGTACCACTTTGCCCCAAGCCTTTGACACTGCTGTCAGGGCTGAAAATTGTTTGATCCAAGTAGGCATGATACAGAGAAGACCTCCCATGCCTATCTTCCCTATTCTTCAGCCCATTGCACCTACACAAATACCCCCATTTGCCCCTATTCCCACAATATCAGCACCTCAAGCTAGTACCAGTGGTTAGGAACATGTTGCAACAAATTTCTCCCAAGGGTTGGAAGAGGTGAAGAGTAGTCAGCAAACTAGTATACAAGAAATGGAAAACTTGCTGTAGACTCTAACTAAAGAGGTCACAAACTTGAAGAAACAAAACCAAGGCATCAGGCCACCCTTCCAATCACAAGGCCAAAGTTCTAATCAGCAATACCAAAATCAAGGACAGCCTTATCAACAAAATAGGGCACCATACCAAGGAGGCTATCAAGGGCAAAGACAAAATTTTAATCAAAGACCATTCCAACCATATAACCCTGCACCTCTTAATTTCATAAATCCAGTCAGGGATATGGTTCCTAGTCAAAACAATATGGCCATGGATAATGAATGGTGTTTCCCTTGCAATCAGCCCCACAATCAGGCTACGTGTTCTAATGGATGGATGAACCAAGCACTAATGGTTCAAAATGCTTCACAAGCTCAAGCAGAAGCTCCTTTTAGTGGGACAACTCGTCAACAAGAAACACAAGAGAATGAGACTCCTCTTTTCAATTGGGAGCAACCAGATTTCAACGGAGTCAATGATGAAGCTGCTTTTGTTGCCTACACAAGAGCAAAGAGAAGAGCCCAAGACATGGAGAGAGCAGATTCTGGTACTAAGGCCACTCCATCTATAGAGCCACTACAGCAAGTTGCCCCTATCACCTCCAAGGAGGTCCCTATCTTCACAAGCAAAGAAGGCCAAGTTCCAAAAGAGGCAGAACCCATCATAGTAAAAGCACAACAAAGAGTACACATTGTGGCACCTTATAATATTGTAGACAACATGAAGAAGGTGAATGTCACCATGTCTATGTGGGAATCTTTGTCTATTCTAGGACAACCTAAAATTTTGGAGAAGGCCATGAGAGAGGCAGAAAATCCTCAACTTGCAAAAGAAACTGCAAAACCAGTGTTGGTCAACACTGATCAAGAAAAGGACACTCCAACTAGCAACTCCAAGGCCAATACCATGCAAGGTAGGAATTTAAAGCCACCTCCCTTTTACGTATCTTTAATTATTGGGAAATCTTTAGTGCATAATTGTATGGTAGATAGTGGAGCTACTAGCATAGTAATGCCCAAGAAAGTGGTTGATTAATTAAAACTTAAATATGAACCCTTCCAAAAGAAGGTTACACAACTTGATGGATCCTCAGTCAGTACTATAGGTGTGGCCAAGGATACCAGTCTAATTCTCCATGCTAGTCCTAATTTTTCCATTCTCCTTGACATATATATCATAGATCTCCCTGCATTGTTTGCCATATGTCTCTCAAGAGAGTTCACAACCAAGATAGGAGGTTATCTTTCTTCCATCTGGTCTCACATGCTCTTTCATACAAGGTATGGTACCAAAGTTACCATTAAATTAGAAGCCTTAGCAATACATCATATAGAGCCATATGTGTCAAATTCCATCAATACTAATTGTCCTATATTTGATGACAATGATTTCCCAACCATTAGTGAAGCAAGCACCAAAATAGAGAGTATCCCCGATATTATCCTAGATGAAAGAACCTCAGAGATCCAAGAGAGTCTTGTTTGGGATTTTGGTTTGGGGAGTTATCTGATTCAAGAAAGTGGAGCCATAGAACCAAGCCTTCTCAAAGAATACACTGATTCGGATGATCGGGATAGTCAAGTCTGGAAGCTATTTTTTGATGGAGCTAGAAGTAGACATGGTTCTAGTGGAGGTGCTATGCTAGTGTCCCAAAAAGGAGAAAGGTATTACACTACCTTTAGATTTGGTTTTTCCTACACCATCAACACTGCAGAGTATGAAAGTCTGGTTAATGGACTAGAATGGGCTAGAAAAAGAGGGCTTAAAGCGTTAAAAGTATATGGTGACAGTGAACTTGTTGTCAGCCAAGTAAGAGGGATGAATGCAACCAAAAATGATGTCATGAAAGCATACAAGCATAGAGTTTTGGATGCAATTGAAGATTTCCATGCTTTCAATATCGTTGCTATCCCTAGAAAATTAAATCAAAATGCTGATAGGTTAGCTACTATTGGATCTTAGTTTGACATCCCCAATAGCATTTCAAAAGAGGTAGATTAGTAGCACATCAAGATTATTGTCAGACCTTCAATTCCTGATAATAATATTAATTGGCAAGTGTTTGACAATGACGAACAAATTCTGCAGTTCTTGTTTGAAGAAGATGTCTTTTCAAGGCACAATCAAAATAGGTTATCACAGAACTATGGTGATCAAGTGATACAACTTAGATCTAATAAGATGCCTAAAGGTCTTGTCACCTTAGAGGCTATCTTCAACAAGGATGATGAAGTCAAGAAAAATAAAGCTGGCCTAGCAGTCCAATAGGAACATTGTGCTGAATTAGAGTTGGAGCCAGGTAAGAGCCTACAATTTGGAAAAGTAAACACTAATTTAGAAAAGCAAGCTTACACTAAATTATTTAGAGAATTCAGTGATGTTTTTGCATGGAGGTATGAAGACCTCAAGGGTTTTGATCCTACCCTTGCTCAGCACACTATTGAATTGGAGCCTAATGCTAAACCAGTAAGGCAAAAGAAAAGGCCTGTTAATCCCAAGCTCGAACCACTGATGCATAAGGAAGTACTCAAACTAATAGAAGGTGGCATCATCTACCCCATCAAACATACTAGTTGGGTTTCCAACGTTGTTCCTATTAGGAAGAAGAATGGGGAGCTGAGGTTATGTGTTGATTTTAGGGATTTGAATAGAGGCTCATTAAAAGACCACCATCCACTACCCTCTATGGAACAAATTCTACAATGTGTCTCTAGATCTGAGAGATTCTCATTGTTGGATGGCTATTTAGGATACAATCAAATCTTAGTGAAAGAAGAGGATCAATATAAGACTGCATTTACAACCAAGTGGGGAACCATGGCATATTAGAAGATGCCCTTTGGTTTGTGAAATGCAGGTGCTACATTTCAAAAGGCAATGGATATGGCCTTTAAGGGCCTCATGTACAAGTTTGTGCTGGTCTACCTAGATGACATAACTATCTACTCAAAGCATGTAGTAGACCACATCAGACATTTGAGGCAGATTTTTGAAAGATGTAGAGAATTTGGGATATCCCTTAATCCCAAGAAATGTGTGTTTGTAGTTCATGAAGGAAAACTATTGGGATATGTAGTATCCAAAGAGGGAATTATAGTGGATCCTGAGAGAATTGCAGCCATCTTAGAACTACCATTACCACATCACAAGAAAGGACTCCAATCTTTCATAAGAAAGATTAACTTTGTTAGGAGATTCTTGCCTAACATTGCGGAGTTACTCAAGCCTTTGACAACCATGTTGAGGAAAGGTTCAGCCTTCAGTTGGACCAAAGAAGGAAAAGTTAACTTCCAAGCTATTAAAGAAGCCTTAACAGAAGCTCCTACTCTCCTAAACCCAAATTTCAGTAAGGATTTTATCCTTTATGCTTATGGGGGTCATGATGCTATATCTGTGATGTTGACTCAAGAAAATGCTGAAGGATTGGAGCAGCCTATTGCTTTCTTTAGCAAAGGTTTAGAAGAGTATGAACAAAGATACTCTTTTGTAGAAAAACATGTTCTTGCTGTGGTAAAGAGCCTCAAAAAATTCAGACATTTGTTGACCCATAGCAAGGTGCATTTGATGGTTACTCATCCAAGTGTGAAAGAATTTTTCCTTTCTAAGGACCTAAATGAAAAAAGAGCTGGTTGGATCACTAAGGTGATGGAATATGACATAGATATTTAGACTACCATGCTGGTTAGAGGAAGAGGTCTTTGTGAGCATCTGGTAGAAGATGAAAGTTCAAAAAATTTGGAATACATAGATGCATCTCTGGTGGTGCATTCTACAGGAGAACAAGTCAAGGTAGCTAGCTGGTTGCCTAATATGATCAATTATTTGAAGACAGGACAATATCCTGCAGGCCTGGATTCAGAAAAAAGGAGGTATTACAGGTTACAATCTATTCCTTTTGTGCTGATAGATGAAATTCTTTTCAGAAAGGATCATAATGGTGTCCTTCTAAGATATATAGATTCGGAAAGGGTTGCAGATGTCTTATTGGAGTTTCATGATGGAGCTTCTGGTGGCCATTTCTCTCCTAGGACTACAACTTTTAAGATCATGAGGGCTGGATACTATTGGCCATCTATCTTCAAAGATAGTCATGATTATGTTAGAAGATGCATCAAATGTGCTATTTTTGTAGGGAAAGAAAGATTTGCAACTCTGCCCCTACAGCCAGTCAAAATAGAGTAGCCCTTCATGAAGTGGGGTATAGATTTCATTGGCATGATTAACCCTCCATCTAGTGCAGGACACAAGTGGATAATCACTACAACTGATTATTTCACTAGGTGGACAGAGGCAGTTGCTTTAAAAGAAACTAATGAGAATGCTATTTTAAGTTTTTATGACGACATCATTCATAGATTTGGCATTCCAGATTCTATAGTTTCAGACAATGCATTAGCATTTACAGGCCTCAAAGTCTTAGAGTGGGTAGTCAAGAAGGGCATCTATCTGAATACAAGTTCCAATTACTATCCTCAGGGGAATGGTTTGGCAGAATCAACAAATAAGAATCTGATTAGAATAATCAAAAAGACCCTGCAAGACAGTCAAAGGAACTAGCATACCAAATTGAGATCTGCCTTGTGGTTAGATAGAATTACTCCAAAGAAAATCATTGGTAATTCCCCATACATGTTGGTGTATGGTAGAGAGGCTAAGTTATCTATTTCAACTGAATTACAAGATTTGGACTTGGCCACTCAGTATGCCTTGTTTGAAGAAAGTGATCCTATGCAAATCAGATATGCCCAGTTGATGGAGCTAGAAGAGATCAGAGATAAATCAATGCAAGATATGGCATTCCATCAAAGTCAAACAAAGAGAAGCTTTGATAAAAGAGCCAGGGTCAGAAACTTCAAGGTTGGAGATGTAGTTCTCAAATGGGATGAGTTCAAGTCAAAACTTGGAAAGCACACAAAGTTTGATTCCTTTTGGGGTGGACCATTTGTTATAATAGAGTGCAGAGGATCTAACACTTTTCAACTTTCAACCCTTGAAGGAGATGCCCTACCAATCTCAGTGAATGGTTTCCACATGAAGCCTTACTTTGAGGTTAATCCCTCTCTGTAGGTCCTTCTTGTAAATTCTTGTAAATATGTTTCTTGCTTTCTTTCCCTGCTTTCTAGGTTAGTTCCTATTTCCCAAGAAGTGCATGTGCACAGGTCCATCTTTTGGTTCAGTTTCATCTCTCCACCAAGTTTTTGTGCTCTGTAGTGACTCCTATGCCCAATGGATCACCAAGGCAACTGGTCTAATGTCTAGCAGGCTAAAATCTCGTAGAGGTTGCCAAAATGTTACCCAAAAAATTTCTTATCATTCATTTTTGGCCACAGTCCTATTTTCCAATGAAGTGCTCAAGTGTCGAAAACCCAGTGTGTTTTCAACCTCCTCTCTGAAGGCTCAGGATGTTTCTGCCTTTTGGCCCAAAAGCTCGGTGTGTTTTCGACCTCTGCTCTGAAAGATTAGTGTGTTTTCGACCTTTGCTTGAAAACCTTCTGTGTTTTCGACCACTTCTGCACTTTACACTTCTCCGGCGTCAGTGTTTTCTATCCACGCAACTCCGATCAGGTGGGCCCGGTGGATGGTTTTCTAAAAATGCTAGCGGTCTATCACATGATCACATAGCCCCTTTTTAGGCTATGCGAACATGCGACAAACCATTAGCCATGTTGATAAAGGTTGCAGTTTGGTGGTGTGCCCAGTTCTAAATTCGGTCGGGTAATCTCGCAATGAAAAGAGGAATATCCTTTCTATCTGGCGATTATGAGACTTCCTTTAGTTGGGTAATCTCCTGATGGAAAGGAATATGCCAAGGGTATTACGAGCCTCAGCGACTACCATCAGATAAAGCAAGGATCAATGTTTTTGCGTGGTCACTGGATGTGACCCAGGGTTAAGAAAAGTGAACACGACTTGGCAACTAAAGGGAAAGTGAACCCAAGGTGAACCCAGGGTTGTTCTTGCAGTCAATGCCAACAGTTTCAGTGGTGCCGCTAGCGGTCATCAGGGAACATCTTACAATTGGTCGCATGATCGCATGGGCTCTTTCGAGCCCATGTGACCATGCGACAAGCCGTTAGCAGGCGGTCGGTGGTGGCAGTTTCATGCTGGTCGCATGATCGCATGCGGCTTCCTAGCTGCATGCGACCATGCGACAAGCCTCATGTTCAGTCAGCAGAGACTTTGATTTTGACAGCTACAGGTGGTAGATCTTGTGGGCCTGAGCATCTAGGTGGCAAGCAGTGGTAGTTTCTAAGAGCTTGTCGCATGATCACATAAAAGCTTTTAAGCTCACGCAATCATGCGACCATTGCTGTGTCAAGGCAGTGCAACCATTTTTTGCGTGGTTTCTTCCAAGGTGAACATTTGCAAGTGCGGGTAGCTGAAGAAATTGATGATTTCTGGAGGTGGTTGTAGTTAAAGAATTTGTAGATCTTCTAGACTACCATTTTGGAGTCCTTTCGAGGATCTGAGATTAGATTTGAGCATTCATGACAGCTCAACTTGCAGAGAGGTAGATGGATCAAGGCTTGTTGATCTGCAGGTAGGATCAGTACAGGGATGGACACGCAAAGAGAAAGATATCTGATTTGTCATGATATTTGCAAAATTTATTTATGATCATAAGTGACTATTTTAGGGTTGATTATTTTATACAGATCTATGTAACCCTGGTTAATTTTGACTCCTGCTTGCGTGCAGTTGAGTTTGTATATAATGTTTTTTTTGGAGCTTGTAGAGTGGAGAATCCAGCAGTTGTAAAAAAGAAATTCTCTTTCTCATAGAGCAATTTGTGGCAATTTTCCTTCCCTTTTTGCTTTCTACAATTGAAATTTTCATTGATTGTTCAGATATTGCAAAGCATTCTGTGACATTTTTCCTATCCTCATGCCTTCTTATGTGAATTATCCCTTATTGGATCAAAGTGTATGCATGTTTTCAATGATGTCTTAGTTTCCCTGATTCCTCTTATTTTCTGTAACTATATGTGTTATTGTGTTTGATCTGATTTAGATGTTTTGTGGGCATATTTCAGCCCCTAACAGTCTTGTCTCAATCCTACACCGAGTTATAGGAGTGAATGTTTGTTTGCAGGTCATGGATTGATGTCTAATCCTGAGAGTCTTGTTGTTGTGAAAGAATCTTCCTCTTTCCCTGAACATCCTCTTTTGTTTGCAGACCCTTCCATGAAACACTTATGCAGGCCTATTCAGTAAGATGTGATCTCCCAGACCTAAACCTCTCATTGGTTTCATTCCTCTATACTGAGATCCAAACCCTAGTTTCAGTGCATCACCTAGTAGGATAGATTTGCTTTCAATCATTTCCCTTTCATGCATTCTTTCTATCCCTTTCCCCTCAAAGTTTACTTTCCTGTTTAAGAGAAAATTAGGGTGATTATCCAAGAGGAACCAGCCTAGAATCTAGAGGTCTCATCTAAGTTAGCAAAAGGTCCCACAACCTTGAGATGATTCCCATGTTATACTGGATTATCAAGACCAGGAGAGCTTGAGATCAGAGGTGCAAATTCAGTGTATAACAGTACCTAGAGAAGATTCTAGAAAAATAACTTACAATACTAGAAATCTCTGAATAAGCTTTCCAATGATCTATCATTTTCCCAAAATGGAGTCCAGATGCGCAAGATAGAGCTCCCAGAGTGAAAAAATGAACATCTAACTTTGACAATAAATTTTTTTATCAAAACAAAAAAATTAGAAATTAAAACCTTTAGATATGGATAGAGCTCGGAACCAGATTTTTGACGATATCTTGTTTTCCTGCTTTCAACACCATATGCTCAAGTTATGAGAAAAAAACCATAGGTATCCTGATGGGCCCAAAAAATAGTATAAAATAGTGCTAATGCATGTTGACATCAGCAACTGAATGGCTTAAAATTGATGGTCGTAAGGCTGTCATGGAAAAAAGGTCCTTGGGGCTAACAAAATGGGCCCCTGGTCAGCACATGATCGGGGGCTAAGATTGCATGCGCCTAGGATTAAATTTGATGGCCAAATGGTCGTCACCACCCCCAAATTTTTTTTTATAAAAAAATTGCATGTGCATCTTGGGATCGATGCCAGACCATACAGATTGTTACCTCAATTTGCATGCTAGGAGACCCAATTTTTTTGTTCCAATTTGCATGCTGGGTAGGAAAATTTTGCCTCGATTTTGGTGCAAGTTTGTACAAATTCCATCTCAGGAAGTGTAACAGGCCGTCTGGTACAAAAAAATGCCCCAAAATGAAAAGTTGTTCAAATTGGATGTGCCTTATATTGGAATAGGGGTTTTTGGGTGTTGCAGATGTAACTGCGAGGTCCGTTTGGGCAAAAAATGCTGCAAAAAATAGTGACCACCTTAGGATTTGTGCTGGGGTAGATTACAATTCTTTTTGCCACAAATTCCAACTTTTTTCCAAATTGGACAAATTTTATATGGATCTAGGGGTTCTTGGATGATATGAATGTAACCGTGAGGTCTATTTGAAGCCAAGATGACCAAAAAAAGAGGTCCCCCAGATCTGATAGAAAACCCTCTAAAAACATAGATCTGATGAACATGACTGAATCTCTCAGAAAGAGGACAGGGGCAAATAGATTTGAAGCTCTGATACCATATTGGAGTTGATGAGTAAGAAACCTATAGCTCCCAAGAACACCTACATGCAAACACCTATCATAGAAAGAGATAGAAGAAGCAAGAAGCTATGGAGGTCTGAACGCATTGATCCACAAGAGAGGAGAAATCATTCTTGATGTGCAAAAACAAAAGTTGCAATTCAATAATGAATAATCTATTACAAAGTTATGAAAACAAAGGAGATCAATCCTTATAAAAGGAGATCTGAAAACCTAAAAAGGTAAAACCTAGGTTGCACAATAATAATTAATAAAGTAATTAATTATTATATGCCTAAAGTTTAGCTTAAGTAGAAAGAGGTAATAAGTGACTTAGTAATTAAATCAAATATTATTTAATTAATCAGTAAAAACTTTATTACTCTAACATAATCAATAGACACACTTCTTAGAGATCACTTCTCACAATACAATCTTAGATTTGGCCCTCACTTGGGTTCACTGATCTATCTTCAATTAAAATAGGGTGGACATACAATCCTTTACAACTGAGCTAACAAATATCATCTCCTATGCCAAAAGAGTTCTAATGAAGTGAAAACTCTACCTCACATGTAGAATAAAAACACCAACATCTCTCTCACTCACTCACATAATTACAAAATGATCTCTCATTTATACCAATTACAAAGAATAATCAACCACTAGGTTGGCTAAGACCTAATACAATAAATGATATAAACATTATGTTCAATCTCCAATGCGGTCCAAATCAAGTCAACCAAGAATAAGATAGGACCCAAATCTCCATCCATGAACATGCATATGTGTCATCAAGATAACATCAAGAATCACAACACGTCAATCCATCAAGTCATCTAAGACCCAAATAAAGAAACACCAACACACTACCAAAGCAGTAAAATTGATCACCTCAACTAATACAAACCAATGACACAATAATCACATGATCCAAGAACACCAACAAGCAACACAAATACCATCCATAACCTTCAAATAATCTCCAATATGAAATCAAAACCCATATTTATCTTTGATCAATAGGAACACTAAAATACCGAGCTTAGTCATAACAAAAGATAGCTTATTGTACTGTGAATCATGAACAACACTAGCTATGAACATAATGATAAGGTACCATATAACCACCAACTTTGCAAACTTTGAAACATCAAATCCAAGTCATACTGAACCAAATACTCATCCACTATTCACAAGAACATTGTGACACTAGTAACTGGCAACTCAATCATTCCTCACTCAAACTATCATACCAACTTCTATGAACCTATGTAGATGGCCTATAGACACTTGTAAACAATACCTTACAATCACAACTTAATATCTCAAACATATCATTTGATCAACTTAAATCCTCTCCACCGAACATCCCAACCACATTGTCCGAAACAACAATCAGTATGTTGACATCAATGACAAAAGATTAATGTCAATACACCCAAATTCCAAACTTTGACATTCTCAACAATATTCCAATAATGTTAACATATTTTAGGCATAAAATTTTTAACATATTTGAGGCACAAAAAAAAGTAGCAACAACTTGTGACAATAATTAAATGATTGCACCCTTTAAGAATCTTATATTTTAAAAGAGAGGTACAAGCATAAATGTACTAGATACCATTTTATTATATAGCTAATCAAGAATGAAATAATTTAATATCTGAAATATTATAGGTTTGAATATTGGTATGTAGATATTTTCAGTAAGCCATTGCAAAAAGAAATATTTTTATATCTACAATCTACTATTTTTGCATCCTTGATAGTACTAATTTTGATGAAGGGAGAACATCACAATGGATAATCCTAACTTTTTTAGTAATTTTAAGTTTTGGTCATCCTATAGAAAAATCATACAAGGTGTTGCCACTTCATTCAATAGACAACTTTTATTTTGAATTGCATTTTCCCTTTTTACCTCCATCCTCCCTTTTTAAAGATTATTTTTTTCATATTTATTATTTTTGCAATGGACCATGCTCTATAGTGCTCTACTCATGTTAAAGCATATTATTTTTAAAGTGATTTATGGTTTTAATAGACAATGTTTTTAAATTTTGTGTTGAGAGTAGAGACAAAATAAAAAGTGATATTTTTTAACTTTGTAGGAGAGGTATCATTATTTTAAGTATAAATATATAATTTAATTTTTTTTGGTACAAATCAATATTAGAAATACTTATTTTTTTTCATTTCTCTGTCTATTATTTTTTTATTATATATTAGAAAGATTTGAAGCTCTATAGTGATCGACTAAATCTACTTTTGAGCTATTTTTCCTTCAAAAGTTATTGGATAATTATTAAATATTTTTACTTTAGATGAAAACCATTTCATATGATTCCTATAAAATTTGGGTTGAGATAAGAAGCCCTGAAATTGATGCAAAAAATTGGGTGTTGAAAATAAAGACAATAAAGAATTTTTTGAAACCTAGTTGTAAGAAACCTTCAACATTTCGAATCTATGATGTACCCCTAAATGATTGGAGCTAGGAAATTACTCACATTATACCTTGAAGATAAGATAATAGGTTACTAGACTATTCCACCCTACATAGTTAGGTCTCTAAAACATTACTCATACAATATTTATAAATGTGATCAATATCTTTACAAGATCATATACTAGAAACACTCCCTACTATATAGCCTGATATTTATAGACATACCTAGTCATAGATAGTTACAAACTAATATGAATTATTGAATTTCTAATTATTAGATAATTTTTATTGCAATACTTAAATTGACAATATACTACATTGATCATAAACTAAATAAAAATATTTAGACTAGAATTTTTTTTTACCTATTTAAATAGTATGTTCATCTCCTATACAATATACTAGTTTGTAACCCTTTGTCCAAATTTTCCCTAAACTAATTATAATTTGCTAGTTACATCTAAAAAATCTACCTTAACAATACATTATCTTTGAAAAATATAAAAAAGGAAAAGAAAAAAGGCCAATGTTCACCCCATATAATCACATGTCCTATTATGATCTCACTTAAAGCTATTTTTTTTACCAAATAAATATTATAACCCTCTGGAATATAAGGTGACCACTATGTTAGATCCATCCATAGAATGCATGACCAAGTGTATATCTCTTTAGAATTAGTGATAGGTAAATTCCCCTAATATAGTTTGATATAGAAATTTATCTCTCAAAAATTAATTTATAAATAATACCTTGTTATGGGTCATCTTGCTTATTCTTGTCCCTATGGGTCCGACCCATGTTTACCCCCCACCTAATGTAGAAATGATATTTGTTTCCATCTCATTATCTCGCCTGATGCTTTAGATGGAAATTTAGATAACTCTACAGACTCTGTGCCTCCTTTTCCTACTACTTTGACTACCAAGTTGTTTCTTTTTTGGTCCCCACTATTGTAGACATAGATTTTTGTCCTTTTCTTTTGATAGTCCTAGAATATATTTCTTTTAAACTTAAGTTACCATCCCCATCTAAATAAGGAACTCTTAGAGGATGTTCTTCTTCTGTCTATTCAATGTGCACTCCCTCCCTTTCTATTGAATATTCTATGAGTATTGAAGATGCTTTACATACTATTGCTCGGTCCATAAGAAATAAAGTCAGCATCTTAACGTTCCTCACATGCAAACCATTTTGTTAGGTTTGAAGCTTAGCCCCAACTTTGATTTTAATTAATTCTTGTGATATTGTTTCTATTTCTTTGTTGTTAGTTTTCTTGTTATAAATATGTACTTCTATCAATTTCTTAGGTTTCTTACTTCATCATTTGGTCTCTCTTGGTTATCCCTTTGTTATAGGGTTAGAGCCTTGTAAAAAACCCTCTTACCTTAATTTAAAAAAGACTCCCTTCAAATTATCCATGCTCTTAAAAATGGATTCATTGGTGCCTTCCAATATTTTTTCTTTTAATTCTAGATCCGCTAGGTTTGTAGGATTCCTATCCTTTAAATCCTAGACCATGTCCAATGGTTTATGTGGGTCAATGTTTGAATTATAAATGTCATGGTAACTATAGAGGCTTTCCTTTGAGATTTCAATATATTACTGATATTTTTAACCTCTCATTTCTTAAATATAGCTACTTCCTTATCCTCTTATCAATATTTTAAAACCAATATTTGTTAGTTATAAGTACTTTATTTTCTTATGAGCCTCCTAATCAACTTGATTCTTTCTTTTAATGTAAATTAGGTTACAACTCTCCATATCTTTGTGGTAACTTAACACTTGCCAAATACTTTTGATCTTGATTCAATGTCATTTACCAAATGATGAAGTTATCCTTCCCTAGGATCATCATGTCATAGTAGGTCCAATTATTTTTTCTCCTTTCCTATTTGGAAACTCTCAAGGTTGAAACCATGTATACATCATTTTATATGCACCAAGTATTGACACTATAAAGATATTTGACGATTTTTTTTCCCTTTTAAACCATCCTTATATGCCATTACCTAGCTTAAGTCTATAATGGACCTCACCTTAGAATTATTCCTTGTGATTTTGAAAATATTTGAGTCTTTGTATTGATACCATATTTCATTTCAAGATGATATCTATTTGTTTAGGGCTTCATAGTTTGAGGGCCTCTATTATTAAATAGAGCTAGACATCACAATTTTCAATAATATTCTTATACAAGCCATCCTAAAACATTATTTCAACTTTTTCCAATTTTTTTCCTAACTAGCTAATTGATATTAGTTTGATTTGGAACATGCCACCTCATGTGTTGCATGTTATCCACTATTCATAATGTTCAATAACTAAATGCTACCACTCTATATATAGCATGGCTAGATATAATTCATCCCTCATGTGATTCATATAGAATATTATTTATAAGTGATAAACATAAGGTAAGGTTGAATGATACCGCTCTATATCTAGGATGGTTAGATAGAATTCATCCATCATGTGATTCATATAGAATACTATTTATAAGTGATAAACATAAGGTAAGGTCATCAAATATACTAAATTAAAGAAACTACATGCTAGAACTATAAGCTTAAGAAATCTAGCTAAAAATATGTAAGATGAGAAAAAAGTCACGGGAGATGCATTTGTCATCTTTAATAAGTATGAAATTATATAATATGAGGCAAGGTGGTAAAAATATAATCAAATATTAAGATACTGAATTGTTCCTTCTATTATGTTTTACATATGTATTTCATAAAATAGATTTTAGGATTTTCTTTAAGTAACACAATTACCTCCTTTGAAAAGTATTCAGATTAAAATGGTGTTCTTTATTTTCATTATTCTTATTTAAATTTTAAATTCAATATTGATTATAAATATCTCACTCATACAAACATCAACCTAGACCAATACATGTTCCTTACAAGAAAACACATTAGAAATCATCTACGGAAGACCTAGAATCATTAGATAGAAGACCACTTTTATTTAGAAACTATCTTCTATGGAAGACTGAGAGTCACAACTTAGAATTTCATTTTAGATGTTCCTATGGGGAATTAAACTTGGATCTCTACAATGAAAATCCAACATTTCAATAAATTAAACTCAACCCCTTGAATATTTCTTTATATTTATTGATAATTATATTTAAAATAATTACTTTATAAAAAAATACATTCTATTTAAATTATAAATCCACTTGTATAAAACGCCACACATGCACTTTTCATCACTTTAAAAAAAAACCAAAGCAAATCCAATTAGTAGTTTATATCAAATGTTCTTCATGAACAATAAAGAAAACAAGTTGCCATCTACAATTAACAAGAATCTATTTGTTACTGAGTTATTAATAAAAAGAGTTGTAGACCAAGAAATAACAGAGGGATGGATATTTTAAAATCCCTTTTTACCATAATAAAAAATAGAGGGATGGGTATTTTTGTCCATCAAACAAAAAAGTATAGAGTGAAAGTCGAGTTGATTTTTTAAGGGGTGATGTACTTTAGACATCAATTTTCCCTCCTAATTTTTTTTTAATCTCTCCCTTCCTCCTTGTGAAAGGCTTGATTTTTCCTGTATTCACCATTGTAGGCACAAAATGTTTGAAGAAAACATTTTCATATATTTTCTTTGTACAACGTCAACAACCTTATGAGAGTATATTTTATTGGATTTATCTATCAAGAAGCTCATTTCCCTTGTTTGTGCTTCCATATTTGGTTGTTGGGAGAACAATTTTCCAAACTACTTAGGAACCAACCAAAAATGTGAAATAAATAAAAAATTGAAACACAAATAAAATGAACTATTGATTCAAGAGATTACAAGAGCTTCTTGATCAATTAATCAAGGATTAGAATAACTAACGAAGAATGAATACAATTGCCTCATTATATAGAAGTCCTCCATACATCTAAAGATGTTTAGAGTCTTATCATACAAAACTTGATTTATTAGAAATAAAGAAAAAACTAATACTAAAAAATTAAAATCATAAATCTATGCAAGTGGGAGGAATTACTAAATATTCCAACAATCTCCCCCTTAATTGCAATCACTAATGGTTCTTAACACTAAATCAATGATATTTGATTTCTAGGTCAACTAACTTCATTTTTTCTTTCAATGTGTGGAGGCTTCTCCCTTACCATAGTGTGGCAATCTTATTTTTATTGCATTTTACCTTGTTATTACTCCTTCAAAAGTCTATTCTTTGACTAAATTCTAGAGTTTTTACAAGATTTGTGATCCCCTTCTTACAAATAAACCTTTTATGATTTGTGATCTTGATACTTTAAATTTGGTAGCAATAGCTTCTTCTTCTTTTTTCATTTAACAACCTCACAAATGAAGGGCTCACCTTTCTGGAGGTGGTTTTAGGCTTGGACATGAAATACGCCATTATTGTCTTCTTTGAGGTGAATGTAATGGAGAATTATGTGGCTACTTATTTCTGTGATTGGGATTGGATTGGATGGAATATGATTGATAGGAATTATCAGTGGCTGCTCTTATCTCTTCTCGAATGTCAACGCTACACTAGCTGGCTCACTGGTCATTTTCAATTAATTAAATCGATATCAAATTGGAGACGACTGCCACCAAAAGAATACCCAATAAGAAAAGAGTTGGCTCAATATAAAATTTATGATTATTACGAACCTTAAACGTGTTCTTTATTTCTCACCTTTATCGCTGTTTTCTTTGAACGTTGAACTCTCAAGTTTGGATTCAGAAGATGAACTGGATTGTCAATTTTTTGAAAATTGAAGCATTTATTTAATCATCTCCACGTTCTCGAGATATACTCAGATTGAAAGCGTATCGTTTTCTTTCTCTGTACTTTTTTGGTTTGGGTTAGTTTATGTTTGGATATTGTTTCATCATTATTAGAAACATTTATTATTATACTTTATTTTTTCAAGGATCATTAGATCTCTCAATTGATATATAGTAAATTTATTCAATTTCATTAATTGATATTAGAGCTATTATAAATAATATCAAAATTAAACATTTATTGAAAAAGAAAATAGATATATTTTTTTGTTGACTTCTAGTTCAGAATAGTTCAATATTCATTGATTGTTTGATTGTTTGATATTTCTCTCTCCATCTCTACTCTCTATCACTTTATCCCCCACCTCTTTCTCTCTCCATCTATTTGTCTCCATCTTCCTGTCTTACTTTGTCTTTATCTCCCCTTTCCCCTAAACCCCAACTCCCACCCATACCCCCCTCTTGCCCACCAATGCCCCTCCCTCTCTTTTCCCCCTTATTTTTCTTTCTCCCAATTACAAAACTAACATGAATTTGTTGGTAATGGATCTATAGTTGATTAAAAGTTATCACTTCTTTTTTGTACAAATATTATTATTTACTAAAAGACCTATTGATTGACCTCATCTACTACACTAATCTATATAAAGAATAGACCAAAATTTCTTTGATTGAAATCTTGGTTGTACCCATTGCACACCAAGAATGAATTTCCCATTAAATGTACAATCTTCTTCATGGTCAAGACCTCATTTACTTGCAATGTTGATAAGTTTAGTCAATACAAGACTTGCCAAATTTCCTTAAAAGTCCGTGTGAGTGTAATTGCATTGAATTCTTCGTAGCCTGCCTTACTTGTCCACTTATGCCTTAAAAATGTTGCTTATCCCCAAGACATATCCTAAATAACATTTATGTTTTTTTCTTATTGGGGAGAGAGAGTGGGGGAGGGGGGGAGAGAGAATGGGATAGGAAGAGAGAGTGGGAGAAGGAAGAGAGGGCGAGAGACATGAGGTAGAGAGAGAGAGTAGGAGAAGGAGAAGAGGGTGAGAGACATGAGACAAAGACACAAGGCACAAAGAGATGAGGGAGGGGGAGAGAGATGAGATAGAAATCGAGGAGGATAATTAGGGCTCAGAATAGATAGAGATGGTGATGGGGGAAGGAAGATGAGAGAGAGAGAGAGGGAATGGGGAGAGACAGGAATATTTAGACATATATACATATATCTATATCTATAAATATGCATATATATATATATATATATATATATATATATATATATATATATATATATATATATATATATATATATATATATATATATATATATATATTTACACATATTATATATTTAAGTATATACATCTATGTAGTGTATGCTAAGTTTACAAGAATATATTTTCATTTCTTCAAAGCATGTATGAGTTTTGTAGAACTGTAAACATATGCTTTTAGTTCTAAAAAACCTATACAGGCTATGAAGAACTAGGAAAGTTGTTTTTTCTCTTACAAAACCTGATCAAAATTTTTAATAGTTGGGAGTTCTCAATCATGTTATGGTTAGGTAAGAGGTTTGGACAAAGACCCTAAGGCTTGGGAGCCTTTTCCCTCCATTTCTCTCCCTTTACATGTCTTTTGTTCTTCTAGGTTGATTTCTCAACTTGCTCGTCTTCAGGTTTACACATCATCAAGTGAGTATATGCAAAATTACCACTATAATCTCACACATCTTCTCATCTTTCTAACCATATGAATTTTTCTATTTTGGACAAAATTAGCATAGTAAACTTTAATTTTCTTTACCAATGTCTTCACAATTCCCAAGGACATGTGTCTACCATTTTGTTAATAAATTTTGATCTACTTGACCAAATTCAAAATAAATTACATATTATTATTCTAAACTTGATTCTATACACTTAAAAAAAACAAATTTTGTATTTTTATTATTATTTTGATGCAATTTATGTTAGGAATAACATTCAAAAATACAACTGAGAGGGGGGGGCGAGGGGGGTGAAAGAATATTAAACTTTAAACTTTGAATAGAAGCAATATCAGATCTAATAAACACAATGAATGTTAACACAATAACATAATATTTTGGTGTCAGGGAAACCCTGTTAAAGGTAAAAACCCCGGTAGAAATTAGCACCCACGAATGATGTACTACTCGAGTATAATATCCTTGTTAGAAGATCTAGCCCTGTTAGGAGCTTATTGAAACATTAAAATACACATAGTCCTTGTTAGCGGATAGACCCTATTAGGAGTCAAGAAAGAAGGGTGGGCTCACTGTCCAAAGAAGGTTAAATCCACCTTCAAAACTCACTGTTCGCAACACAAGTGTATATGAAGAAATACACAATCTTTTGAACTGTCTGGCAATAACTGCCTTTGCTTGATCAGTTCCAATGAAGTACATGAGTAATTCTCTGCTCTACATCCAGTAGACACAAGCTCACAGCTTTTACAATCTTCTTTACATCACATATGTTCTCACCATATCTTTTCCAAAGAAAAAATCTTACATATATACCCTATTACAATTTCCATGATCAGGTCAGCCCATAAGGCTTTCCTAATTACAAACAATTGCATAGACCCTTGCTAAGATACACATAGTATCTAAAACAAGTATACAATGATTACATTACAACAATTAAGTACCAACATCCTTAATTCACATTCTCCAACCAAAATGCTGCACGCTACATCTTTGAAGTCAGATCCCAAATAAGTCTTCTCTAGAAAACATGTCACAACTGATGTCATCCATCATTCCATACCTTGCACTCACCAACGATCATTCTCCTGTTCCTTGTGTTTCATTCCTCAAGCTCGCATACACTGAATCCATAACTTCTGTAAGATATACCAGAGACATAGAGACTATCTCTGTCAACTTCCTTTGTCACAATCCAGTAACCAGTCTTTACCAAATCATCCGTAACTCAACCAATATACAACATAAAATGATGAGATCTTGGATATAAGATCACAACATCTTCCAGAACTCTCATCTGACTTCGCATGATCTGAAACATTCGTACAATGTCCGTACACTGTAATAACCAGCCTGTTCTTTTAACATAAACATATGTTGACATTAGTGACAAACCAAAAATGACAATAGTACGAATGCCCATTCAATTATGTAGTGATTAAACATATAAAATGTATCAATCACCACCCCATGCATTAGAAATATCCAACAAGTTATGCCTAGCACATGAGAAGTGTTAGTAAATAGATTTGTCCTTCAACAATAAACTAATATATTAACTCCAAATACTTGAAAGGAAGAACAAAATGTACTATTAACAGCTGGATAGATCATCATTGCATTGATAATCCTTCTCTGAATTAAGAGGTACATATCCCTCCTAGATGATATTTAGTGAATCAAATAACTTAATATGCCTTTAACCTAAAGACACTAAGGCATTCTGACATCCATCCATAAACATGGAATGAATGTGATTGCTAGATTTACCAACTTAAGAAGGGAGAAAGATGAATAAATAACCACAAGATTTCCTATTAAGTCCTTTGCATTACAGAGGAAATAAAAGAAGTTAAACATCTTATTCTGCAAGAGATGAGTATGCAAACCACATGATTACATAAAACACATGCTTGATAATAATGGAGGAAGATATTTAGAAACTCAAAAAAGACAACCACATGATTAATCTTAATCAAGAAAAATAAATACACATACCACATGATCTGTGACATAAAATCATCCTTATTTCTACGTATAAAAAAATAACCACAAGATCATTTTGTGTCCTGCCATTACAAAGAAAATATAGAAAACATAAAATAAATTCTCCCCCTTTCCTCCCTCTACTACAATCCACACAAATATATCCTACCCCCTATAGCCACAAGACTATTGCAAGAAGAAGAACCCCCTTTTTTCCTTTCTTTTGCATATTTAACTTCTTCATTACCGATGGTCTTTTTTGGTTTCCATAACTAATTTTCCCTTCTCACTTAAGATTGATCTCTTTTTTAATTTTCTAAGGCTCCATGCTTCATAAAACATTAGAGTTGTTGGACTTAAAGATCTGAGGGTCATAAAAAAGATCCCATTAAATACAGAATAAGTGTATTAATTCTCAGACAAGTGGCACATAGTTGTGATGACTAATCAATAATCACCCTTATCTCTCAACAACCTCCAAGTCTTAAGTCTCGGCTATACTCACGGTCTTCCAATAATGGTCATACAATCAACCATAGCACATCTCCATCTTATCTTTCAAAATGTTGTTTTATTGTCATCATTTTGTTAGGCCATCTGCACACATCTTCAATGGGGAACTCCAAAATGAAGCTTCAAGGTTGTTCCCTCACAATCTTTGTTCAATTCTTGATCCACATATTTGACTTCACATTCATCGATGCTTTCCATTTGAGCTCTTAGTGTGATCTTGAATTCACAAATCGGGCTCCTCCAACGCTTATCATGCTCAATGAAGAGTAGTTCATCCACTTTCATCCGCTACATTAATGAACTATTCTTTTGAATGACATTTGTCGAAGAGACTTCTCACAATATGTTTTCTTCTCTTATATATGGCATAAGTCAGAGCCATATTCTATTGGTTTGGGCCAATTTTCACTTGTGGCTAGCCACCCCACTCTAATACCTTATTCACCATAAAATTGTCCTTTATTACAACTGCATAGATTAAAATCTTGCTGAGAAGATCATAATTTTCAGTCCTCAACACACAAAAATAATGTCGCTTCCCTTATCAATGTGGATGAGTAAAGACAATCCTCATTTATCCCCTCTGATTACCCTCTTAAAGAATAGAGCATGTGACGCAGGTCAAGGATGGTGGATCCAATTAAGGACAGTCCAACCTTGCAGCTTCAAAACAACACAACAAAAATAACACAACAAGAGATGTTTCAAAAAATATTTTCCTTTAACATGCCCAGTTGTAAGGCCTTCCAGGTTAGGGCTAATTACAATCAAGAGGTAATTCAACAAGATCAACAAGATCCAACACAACTCCAGCTAGTTCAATTCTGAAAACTATCAACAACTGATGGAAACCCTAAGGTAGATCTAAACTTGAGCTCGCAAGCCTCCAAGAAATCTCTTTGTCTCCAAGCCTCAACCACTAGCTCTGCTATTACAACTATCAGATAATAATCTGATCTACAAGATCTCGCAGGATCTTTTCCACAACTTCACTTATTTGGTTCTCCCAAATCTACTGTCAGAACTTCCAATCTGAATGCCTAAAACAACTACCCAAACACTCCTTAAATACTAATCATCAGCCACAAGTCGGCTAGATAAAACAATTAACTCATACCAAACAAATATTAAATGCCATACAAGTCAGCTCTCAAATAGCCTTACAATTATTAAATTCAACATGTCAGACTCTAGATCCACATAGGAGAATGCAACAACATCTACCAACAATAAATGCACCAAGTCGGCCAAGAAAATATTCAAGAACTCCAGTCAGTAAACCAGAACTATCAAGCACCAGAGAAACAACCGAGCACCAGTGAAACAAACAACCAAGCCAAAAACACTAAGCAACACAAGCATTATCGAGCACCAGTTCCACTGAGCACAATAAGTCTCACTGAGTTCCTTCAGTGACCGAGCTTCCTTCAATAACTGAGACCATTGGTTAAGGCTGCAATTGAGTAACACTAGCCAAATAACACACCACCATGTAGATTCACCGAGGACCCAAGAATGCCCCTGCATCAAACACTCTAGGTTTGGAAAGATGTTCATATGTGAGAAGAACATCTTCTGGGATTCAGCACATAAACCCTGAACTGGTTCTTCACATACAAGTCCTCCATCTTTTCACTTTGCATACTCTTCCACTTTAGTTTCCTCTATCTTTTCAAGTCTTTCCTTGATAACACATAGGTCTTTTCTTCACACTGATCATCCATACCTTCAGGATCTACCAACTCAACTTGGCTACCAATACTCAGACTTCTCCTACCGAGCGTTGTATCTAGCAAAGACATCAGAGAAAACTTCATGTCATCCTTCTCAATAGTAAACACATTCTTTACACAATCATACATAGCTCTACATTCATATTTCCAAGGTCTATCGAGAAATATATGATAACTATTCATCTCCACAATATCACATAACACAAGATCCTTATACTGGCCAATCTGAACATCAACAAAGCATTGTTCTCTTACTTCTAGAGCATGATCATCTTGCAACCAGCCAATCCTATAATGATGTGGATGTCTCATCCTATTCAAACCAAGTTTCTGAACCATGTCCTTACCAACAAGGTTGTCAGTACTACCACTATCAACAATCACATCACAAAGTTTACCTCCAGACATGCACCGAGTCCTGAACAAATTACTCATCTGACAAGGTTCCTCCTTTGTACTGAGAAATGTTCTTCGAACTAGCAAGTGCTTAGATTTAGGTTCATTCTCAACATTTTCATTCACCACAGTAGTTCACCAGTCACAAAGCTTCTTCTGTGTGCACTCAAAATAATGGTGTCCTTCCTCTCCATAGTTATAAGAAGTACCCTTAAAGATAACTCTACCTGTCTTCTTCTTTAGTTCCACAGGTTTCTGTTCATCTTCTGCAATCGGTTTATCTTTCACCAAGTGATCAATTTTTTCCTTCTCTCAGGGATTACCATGTTGTTTTCTTTTCAACTTATCTTCTGCCTTTAGAGCATACTGATAAGCATCTTCAATAGAATCAATCTTCAGCATACCAAGCTCATCCCAAATATTGAATCTCAAACCATTCACATACTAAGCTACCTTTTCCTTACCAAGTTCTCCATGTCCAGACCAAATAGTAAGCTTGTAGAACTCCTTGGTATAATCTTCAATAGTCAAATCCTTCTATTTTAGATTCTGCAATTTCGTAAACAAGTCAAGCTCATAGTCAGTAGGTATGAACTTAGCTTTCAACTTAGTCACCATCAACCTTCACCGATTGATCTTAATTTCACCTTCATCTTCTTTATCTCTTTGTAATTATTTCCACCAAAGAGTAGCACGCCCTTCCAATTTTTTATATACTAGCCTCACTCGAAGAGGATCTTCAATTTCTTCCAGCTCAAAGAAATCTTCAATTTCACCAATCTAGTCAATCAAGTTCTCAGGTTTCAAAGTACCAAAGAAAGTAGAGACTTCCATTCGGTAACTATTACTTAACCGAGCTCCAGATCTATGCAACTGAGTAGTTCTGTCTTCACCATATCTATCCCTTCGGTCATCACCACTAGATCCAACAACTTCAAAGTCTTCAGCAGCTTCCTCATAACCATCCTCAGTACTAACATTCCAAGGTACACCAGTCATAGCTCTTATGATCTCGGTGACCATCTCATTCTTCATCAGTTCCATCTCAGATCTAAAATCAGATTTCACCTTCTCTATAATCCTAGATTCCACAGTCTCACAGAGATCTGCAATTACTCTAGGGTCCATTCTTCTCAGAGGCATCCTTAAAGATAAGAAAACCCTCTGCAACAAAACCCTACACCGACCACCTTGTGACAATCTCCAAGTTGTATGCAAATTAGATCAGCTTGCCACCTTGCATGAACAACTATGGAAAGATTTTACAAGTTTAGTGCCATGGATCCGCAACTCAGATCATACGATCTCTTCACCAACAAGATTAACTTCACAAGATCAGCCTTGCTAGGTCAACCTTCACTTCACAAGATCAACTCAGCTCTAATACCACCTGACGCAGGTCAAGGATGGTGGATCCAATTAAGGAGAGTCCAACCTTGTAGCTTTAGAACAACATAGCGGAAATAACACAATAAGAGATATTTCAAAACATATTTTCCATTAACATGCCCGGCTGTAAGGCCTTCCAGGTTAGGGCCAATTACAATCAAGAGGTAATTTGGAAAGATCAACAAGATCCAACACAACTCCAGCTAGTTTAGTTCTAAAAACTATCAGCAACTAATGAAAACCCTAAGGCATATCTAAACTTGATCTCGCAAGCCTCCAAGAAATCTCCTTGTCTCCAAGCCTCAACCACTAGCTCTGTTATTACAACTATCAGATAATAATCTGATCTGCAAGATCTCACAGGATCTTTTCCACAACTTTTCTTATCTAGTTCTCCCAAATTTGCTGTCAGAACTTCCAATCTGAATGCCTAAAACAACTACCCAAATAGTCCTTAAATACTAACCATCAGCCACAAGTCGGCTGGATGAAACAATTAACTACTACCAAACAAATATTAAATGCAATACAAGTCAGCTCTCAAATAGCCTTACAATTATTAAATTCAACATGTCGGCCTCTAGATCCACATAGAAGAATGCAATAATAGCTACCAACAATAAATACACCAAGTCGGCCAAGCAAATCTTCAAGAACTCTAGTCGGTAAACTAGAACTACCGAGCACTAGAGAAACAACCGAGGACTAGTGAAACAACCAACCAAGCCAAGAGACACCAAGCAACATAGGCATTACCGAGCACCGGTTCCACTGAGCACAAGAAGTCTCACTGAGTTCCTTCAGCGACCGAGCTTCCTTCAATAACCGAGACCATTGGTTAAGGTTGCAACTGAGTAACACTAGCCAAATAACACACCACCATACAGATTCACTGAGGACCCAAGAATTCCCCTGCATTAGCATGTGACCCAATCCATGATTGAATTTCATATATAATTTAGGTTTTCTCCAAACCTTGGCAGCTTTGCACATATCATGGCTTGCAATTCCCCAAATTGTACATTCCTTGTTCAAATGATCTGTGGTGCTTAGTCTTCCACTTCTCTACACGTCAACATTCTGAACATTGTTGGGTATATGGTGCGGAACCCATTGGTGCCACTTTAGTAAGTCAGGAGCTACACATTAGTTCCTATCTTCCGTATGCCATTTCCATACTTGGCTCTATGGGCAATCCTTCTAATACTATAGCTGAATGATTTCTTTAGAAGACCATCAACATTTCCTTCTTACCATGTCTCGTGATCTTGATATTGACAGTTCCAGACACATGTAATTCTATCAATTTCTTCAACATCCTCAAAATCCTCATCATAATGATTGCCCTAAACTTTGATCTATTGGAGACACCAGTAAAATCATACCGGCTTTGAGATCTTTCAGCATGACATGAATTTGCAAATCAACAATGTTTGAGAAAAGTCTTTGTAACTGCAGAGACATAAAGATGATTGTAGCGTACCATTTGTCTTCAAGCTTGAGTATTATAAGGAGGCCTCCAATATGAACATCCTCAACATCTAATAGCTACACATTGTGATAAGGCATTCATCACCATCTAACTAATATATGAATGCTCTATTGACAAGAAATGCATATAATTCATGTTCCCTTCACTTTGGAATCTCTCTTTATGGAAGCCCTCGCATTTTGTCAAACAATTAACATGCATCTTCCATGTACCTTTGCATCCATCATGAATCCACTAAAGTAAAAAGATTACAAGGGCTGATCACAGATTCTCATACCTTTCTTCGCAAACCCCAATAGGTTGTAGCCCCATTTCCATTTGTTCTATTTTGAATCAATTGTTTCTAAATTTAATGAAATCAATAGCTTTGTAGGAATCTCCTTTTATCTTTATATACACAATTGTATGGTAAATGTGCCCCTCTTTTGTATTTGTGAATTCTCTGTATGCTTTCCAGTTAGACACCTTTGTAATTTACAAACTAGCACATTTGAAATATGGGACTATAAGTTCAAGCTCAAAAATTATGCCTTTTGAGCTTGTACTATTTTAACCTTTGAATCTGCATTTCAAATTTTGAACTTGTGTGCTTATCCTTGGAGTTCAAAACTGAACCTTCAAATCTCTTCACCCCTGATCTTGAAATTTTGAACTCTTGAAGTTGTGAATCTTCACCATACACCTTGAATTTTGAACTTTTGAAGTAGTGAATCTTCACCATGCATCTTGAATTTTTAACTTTGAACTTTGAAGGTTCAAGTTCAATTCCTTCTGTGATTATGCTATCCATTTGCAATTCATAACTTCACAATAAGATTATTAGCACAACTATTCATAAAGTCATAAGAAGACTTGGGAAAATGTCAATGAGGCTTGATTTAAAAGTTTAAAACATGGGTGCTATAGGCAAGACAACAAATAGACACCTAATTTTCAAGATGCAACCACTTTAAAAAATCATTTGAAAAATTACTCAACAAAAAAATATACAACTTCTATCTATCACTCTTACTTATCATTCTAGCAAAGGATTTTTTAAAATACTAAATGTGTGCAGAGAGAACATAACTTGTTTAGAATAGGCATAGACATTCAAACATTAGTTAATCAAAGTCTAACAACATATTCCTAAGCATATAGAAAAAACTATTCGCAAAGACATTCAAATAGAGCTAAAACAGGAGAACCTTGTCACCGTTTGAGTTGCTCTTGATTTAGGGATGTGGGTGTGCTCTCAAACCACTTGGAGCAATTCCCTAATGTAGATTAGAAAAGAATAGGATGATTAGGGACTATAAGAACCCCATAGTGGCACAAAATCAGATATTGTTCACCTAATTTTCCCCTAAGGCCTTAAGGATCCTAATAAGGATGAAATTCTGATTAGGCTACAAATGATTAATCTAAAGTTGATTTTAGTCCAAATGAAACATGATATGATAAGGTGCAAAAGCATAAACATGAAAGAAACTAAGTTAATCCATATTAGCTAAGCTATGATGTGTCTTAAGAAAACTTGAAAATGAGTTAATCTAGGAAATAATGCTAAAAAGCTTAAGATCTAGAATTAAACTAGCATTATAACACTACTATGAAATGAAAGATGAATTTCTTTTTTTCCTCTAGGAAGTGAGGGTATTTATAGGATTTTGGGAAGGGCTTGGGTTAGGAAATGGAGTTAGGATCAGGATCATGGTGTGGGGTAGAGTTTGAGGTATGGTTATGGGTAAGGTTAGAAGGACAAGGGTTAAGGGTTGCTCCCACATGTTTGAGAAACACTAGGTAAGAGTGCCTAGGGAACAAGGGTGGAAGAAGAGACATAGGTCTCATTTATGAGGTTGTAAGAGCCTTAATGAGTGTGTAAGAGGCTATTAATGAGTTTGTAAGGCTCATTAATGGAGGGGTTTGACCCAAAGTTAAAGAGGACTTGATTAGGCTAAAAAAGGTAGGAAACACCTCCAAAATAGGTTTAGGAAACTTTAGGAAATATTGGAAGGGTTTAGGAATCTCTAGAAGATTCTAGGGTTTTGAGGGTTTAAATAAATATTTCATTTATTTAGGGAATGTGACATCATTTATCAAATAATGATTCAATAAATGGGAGAAAATCACTCAAATTTGATTTGAATGGTTTGGGGAGAGATTCTTTAATTAAATGTATCTAATTAAAATAGGAGGAATTAATGGCATAAAAATAAATAAATAAATAAAATAATTAATTAATTAACAAATGATGATGTCATCAGGAGCTTTTTGGAAAATAAAAATACTTTTATTTACCAATGGATTTTTAGGTGTATACATTTTGCCCCTCTTTGATGCGATGTCGCAAGTGGCGTGGCATCAAAGATAAGAAAATAAGATTCCCAGGCTAGAATTTAGAGGATAAGGGGTTGTGCCCCCTCGAGAAAATAACGCAAAGAGAAAACGTTGTGAAATTTTCTCGAAAATGACATAGAAAAGAAGGGAAGAAGGGAGGATAAATAACCAAACTTCCAAGAGAAAAGATGGAGGAATGCAATATGAGGTGAAATCCAGAATGCATGATGAAGCTAGATGCAAGATTAATCTAGATGATGTAGGATGGGGGGGATTTTGGGAGATCCAAGTGTAAATGTGGAGAGCACAACCTAGTTTGATATAGCAATGCTAGAGACCTGCCAAGGATACTGGGATCACAAGACCTTATCACCAACATTGCATAGGACTGATGTGAAAAAAGACATGCAAGGTTGACCCAACATCACGCATGAACCCAAGAGGAGGTATGGTAGAAACGATGCTAGAGAAACCACAAACAAACAACATTTCCCAAGTGCACCATGTAACCCAGAAGATCACTTGCGAACTGTGCAAGGGTCATGTCCAACTGACTCATAGTCAGAAGCAAGAAATCAAAAGACCTTGCCTCGAATTACCCTCATTCGCAATGCGCCATGATATAAAGGATCGTGGTGACTTTGAGGAGAGGAACAATGAGAAGCCGTAAAAGATTAACAAGATCCAAAGGACAAAATCCAAGACCAAAATGATAACTCCAAAAGACATCCTTTGCCAAGGAGAGAGATTGATTTGATTGATGGGGAGAAAATTTAGTCTAAATGTGAGGAAGGATACATCTGACACGGACCGGGTTTGATTGGTGGAAGATTAGGTTTGAACAGGAGGAAGGATACATCCTCAAGGACCTACTGATTGATGAGGAGAAACTATGTTGTTGCTGGAAAATGATGAATCGAGGATAATCACTATGATCAAGGATAATCAATAATTGAATTTGCTGAAGTACAAGGATGGGTGGGAAAATATTTTTGATCAAATACTGCTGCAGGTCTGACAAGGATATGTACAACAAGATGCCATGATGTTAATATGTTTTAGAACAACATAGAGGGGGGGTGAATTAGTTGTTCTTAGGTCCAGATGTATAATTATACTTTCAAAACTCTTCAACAACTTAGATCTAACAACCAATGGCTACTCGGTCATTATTGAATGCATATTAGAAACATATAACAACACGCAGTCCAATATCTAATAGTATTTAACTTGCAAAGCACAGAAATGTTCAAACCAAAAAATTCACACAAGCATTAACACCAGGATTTATAGTGGAAACCCAATTTGGGAAAAACCACTTTGTAACATGTTACTGATATTTTCACTCTTCTGAAGTGAGCTCTGTGAAAAGCCAACCCTGTGAAAGGTTTACAAACACACTGTCAGGTGTGACTCGGTTAAAGGATTTCAACCACCCTATTAGGAGTGCACCTTGTTAAAGGACTTACATACATTCCATTAGAATGAAAACTTGTTCAAAGGATTTATACAAATGATTAATAGGTCAACCTTGATTAAAGGATTTAAAACTGATACAATGATTAGAAAGTAACAACAGTGTTTGATCTGAAAACATACAACTCACTTTGCAAATAACAGATCCAATTCTATACACATATGCTAGCTTACTGACTATGATCCATTTCCATCTCCATCATTGATCTGCTCAGAAATCCCTTCAAGCAATCACAACTCCTTCTCCTTCAGTCTTTTCTGCTGATTCAGTCAATAACAACAACTCCAGCATCCTTCATTCAACCTCACACTTAGGTTTCCTTAATACCTCTTTGTTTAGGTCAATCCAACTTTTTCTGCTTAATCTCCTTTGTAGCTCTTAGGGTTAGGTCAGATTCATCGAATCCTTCCAACTTTATGTTCTTCATCCATCCTTCTAGAAACATCTCAAATCTCTTTATGGAATTATAATAAAATGGTTTACAATGCATTAAATGCTTCCATACAATCAATAAATAAAGTCAACATGATTTACATAATCCAAGAATTCAACTATGTTGGCTAGGAATCTAAATTATTCCTCAAATGTAATTTACTGACGCTCGGTCAATACTGTGTTCAAATCCTCAGTCATCACTGGGTAGCCCAGTCACCACTGAAACCATTTTCTCGGCTAATATTGTCTTCCTCGGCAATTAACTGATATTCGGTCAACATTGAATTTACTCGGCATATACTGGCTCGGTCGACACTAACATCACTCGGCTTAAACTAGATTTCTTCACTTTTTCTTGGTTAAGCCTACTTGTTTAGTCTTACTTCTTACTTAGATAAGAAATACATTATCTTATCATTGTGCCACATAATTATGTACCCATTGAAGTATCAAGATAACTCAACCTTTCCTTAGGTGCTATTGTTATCAACCTTTCCCTAATCCTTCTCAACAATCAAATATATATAGTACTTTCTTAGATAGCAATAGTCTTACCAGTTAAGGTTTGACATCAAAGACAATACAACAATTGCTTCAATTGTAGTTTCCAACAATCTCCCTCTTTGGCATTGATGGAAACACCATATGAATAACAAATGAATCACTAACCAATCCAAAACTTATCTGTACATTAGAAATATTTATAATATACTTAGCTTCATTCTGATTCAGAATCAATTAGCCTTGCTTACATGACCGTCCACATAGTAACTTCCACTTGATCTCTTCTTGTTCCTTTCCTCTAAATCTCTCCCTCTTACTTGATCTTCCATGAAATCTCACCATGTGTTTTCATCTTATTCATGTCCCTCTTTGAAAATAATGCCAAAGTAGCAACTAAAACATACATCTTTTAGATGTAGATGTCATCTTTTTAGTTCAGTAACAATATTTCTCCCTCTGTCATCTTTGCTTATGACTGATTATCAGCTTTGCTGTACTTTTCACAACTCTAGGCTGCTCCTAAAGTATGACCTTTCTCTGCATCAATTTTTTAGATACTCTTTGCAGTACATTTGATGCAGTGCTCCTAGCTTGACTAGGCAGCCTCAGTTAGGGGAAGAACCCCTAATTTACCTCTTAGATATTCATGAGCTTCTTTAGGTAAAGTTTTAGTGAATATGTGTACTAGTTGTTCCTTTGTATTCACATATTCCATTCTGACCTCTTTATCTTGTACCGATTCCCCCAAGTAATAATACTTGATGGCAATGTGTTTGGTCTTTGTGTGCATCAATGGGTTCTTAGATATGTTGATAGAACTTTTGTTTTCATAGTAGATGACAATTGGTTCAGTGATCTCTTCTTTGATGCCTACCAACAATTACTTTATCCATACCAAGTTTGAACAGTTCACTGTTGCAGCAACATACTCGACTTCAGCTATAGATTGGGAAATGCAATTTTGTTTCTTGCTTGTCCAAGAAACTAATCCTCTATCCAAGAAAGAAAGCTCCACCACTCGTACTCTTTCTATCATCCACATTTCCTACCCAATCTGCATCAGTATAGACTCTTAGTTCAAATCTTTCATACTTCTTATAGTACAATCCATAATTTTCAATCCCTTTCAAATATCTCATTATCCTTTTTACAACCATCATGTGAGTTTCCTTAGGATTGGTAGAGAATCTTTCCACAATCCCTACTGCTAAAGCAATATCTGGTCTAATGTGAACAACATACTGTAGTTTTCTAATCATGTACCTATACAAAGTTTGGTTTACTTCAACAACATCATCATTTTTAGACAATTTTTGTCCAGTAGCCATGGGAGTACTTACTGGCCTTGAATCCTCCATACCAAAGGTTTTCAGTATCTCATGAACATATTTAGACTGGGTGATGAAAATACCTTTCTCCATCTAATATACTTGTAAACCAACAAAGAATTTTATCTCTCCAAACATACTCATTTCAAATTCAGTTTGCATTTCATTTGAAAATTTCTTACACAGGGCATCTTCTCCACCAAATATAATATCATCTACAAAAATCTTAGCCAACAAGATTCCTTTACCTCTTTCATGTATAGATTGTTGGTGTCATTTTTCCTTGAGAATCCAATCTATATCAAGTAGTTGTGCAGCCTCTCATACCATGCTCTAGGGGCTTGCTTTAGTCCATACATCACCTTATTCAGTTTGCAAACCATGTGTCTCTTGTTTGCATCAACAAATCCTTCAGGTTGTTCAATGTACACTTCTTCTAATATACCATTTAAAAATGTAGAATTGACAACCATTTGATATACCTTGAAATCTTTGTAGGCAACATATGCAAGTAGATTTCTTACTCCTTCCAATCTTGCTATAGGGGCAAATGTCTCCCCATAGTCTATTCCTTCTTCTTGTGTGTAGACTTTGCATACCAATCTTGCTTTGTTCCTTGTGATTTTTCCATGTTCATTCAGCTTATTTTTGAACACCCATTGTGTTCCAATGACATTTTTGTTTTCTGGTCTCAGAACCAGAGTCCAGGTATCATTCTTCTCTATTTGGTCTATCTCCTCATCCATGGCTTGAATCCAGTCTTCATTTTCTAGTGCCTCCCTTTTTGTCTTAGGCTGGAATTCACATAGTAAACATGTAGGGTCTCTTAACTTGCTTCTGGTCAGAGCTCTAGTTTCTTTGTCTCCAATGATTTTTTCAGGCTTGTGATGTCTCCTTAAATATTGTGCCAAAATAGGTTCTGCTCTCTTTTCTTCTTTCTCTTCCAGTTCACCAATAAGATTGTCATATTCAGCTTCTGAAAGCTTGACAACCTCTTCCTGACACTCGACAACATCCTCCTATCGCTCAGAATGTTCTTCTTTTCACTTGGCATTATTTCCTCGATGCTTGACATTGCTTACCCAAGACTCTACATTAGGTGCAATTTTATCACTTGGTTCTCCTTCTTCTATATATACAAAAGATTTATAATCTTTTGGTTCTCTCTTGCTTTCCTATTCATTTTTCTCTACATATTCATCAACCTTGACATTTAAACTTTCCACAATTTTGTTAGTGTTAGAGTTCAAACACTTGTAAGCTTTTCTTTGTGGAATAACCTAGGAATATGCCCTCATCACTTTTAGCATCACATTTTCCATTCCTATTGTCTTTTAGTATATAGAATTTGCTCCCAAAAATTCTAAAGTACTTTACATTAGGTGCATACCCGTGCCATAACTCATAAGGTGTAATATTTGTACCTTTTTTTATCTGTACTTGGTTTAGGGTATAAATAGCTATACTTACAGCTTCTCTCTAGTATTTTTGTGCAACATTCTTCTCAATCATTAGTGTTCTTACACAATCCATGATAGATATGTTGCTTCTCTCTGCTATACCATTATGTGGAGGTGTTCTAGGTACAGAAATCTATCTCTTGATTCCTCTATCATTGCAGAATAGATTGAACTCATTTGATATGAATTCTCTACCTCATTCAGATCTCAGACACTTTAGGTTCCTACCTGTCTCCTTTTCAACCTTAGCCAAATACCACTTAAAAAATTGAAAAGCATTAGATTTTTCTATTAGAAACATTACAATCATCATTCTGGTGTAATCATCAACAAACATAATAAATATCTAGCACCACAATAGCTTTGTACACCTATAGGTCCACAAAGGTCAGTATGAACCAAATCTAAAGCATTTTCAGAAGTAAAAGTCTTTCTCTTGAAACTAGACTTTGTCATCTTACCCAACTAACATTGTTTGCACATTACATTATCAAGTTTCTTCAATCTTAGTAGTCCTCTCACTTTCTTCTTTTTACTAATTTCTACCAAATTATCAAAGTTAACATGACATAGCTGCTTATGCCATAACCATATATCATCAAGTTGTGCAATCATACATGTCTCTTTAGATAGGTCTAGATAGAACAAATTACCTCTTGTCTATTCTCCACTTCCAATTAGTTCACCAGTGGCATCAAATATTTTAGCCTTCTTGTGATGAAATTCCACTCAGTAGCTAGTGCTAGTAAGTTGTGCAACACTTAGCAGATTATAGTTAAGACCTTCAACCCAATAAGCATTTTCACAAGTGATCTTATCAGTTAGCTTAACCAATCCTTTACCCCTAACAGGACATGGTGCATCATTACCAAATTTAACACTTCTACCTTTGTAATGATCTAGGGTATCAAACTTACCTTTATCACCAGTCATGTGGTGTGAGCAACCACTATCAATAATCCACTTGTCATTTTTGTTCACATAGGATATCAGTGCAATTTTCTCATCCTCATTAGACTCATCTTTCATAGCAACATAGACTACTTCAATTTCAAAATCATCACTATCAGTGTCAGTTTCTTCTTCAGTAATATAGCAGGATTTCTTACCTTTTTCTTTGTAGTCCTTGTACCTTCGGTAACCTCTGTCTTCTCTTTTGTCTTTTTTCTTGCTATCTCTTTCCTCATCCTTGTCATCCCTATCAGGACATCTTGCAGCTATATGACCAAATTTATTACACAAGAAACATATGATAGGGAGTTTACCTTTATACTCTCCTTTTCCCCTTTTCAATCTTCTGGCCATAAGAGCTTCAAGATCCTCTAGTTCTTCCTTAGAAGTGTCACTTTCACTTTCACTCTCATTGATGCATCTTTATTTTTCTTTCTTAGACTTATTCAGAACCATTTGTGACTTGAATTTAGATTCAACATTAGTAGTAGTGAAGTTATCAAAATTAGAAAGCTCAAAAGCAGTAAGCTTACCAACAAGACTTTCCAAAGTAAGAGCATTGCCAGGGTTACATCTAGATTCTTGAATTGCTGAAATTTTGATGGCATAAATAGGATGCAAAGTTCTCAATACTTTTCCAATAACAGTTTCATCTTCAATAGTTCCATTAGCTCCTCTAATAGCATTTACAACTTTTATTCTACCACAATATTGAGCAATATTCTCACCTTCTTGCATTTTTATTTCATCAAATTTACCTCTCAGCCTTTCAACTTTTGCCCTTAGTACATTTATATCACCACCATAGATATTTTCAAGAGTGTCCCACATTTTCTTTACATTTGTGCAATCTTTGATGTCTTCAAATTTAGGATAGCTTAAGATAGATGCAATCTCCAACATTGCTTGATTGTGTTATTTTTTAGCTCTCATCTCCTTGGCAGTCAGAGGTGCAATAGGTGTAACATAGTCATGCTCAACATAATACTTTACTGAGTCACCAATACCAGCTAGATATAGTTTGATCAGACTCTTCCATGTAGGGAAGTTCTCCTTATTTAGCTTCGGTACCTCCTTCTTATACATCCTGATCATTTACTTCAAGTACCTTTAAACTTGTTCTCTTTAAGCACAACAGCTCTGATACCAATTGTTAATATGATTTAGAACAATAGAGAGGGGGGGTGAATCAATTATTGTCAGGTCCAAATGTATAATTATACTTTCAAAACTCTTCAACAACTCAGATCTAACAACCAAGGGCTACTCAATAATTATTGAATGCATATTAGAAACATATAATAGTGCAGTCCACTATCCAATAGTATTTAACTTGCAAAACATAGAAATGTTCAAACCAAAACATTCACACAAGCATTAACACTAGGATTTATAGTGGAAACCCAATTTGGGAAAAAATACTTTGTAAGATGTTACTGGTATTTTCACTCTTCTGAAGTGAGCTCTATGAAAAGCCAACCCTGTCAAAGGTTTATAAACACATCGTCAAGTGTGACCCAGTTAAAGGATTTCAACCACCCTGTTAGGAGTGCGCCTTGTTAAAGGACTTACATCAACCTTGTTCAAAGGATTTATACAAATGACTGTTAGGTCAACCTTGATTAAAGGATTTAAAATTGATACAATGATTAGAAAGTAACAACAGTGTTTGATCTAAAAACATACAACTCACTTTGCAAATAATAGATCCAATTCCATACACATATGCTGGCTTACTGACTGTGATTCATTTCCATCACCATCACTGATATGCTTAGAAATCCCTTCAAGCAATCATAACTCCTTCTCCTTTAGCCTTTTCTACTTATTCAGTCAATAAAAACAACTCCAGCATCCTTCATTCAATCTCACACTTAGGTTTCCTTAATACCTCTTTGTTTAGGTCGATCCAACTTTTGCTACTTAATCTCCTCCATGGATCTTAGGGTTAGGTTAGATTCATTGAATCCTTCAGACTTTATGTTCTTCATCCATCCTTCTAGAAACATCTCAAATCTCTTTATGGAATTATAATAAAATGGTTTACAATGCATTAAATGCTTCCATACAATCAATAAATAAAGTCAACATACATGATTTACATAATCCAAGAATTCAACTATGTCGGCTAGGAATCTGAATTCTTCCTCAAATTTAAATGACTGACGCTCAGTCAATAGTGTGTTCAAATCCTTGGTCACCACTGGGTAGCCCGGTCACCACTAAAACTATTTTCTCGGCTAATACTATCTTCCTCAACAATTAACTGATGTTCGGTCAACATTGAATTTACTTAGCATATACTGGCTCGGTCGAAACTAACATCACTCAGCTTTAACTAGATTTCTTTACTTTTTCTCGGTTAAGCCTACTTGTTTAGTCTTACTTCTTACTTAGATAAGCAATACATTATCTTATCATTGTGCCACATAATCAAGTACCCATTGAAGCATCAAGATAACTCAACCTTTCCTTAGGTGCTATTGTTATCAACCTTTCCCTAATCCTTCTCAACAATCAAATAGATATAGTACTTTCTTAGATAGCAATAGTCTTACTAGCTAAGGTTTGACATCAATGATAATACAATAATTGCTTCAATTGCAGTTTCCAACAATGTACAATGGATGGGGGGAGATTTACAACAGATAGGTATAGAAGCTTAGGATTTGGGACAAGAAGATCGCGCTATGCAGGATATATACAGGATATGTACATGAGTGGATTGGATTGCTACATTTGATAGGCTTGAGGATAGAACACCTTGGGAGTGATGGGCTGGTAGTGGGGATGGGTTTTGGTTAAAAAGTAGACTTGGATTTGGGTGGGTGATGGGGATGGGAGTTTGATAGATAATGACTCAATCCACTAGGTATGGTGCCTTTTTCTAGGTTTTCACTAGCATACTTGTCCAAGGCACTTGAATTGGCAAGTTTTCACCATTGGATGATTATTTTTCTTTTCTTTTTTACTTTTTGACTTTTTTGTATTTTTCTGCTTTTTCCAATTTTTATGGATTTTTTGAATATGTAGGATTTGGTTCAGGAATAGAACCTCTTCAGATGTATTCATGTTGATTGGATCATTCAAAGGCTCACCTTCACATGTTGATAGCTAATAGGATTCGGAGCCAAAGCATGCTGTGACAACATAGGGGCCCAACCAATTAGGCTCAAACTTGCCTTTTTTCTCTTGGTGTTCTTGCACTTTTTGATTTTCCTTTAGGACCATGTCGCCCACTTGGAATTGTCTAGGATGGACCTTCTTATTATAAATCCTTTTGAGATCATTATAGTATGCAACTAGGTGATCATATGCTTGTTGCCTCTTTTCATCTAACAGGTTTAGCTATGTGAGACATGCCACATGATAGTCTTTGTCTGTGGTATAGTTTATCATGGAGACACACAATGATTGGAGCTCACCCTCAATAGGTAGAATGGCTTTGGCACCATATATAAGGGAGTATGGGGTGGTTCCTGTGGGAGTGTGATAAGAAGTATGATAGTCCCAGAGGTTGGGATTTATTTGGAGGTGTCAGTCACGACTAGAATCATTGACAACCTTCTTGAGGATTTTGAGGATTGTTTTATTGGTTGCCTCATCTTGGCCATTTCCTTGGGGGAAGTATGGAGTACAAGAAAAATTAAAAGAGCATTTCCTGAGCCTATTGTTTTATTTTGCAAGAATATCATCCACATAGTCTTCCAATGTTTTTTGGATCATATCATGGAAGATGGTTGTCATTGCTCTCTGATATGTGGCTCTTGCATTCTTTAGCCCAAATGACATCATGTTGTAACATAAAGCACCCCATGGTATGGTGAATGCTATTTTGTGTTGATCCTCTTCTGCTATGTGGATTTGATTGTATCCTAAGAAGCCATCCATGAGTGACAACATCTCATGGCCCACTTTAAGATCTATGATCATGTCAATGTTGGGTAGCGGGAAATTATCCTTGGGACATGCTTTATTTAATTCCCTAAATTTTGTGCAAATTCGTATCTCTCCGAAAGGTTTTCTGACAAGCACCATGTTGGAGATCCAATCTGAATAAATAATGGCTTTGATGATTTTTTCCTAGAGGATCTTCTCCAACTCTATTTTTACCAATAAGGCTACCTTAGGATGCATTTTGCATAGCTTCTACTTTACTAGCTTGGCATTGGGGTCTACTGCAAGATTGTGCACAACTAGATTTGGATCAAGCCCGGGCATGTGTGCGTATGACTACACAAATTTGACAGTGGATTATTGGAGAAGTGCATCAAAATCCATTTCTTCACCTTCAGTTAAAGATGCTGCAATGTGGTTGATCCTTGAACATTCTTATGTGCCCAAGTTGACTGGCTTAGTTTTCTCAATGATGATAGGTGATTTCTCCGGTCTGTAATCTTGGATGGGAGGAAGAGGAAAGTCTTCATCTTCTAGCACCTCAGAGAGGTTTTCACCAGAAGAAAAACCCTTTATTTTCTCTTTTTTAGAATCAGAATGCACCCAGAGGGGTTTTCACATAAGGACTCATTCTTTTCTTTTTCTTTTTCAATTGTATGGGTAAAGCTTTCCTCTTCCCAAAATATCCTTTAGGGTCGAGCTTGTAGATGTGAGCTAATCCCCTATGTTGATCTAATTGTTGGCTTGATGCTCCCATGAATCTTAGGAGTGCTTCTATGCTTTGGAACTCATTGATATGTGTGACGCTTGGTTGATCCTAGTCTATGAGTTTATGATGGATGAGGGGAAGTTCTATGATGTTAATGGCAAGTTGGTGGAGGAAAGAAGTGCCCAGGAGGGTATCATCATTGAAGATGTCATCATAGGATTTCTTTTCTTCCTCTTTAGGGATGTCTTTGATCTCTATGAGGTCATCCTGGCTATTCAAGAAGGGAATGTTGGTCATGTTGGTGCCCCCAGTTGTGGTATTGGGCTCTTGTATGCACAAGCAAGGGATATTAAATCCAAGACCTTAATGCTTTGGATTCTTTGATGTTGCGATGGGGTCTTTGCTTCTGCCCTCTTGTGGTCCTAGACCACCACCTTGATATTTCCATTATTGAGTGGTGTACTTGTGTGATGTTGGATATTTCTCTTTGAAGTAGTCAAGGAGTTTAGTGTCAGGTGGTGGGGGATCTCTATACAGCCACCAATTGATGTCAAGGTCCATCTCTTGACTATCTATATTTCTATGGGAGACACATGTCAATGGCCCCAATTGATTGATTTCATGCTTGGATTTAGTGGGATTTCTTTTGTGACTTGGGCACCCTTGTGTACGTGGATCAAGTGGGAGGGACCCTATTGCAAATGCATCATTCAGGGTGTACTCACCACAACCCTGATTATTGATCTTGACAGAAGAGGGAGTGGAGATGAGGATGGTCTTTAGATCACTATGGGATCTAGAAGAGCTGGTGATAGAGGTGCCAATGTTGATTCCAAGACAAGGGGTGGAATGAGGGAATGATGCTTCCATCGCACAACAATATGCAAAGGGTTGGGGGTCTGCATGGATGGTTTAACCTCAGTGCCTTGATGCATAAATTTTATGCACTGATGATAAGTAGATGGTACAACCTTAATGGAATAGATCCATGGTTGGCTGAGGAGGATGTTAAATGGTAAATCAAGATCAACAACATGGAAGATGGTATCTTGATTTGCTGGGCCTATCTTGATAGGAAAAATAATAGTACCTTCAGAGGTACGCTCCAAGTTATCATATGGCTTGATGATGATGACTTCATGTGATATGTTAGCCTCCGTGAACCCTATCTATTGTATGAATGTCAAAGTGCATAGGTTTAGGGCTGAGCCATTATCTATCATGACCCTTTTGATGGAAAAATCTTTGACCATGACGGCGATGCAGAGAGGGAGATTATGGTTAGGCTCAACATCTAGTATGTTGGATGGTTTAAAGGAAAGAGCACAAGATGCTGAAAATGTCCTACAAGGTTCTCAAACTAGATAGTATTTATGTCTGTGGGGACATGTACTTCATGAAGGGCTCGGTTGAGGATTTCCTGATGGATGGGTGAAGTGTAGAGAAGGTCGAGGATGAAGATTTGGGCAGGTGTATTCCCAAGATGTTCTATAAGATTATATTGTGCATTGTGTGTTGGACTTGGAGTAGCACCAATGATAGATATCTGACCTCTGTGTGTGGTGACTACACACTGACTATCAGCTCCCTTAACATGGATGACATTGACTATGGGTTCGACTTGGATTATACATCCAACAAACTTGTCATAGTTGATATGGATAGTTGTATAGTCTTTGTGGTGTGCATGATCTCCTTGCTTGCCTTTGCCTTGGTTCTGGGGTGGAGGATTAGCATTGGCTTGGTTCTTCCCAACATTGTGTTGAGGGAATACATTTTGATAGATCTGCAGATTGGCATTAGGCAAGGCTTACGCAGGTGTGTCCACTTGGATCTCCTTTCTATTGATGAGATATTGGATGTAATGATTTAGTTTCATACACCTTAGGGTTGCATGTCCTTTGACATGATGATAATCATAGTACTCATGATCTTTGTACCAGTTAGGCTCGGGTGTTGCATCATTGAATTTATGCATTGGTGGGTAAGTGATTAGATTGGCCTTGGCCATTCAATGAAAGATTGTGTCTAGAGGCTCACCAAGAGGTGTGAAGGTTCATCGCTGATGGGTCTGGACTCAAGGCCTATTTTGATTTGGAGTAGTGGTTATGGCATTGACCTCATTGGCTTAGTTTTCTTGATGTGCTTGTTGTTAATGGTGTTGTTGATTGTTCTGAGGCTGATATTATTGCATAGGTTTTTGATTGATTTGAGGTTGTTGATGTTGATATGAAAGAGTAGGTGTAGGACTGACCACAATGATTTGGACATGCTTAGTGTGTGTGGCTCCATCAGTGACAACATTTTTGTTTCAATTCTAGTAACGGGGGTTGTCATTTCTAGGCTTGTTGTGTGAATCATCCTTGTGATGTCAGATTGCACCTTCATTTAGGAGGCCTCTGTCAATATCTATCCCCTTTCCTTTGATATCTTGGTATGTTTGGATGTAGTTCATCCTCATGAGGTGAGATAGTTTTGGATATAGGTTATTGATAAATATCTTTGTAAGATGTTTCTTGGGGGGTTGATATGATAACTTGGTAGTGAGATTCTGCCATCATTGCAAGTAGTTGGCTAGGATTTCTCCTTCTTTCTGCTTTGAGTTACAAAGGTCTAGTAGGGACAACTCATTCTCGACATTTTGGGCATATTGGGCCACAAACTTCTCAGAGATCTCAGAAAAGGTTGTGACTATCCCATAGGGTATCTTATAGAACCACTCAATAGTAGTTCCTCCCAAACTTTTAGGGAATAAGCACATAAGGAAGTTGTCACTCTATCCCACTTCTTGACATGCCATATAGAACTCCTTTACATGGCTGACTTGATCTCCCTTTCCATGATATTTGTCAAATTTTGGTGTCTCAAAGTGTTTGGGAAAGGGGATAGTCATGATTGATCTGTCAAAGGGATAGGGACATACCTCGTCAAATTTGAAGGCTTTACTCTCTATTTCGGCTTTGAGCTCCTTAAGAGCATTCTAAATCTCCTCCCACTCAGCATTGATCGATGTTGGAGTGGGTACTCCCATTGGGAAGGGATCTAATGGTGCTAGTGAATATAGATGATTTTGTAGCAGAGGATATTGCAGAGTTGGATGTGGAGATTGTCCAGCAAGGTAGGCAAATTGGAATGGATTTTGGGGTTATGATTGTTGGGTATGATACTGTTGCTAAGGTACATGAGTGTATTGTTGTGGAGGATATGGAATGGCTTGTTGCTAGGGTATAATGGGGTTTTGTTGTTGTTGCACTGGATATGAGGATGCTTGTTGCTGCTGGGGAATAATGGGATGTTGTTGCTCCTGTGATGGAAAGTATTGCTGCGATGGAGCGGGCTAATGGAATGATGTAGTTTGCTGATAGGATGGTGTGTGGTGCACTTGGCTTTGCGCTTGGCTAATGTAGGTTGGGTGCATTCCTGCATTGCTTAGGGGTGGAACTAATGTTGGGAAGCTGGTGATAGGGGGTGGTTGAGCAAGATAGATGGTGAGATGAGATGAATTTTGTTGTTGAGGTGGTGGAACTACTTGAGAAGCAGTGGGTGGAATGGATAGATAATTGGTGTATGAAGGAAAAGATGAAGCTAGTGGAGGTTGTGATTGTTGTTGTTGTGCTACTTGAGGGAATGTGATTTTCTAGGTTACAAGCATGGACATGTGAGATTGGGTTGGTATGCCTAAGGCTTGTATTTCTTCTTGAGTGAGGCCCTAATGAGAACTGGTTCATGGTGGGAGCTTCGATGTAGAAGATGTTGGGAATGCAAATGTGATGGTGGGAGCTTGGGATGTGAATGGGGGATTCTGAGATCCCATGGAAGACATGCCTATTGTGAAACCAGTTTGTTGGGCTTGTGCTTGGGTAAATTCTTGTTAGGGGTTGGAAGAAGATGCTTGAGTTGCCCATGAGAAGGGAAATGGTGATGTGGAAGCTTGCTGGGAGAAGGAGGGAAATGATTATGTTGCCCCTAGAAATGATGGTATTGATGCAAAAGCTTGAGTGAAAGAGGGAAACGATTGTGTTGCCCTCAGAAAGGGTGATGCTTCTTGTCTCATGGATGGTGGAGGAATTGTTTGCATGGCAGCTTGTGTGGAAGGTAGTGGTTGATTTTGTGCAAAGCTTTGGGTATAAGCGATGGCTTGAGATGCCACAGAAGATGATGGTTTTCCCATGATGGGAAATGGAGTGGATTGCGCTAGTGCTTGTGTTGTCGGATTTGTGAAACTATTTTTCAAGAGAGGTGGGATGGGCAAAGCTACCTGAGATATGTGAAAATTAGGATTAGAGATTTTCTAGATGATGGGGGTGTAGGCTTTTGTTGGGATTTGGATGGTGTTTATGGGGATGCAAGGTTGGAGATGTGGTGGAATGGAAGTACCATCTTGCACAAAGTTGGCCAATATGGCCCACTTATTCTGATCAATAATTGCACTCACCATTTGTACATGCACTGGATGGCTCATGAAAGTTTCCATAGAAAATGATGTAGGGGGTCCATTGGGATCATCCCATACATTTTCAACTTGCAAGATTTTCCAATTGTAGGTTACCATCGCATTGGAAGGATTGTTAGGATTGGACAAACTAGAGACCAAGTTGGGAAGAATGTTCCTTCTCTTCTTGGATCGAGTCTCAGTAGGTATGGAATGCAGATCTAAGAATGCAAATGCAGATGATGGGTGGATGCAAGATTGCTTTCTAAAGACTTTCTAAAGATGATGGATATAAAACCAAAAGAAACTCTAAGGATGGTGGATTTCTATGATGTGATGCAAGGATTTGGAACAACTGAATGATGGTAGAATGGTGAAGGATTGGTGGGATGCTCTGATTTGGGTCAAGGATGATGGAAGATTGGTAGGATTCTCTAATTTGGGTCAAGGATGATGGAAGATTAGTGGAGGATGGTGGAAGATTTACTAAGTGTTGGTCAATGAGTTGCTGCTTCCTGATGTAGGATCAAAGAGGATTGTCAACCTAAGATAGACTAATGATCTTCAAAAGATTGGATTCTTATCAATGCACACCAGTCTCTTGCTTGAGATGATGAGGCTAACAAGGACAAGTAAGGATTCCCTAGAAAATGCTTAGTCACAGGGTGGAGATTTTTGATTTGGGATAAGGATTTGAAGCAACTCAAAGGATAAAAAACTAAGTGTTAGGATTTGGATTAATGGATTTGGTGCAAGGATGGTGGGTTCTGATTTGGATGATGGATGCTGGATTTGGATAAAAGATGATGGATGATGACAAAGATTTTGATTGGTGGATTGCTGATGGAAGGATGATGAAGGATGATGAAATGATGCTATTTCTAAGAGGATGATCTAGATGCAGCTAAAAAGGATAACCTATGATGCAACTAGGAAGATGATAAAGAATGCAATGATGCAGCTCAAGAATGATTTAGGATATAACTAGGGATGGATGATGATGCAAAAATGAGTCTAAGAATGATTTAGGATGAAGGGATGCCGAGATAGGATCCTGGGATTTTAAAGGAGTAATGGATATACAATGGTCCAAGCTAGTCTTCTCTCTCTAGATTGACATGGCGACGGTTAACCTAGAACTGGGATACAAATTGTTTCACTCTTGCATTATAGCCCATGTTATCCAATTTCTCTTGATACTTCTCTTCTCCTTAGATTTATTTTAGGATGGGTTGGTGATCTTTTAGGTCTCTCTCTAAAATATTTTTCTCTTCATAAACTCATGAGTTGGGAAGCTTAGCTTTCTTGTGATTGGTCAAATTGGACATAGCTCGAGAATTTGTTTTGGTAATTGGATATATTATTTTGAAGGAGATTTTTGCAAGGATGTTTGAATAATTTTGGCCAAATTTTGGATAAGTTTGATGTCTCCAATGGAAAAGGAAAAATAAAAGATTTTCTAAAAAGCAATCCCAACAAAGGACAAGACAACTTTGTGGGATACAAGCAATGACTGACGTCTAATTTTGATAGTTTTTCCAAAAAGAGTGTATGTTTTGACAAATGTTTGAGCTGATTTTGTAACTTCAAAGAACACACCAAATAGAACTACCTAAGGGAAGTCTAGTATCAGAATATTTTCCCACAGCTTGATACCCCTAAAAGGGATATATTTGGTGAGTGTCTTAAGGTGATCTGGGAAACCACAGTGATTGGTCCTTGCACAAAGATTCTGATACCTTCAGGATTAGATTGGGTAGCTTCTAATTTAACAAGTTTGTATTTTGATCCATGGAATCCTCCCAATCAGTTTGTATGCACGTGACTCACTTAAGAGCCTAGTTGACCATGTCAAAATAGTAGGGATATTCACCTACCTCAGGCTACCATCAACATGCATCACCCGAGCTTGAGGGGATGAAGCAAGATTTTTCTAATGATTTATTTCTATACCAGTTGGGGAAGTACCAGTTTGAACTCATTCTCCAAAGAGGAAGAACTTTTCTCTTTGGACAAGCTTCGCTAGAAGTAAGACAAATGAACTTGTCTGAGTTCAAGTGTTTTACGTCACTTAGATTAAGAGGTTTTGTAGAATTGAAACTCCAAGAAGCATATCATGAAGAGTTCTTTCCCAATTTTGATTAAGTGATTGAATTGAAATCTTGCAAGAAAAAATGTTTAAGATTTTGAGTCATTCTTTTCCTTTTTGAAAACAAGAATTTTACAGAGATTTATGCAAATTTTTCTTTACTTGGGCATTCAAGATTGAGTTTTTGTGCTTTACTTAGGAACATGTTTTGAACTCTGAAATGGAAAGAACTTGCTTTGTTTTCACTTTAAGTCATTCAAGATTTGTGTGTTTTCTTTTAGGATCAAAAGGAAATGACTCTTTGGACTATGGTTCAATTGTTTAGATGCACTCAAGATTTGGTGTTCTAGATTTCAGTTTTTAGACCCAAAGAGAAGTTCCTAGATTGATTTTATTCAAGAAAATTTGTGAAAGCATTCAAGATTTTGCAACAAGACAATTGTTTTTACCAATATCAAATCTTTAGGATTGAATTAGGAAAGTTTAGGAACCCATTAGAAATGAAGTGTAGATTTTCCTCCTAGATTGCCTGAAACTTGAAAGAACATTGAGATTTTGCAAAATAAGTTCAATCTAACTTAGCAAAAAGAATTGATTTGGATTTAGGAAACTTTAGGATGCAGTTAGGATTGATTTGGATCCAATTAGAAATGATATGCAGATTTCTAGTTCATTTTATGCACCCAAAAGTTAAAGTGTTCCTAGTTTGCATGAAGATCACAAAAACACATAGTTTTGAAAGCTTTGAGGTTCTTTTTATCCAAATGAAAGACTTTAGGAGTGTTTTTGAATGTTTTAGGACCAATTAGGAACAATTTGAGTTGATTAGGATTGATTAGGAAATGATTAGGAAAGATTGGAAAATTTGTTCTTTTAAGGCATTCAAGAGTGTATTGATGTTTTCATGTTTTACTTGATTTGGAAGAGAACGTGCAAAAGATGGGGTCAAAAAATAAAAAATTACAGCTAGGAGGCACCAAAAGGCCCTAAAAACCAACTTTCTCTTTGATCATGGCTTTACAAAACCCCCTTGTTTCCCATACGAATAAACATGGAAGGGTATTTTTGGGCCTTTACTTGTACGAGTATTGGGTAGTGCTAGTACGAGTGAGTATGACTCCTAGTACGAGCAAGTAGGGCCAGAGAGCCAAAATAGGCCAAAAATGCCTAGAAAGACCCATATGAGTACTGGGTGATCCCAGTATGAGTTTGGGTGTTTTATCATATGAGAATGTACTCCAATGATTTTACTCATATGAGAATTCACCAAGAACTTGCTTAGTTTTCTGAGAAAGTGAGTTTTTTGCTTGGAAAACCCTAAAAAATGTAGTTTAGAAGGCATGTAGGGTCTCACTGGGTGTGCCAAAATGTGTGTAGAGAGAACCTAACCTATTCAAAATAGGTGTAGACATTCAAACATTATTTAATGAAAGTCTAACAATATATTCCTAAGCATATAGAAAAAACTATTCGCAAAGACATTCAGATAGAGCTAAAACGGGAGCACCCTGTCACCGTTTGAGTTGCTCTTGATTTAGGGATGTGGGCGTGCTCTCAAAACACTTGGAAAAATTCCCTAATGTATATTAGGAAAGAATAAGGATGATTAGGGACTAGAAGAACCCCATAGTGGCACAAAATCAGGTATTGTTCACCTGTAAGGCCTTAAGGATCCTAATGAGGATGAAATTTTGATTAGGCTACAAATGAATAATCTAAAGTTGTTTTTAGTCCAAATGAAACATGATATTATGAGATGAAAAATAATAAACATGAAAGAAACTAAGTTAATCCATATTAGCTAAGCTATGGTGTGTGTTAAGAAAACTTGAAAATGAGTTAATCTAGGAAATAATGCTAAACAACTTAAGATCTAGAATTAAACTAGCATTATAACACTACTATGAAATGAAAGATGAATTTATTTTTTTTCTCTAGGAAGTGAGGGTATTTATAGGATTTTGGGAAGGGCTTAGGTTATGAAGAGGAGCTAGGGTTAGGATCAGGGTTTGGGGTAGATTCTGAGATATGGTTAGGGGTAAGGTTAGAAGGACAAGGGTTAAGGGTTTCTCCCACATGTATGAGAAACACTAGGGAAGATGCCTAGGGAACAAGGGTGGAAGAAGAGACATGGGTCTCATTTATGAGGTTGTAAGAGCCTTAATGAGTGTACAAGAGGTTATTAATGAGTTTGTAAGCCTCATTAATGGAGGGGTTTGACCCAACATCAAAGAGGACCTGATTAGGCTAAGAAAGGTAGGAAAAACCTCCTAAATAGGTTTAGGAAAGTTTAGGAAAGATTGGAAGGGTTCAGGAATCTCTAGAAGATTCTAGGGTTTTGAGGGTTTAAATAAATATTTCATTTATTTAGGGAATGTGACATCATTTATCAAATAATTATTCAATAAATGGGGGAAAATCACTCAAATTTGATTTGAATGGTTTGGGGAGAGATTCTTTAATTAAATGTATCTAATTAAAATAGGAGGAATTAATAGAATAAAAATTAATTAATTAATTAATTAATCAATCAATTAATTAATAAATGATGATGTCATCAGGGTTTTTTGGAAAATAAAAATACTTTTATTTATTGTATCATCTTAAAATAGAAGCACTTCCATGTTAAGAGCATTTAGCCCTCCGATTAAGTGGTTTAGGGTCATGTTAAGCACCTTGATTGAGTCTTTGCATGTATTTGGCTTTCTGCCCACTTTCCACTTCTTCTCTGCACTTGATTTCTTCATTCTAGGTGAAATTAGGGTTAAGGTCTTAAGGAATTTCCTGATTTTCCCTCTTCTATGGCTCTATTTTCTAGGTAGGATTTAGAAATGAGACCTCCTAGTCCATCATCACATCATTCAAAGGATTTTTTGTATTTTCTTGACACTGGGTCCTGTTCTGACATCAAATTTTGCATTTCTGGCACGCCTGGAACTCCTGTTGCAGATTCTAACAAAGTTAGGGCCTGAGGTCAAAGTTGACCTCGACCCTGACCAGGTCAGGGTTGACCTTGACCCTGACTAGGTTAGGGTCGACCTCGACCTTGACCTCTTCCTGCTAGAATTTCAATGTTTCATTTGCCAGTAATTTGGCTTTTGGGAAAGTTATTTCCCGCTTCCAGGTCCGTTGTTTCGAGCTCCCAATCGGTAAATCCTTTAATGGTATTTAATCAAGGTATATTTTCTAAAGGTGAGGACCTAATTGGGATTTAATTCTTCAAGGTGGCCCATCTAGAGGAGTGTGCCCTAGATCACTATAAAAGGAGGCCTTCCTCTCTCATTTTCATATCAAGTTTATATCACTCAAGCATCAAGTTTTCATGCTCAAGCTCTCAAGTTCTCAAGGTGTTCAAGCAAGCATTTCAAGTTTTCAAGAATTCAAGTGTTCAAGCATTCTTCCATCAAGGAGTTCCATTGTTAGCTATTGAAGGATTCAATCTCCTTGGAGCCCCCTTGAAGATCCCTCCTTCTCCATTCATTCAAACCTTCCCATATGCAAAGATCAAATCAAGATTGGTGTTGAAGATCAAAATACCATTGATTGGAGACATCCTACATTCATTGAAGCATTCCTACTTGTGGATTTGTGGATTCGAATCCTCTACAAGGACTTCAACATAAGCGAGGTGATTTGTTTCAATTACTTTGTTTATGCACCATATATTTCAATTCAATTTCAAGGTTAATTCCTAAATTGGGGTTTGACTAAGGCAAACCCCCCATACAACAAAAAAAACCCCATTTTCTTATAGGTACATGTGTGAAATCTCAGATCTAAGAGAAAATTTAGATACCCTTTTCGACAATCTTTTAGGATCTGTGAACAGATTTGGAATCGGACTTCAAATAAATAATGTGGTCCTTGACCTTTTAAAAAGTCAAAGTCAACCTGTGTGAATTTGGAGAAAAGATTTTTGGGTTTTGTCTGCCTCGACATTTCCAATCCAAAATAAGTGATAGAATCTTTAGAAAGTTCATATAGAAGTTAGAATTCAGCATTTTCTAGATCTGCCCTAATTCAAGGTTAGTATTTGCACTTCAATTATTTCAGATTTCAAGCTTAATCCAACTATAGGGAAGTATAGGATTTATTCTTTCTTTCATATTCTTCATTGATTGATTCGATTATGTATTAACCTCTTGGTTGATCAAGTTGGATCTCTCTTTTGGGAATTTGGATTTAGGAGTGAATCTTACATTTTCCCCACACACATACACAAATAGAGGTGATTCCAAATCTCTACTTCATTTTGTTGAACCCGACTAGCTTACTCTCTTTCTTTTTGGTGTTAGATTCTCTTTTATCTTGTTAGTATTAGATTTGTCCTTTGTGATTGATCTTGTATGCTAATTAGATTTCATATTCATGCATTATGTGTTCTTAGTTTAGTTCATTTGCATTATATTGGTTTACGAGCTTTACTACCACTATTCCTACTTATAACATTTTGGTTAGAAGAAGTCGTAGACTCATGGGTGCCTTTGATCTTGAATCTTCTCCTTTCCTTCGGATTCTCGATGATAACTTGATTCTTCATGATTCTAATCCTACTATGGAGCATAAATCTTCTCACTCATCACATGATGAGGATGATGCTTTAAGGGTTCCTCCTGAACAAGTCCAAAAACTTTCCACTGAACTTGATAAAATGGGTAATTGGCTTCTTCAAGAAAACCATGGTCAAGATTCTATTCAAGCTATAGAGGCTCTTAAGAAATTTCTCCATGATAGTGATCAAGGTGTTAACCTCTTGCGTGGTATTACTCATCTTGTGCATTCCAATGTTAAACCTTTAACTCAAGAGGCTCAAGATTTAGGTTTCACTGCTCCTATCACTAGTGTTGAACCTTCTTCTAATCCTTTACCTAGTATTCCTATCTATACTCCTCCTCTGGTGACTGTGATGGTTCCCTCTATTCCTATGAGTGTTCCTCCCATGTCCCTTCCTACATCACAACCTTCATATCATAGTGTTACTTTCACTTATTCCACTTCGCTTTCAACTGTAGTTCCTAGTGTTCCTCCAGTTGTGTCTTCTATTCCTGTAGCCTCTTACACTTTACCTAGTGTGTCTAATGTTGCTACTCCTCCTATTTCCTCTACTAATTCCACCATCATTAGTTTGGCTCAAACCATATCCTCCTTACAACAACAACTTGCTTCCTTAACTCAAAACAAGTTTAGTATTCCTACATGTGACATGGGAAGTCCTTTGTCTAGGGATATTATCCGAACTCTTGTTCCTCAGCAAGTTGATATGCCTCGTCTTGAGAATTATAATGGAAAGGGAGATCCTGTTCATCATGTTAAAACATTCCAAATCCTTTGTAGTGATTATGCTCATGACCATAGGATTTTAGCCAAACTATTTGCTCGAACCTTTCGTGACAAGGCCTTACAATGGTATTGTTCCTTGCCTCCTTATTCAATTGATTCATTTCCACAACTTGCTAATGCCTTTATTCAACAATTTCAAAACAATATTGGCTCACAAGTGTCTTTGACTAATTTAGTGCATTGTAAACAAGGTGCTAAAGAAAAATTGACTGAATTTATTGGTAGATTTAAGCATTTGCATGCTCAGATTTCTTATCCTATTCCTGATATTGATATTCAACGTATGTTTATTTCAAATTTGCAAAAGGATATTAGAGATAAGATTCTGCTTACTGAATTTACCTATTTTCAACAACTTTGTGCAGCTCTTCATCATTATCAATTACAAGTGAGTCAATTTGAGAGCAACACTCCAATGGCTTTTATTCCAGTTGATAAGAGTGATGCTGCTCCTAATCCAAATAAGTTTCAAAAATTCAATAATTATGTCAAGATAAACAAAAAAGAAAATGAAGTTGCTGATCAGGTTGTTGTTGCATCTCATAATGCCACTTCTGCATCCATTGCTTTTTAATTAAATCGTACGTTTACTCCTCTTTATGAAACTTTACATGCTATTATGAATAGGTTGTTAGCTACTAATATGATTACTTTACCTCCTATTTGACCTCTTTTACCTACTATGATTGCATCTAAATCTTTTGATAAAAATTCTTTTTTTCAATATCATCGCCAGAATGGTCATGATACTGAGAGATGTTATTCTTTAAAACATAAGGTCCAAGATCTCATTGATGCTAAAGCTTTATCTGTTGATAATTTGTATAGTAGTGGGAATCAATCTATCTCTCCTCCTAATCAGAACCTTCAAATCTATATGAATCCCTTACCTACGCATGATACTAATACTATTGCTCAACCATCTGCTATGGAAATTGTCTATGATTCAAAGATGGATGATCTTAATCATGTCGTTAATCAAGTGGAGCATGTTGCTAAGCCTATATCTCCACCTCAACTTTCACTTCAAGTTCTATCTCAACCTCAAGATAAACCTAAACCTAAAGTGAAACCTCAACCTAAACTGTGAAAACAACTTAAGGATAAAAGACCTCAGGAAATTTTGATTACCTTTGATGATTCTAAGATTTTTAAGGCTCCTGATGGTCCCCTTTACATTGCTGCTAGGGTTGCTCAGATACCTACTCATGGTTGTCTTGTTGATCCTACCTCCTTAGTCAATGTTATCACTGAAGAAAATCTTTTTATGAAAAGCTTACAATGTGAATTCTATGATACATCGGATGTGTGGATTCAAACTTGTAATGGTTTTCTTTATCCCTCATTTGATTCTATTACTTTACCGGTTGAACTTTTTGAAAAACTTGTGCACACTACCTTTGTTGTGGTTCCTACTTCTGATCAATTCCAAGTTAAGCTAGGTTTGCCTTGGTTAACTGCCATACATGCTTTTTCTTCCCCTATACATAAGTGTCTTAAGTTCATCCATGATGGTGAAGTGAAGATGATCAATCATAGTCTATATCAACCTTCTATGCCTAGAGATTGTGCTGCTCTGGATTTCTTTTGGCCTTCCTTACCTAATTCATGTCCTCCTCTCCCTGATAATCTTTTTCAATCATATCAAGCCTATAATCATTGTAAGATTCTTCAATTAAGCATAACTTCTATGGATCTTAATCATGGTCTTTTACCTACACCTTTGATACCTCCTTCAACTATGGCTTCTTGTTCTGTTAATCAAGTTCCTCCTACCAACTCTATCAAAGATCCTATGATTGCTCCTCTTATGGTTGATAATCCTATTGATCTTCCTAAAGAACTTGTGAAGGATCCTGTGATTGTTCCTCCTAGTTCTCAACCTATTTCAAATAAATCAAAACATAACCGATCTACTAATGAACATCGTAAAAAGCATCATTTTCATGCTAAAGCTAAAAAATCTCTACTTTCTATGGATACACCTATGCCTAATGTTGTTACCAATAGTGATGTTCACATGCATGATTATGATGATTCTATTCATATCTTAGATCCTATTTTGATTAATTTGGATGAAGAAGATACTCTTGATGATACTGATAATGTTACTGATGAATATGAGACTATTGACATTGACATTGACTTATCGAATATGCTTTCATCTCAATTAACTCTTACACCTAGTATCGAACATGGTAATTCTCAAGAGGATCCTTGGTTGGAATTGGCTATCATTCCTACTGTGTTGGATATAGTCCCTCTTGCGAGTTACCCACCTACCCTAAATGATATACAATGAGATGGGGAAAGTAGGTGGCATGCTTGATTGACTTGTCCTTCATGGTAGTTTTGTTGTGTACTTGCCTTCTGTATTGTGTTTCTCCCGTAATGTATTTGCTAAATGTTGTTAGATTCTTTTATATGATCCTTGTTACTTAGTTGGTACAAGGTGATGGAGGAATCACAACTATTATTCAAATTCCTCTATATGTATCTCTACTCTTCTATGCATTGTTCAATGTTATGTTGTAACCGTGCTATTGTTCATAAATGTTTCCTTGTGTAATCTGCTTGGATTCGAGATATGGTAGCACTAATTCTTTTTGGTCTCCATGTCATGGTCTGAAAAGATTCTCCTTCGTATATCTTATGTGATCTTTCCTCCTTTGTGATTGTAGTTCTACTTTCTTTGGGGAATGATGTCAATTCATTTGTAATAATATCATATATATCTATTATCTTATGATCATACAGACCCCATGCTAGGTAGATCCCTTCCGTGTTCTTTGTATGTTTCTATATTATTTCCCTTGATTTGTCTTCATCTGGGGGCATCTCTATGTGGAAACATAATCAGTGGAGTTGTTTATGTTTTCATTAAAGCCATTGCTCCTGTTGAAGTGTCAGCAATGACTTTAACGTGGGGGCATACGCTCTACTCACTTATTACACACACGCACTTATGAAAAATTCAAAACATGCTAAATCTTCTAAAGGTAATGCACATAAGTTGCTAAATCCTAAGGAAGACACACACTTTAAATTTACTTTTCAATCTTTCTTTTTGGATTAAAAACTAATCCTTAAAGTATGGATTTATATTAGGATATCTTGATCCCTCCAGTTTTGAATACACATATATTGTGATCCCTTAAGGTCGAAAGTGTCCTTAGGATGGGATCTCTTTTGTTTTTTATTTATTCTTATGAAATAGGATATTCCTGAGGATAAATCCTTGATGGGTTGACTAGTGAGTAGCCACATTCACTAGGCGGTTCAATTCCATCTTTCCGGTTGCACCTTTTTCCTGTGTGGTTCACAATGGGACATAAGTTCTCATTGGGTGAGGTAATCACACTTTTTCTTTCTCTCTTTAGATATGTCTCTCTTATCTATGATTTAAGAGTCGATGAAGACTTGAGTCCTTGGGGGCTTGGGATTTCTCTTTGTCCCTTATATTATGATAAGGTTATCTTGTTATTGTTATCTCCTTTACCAAGAGTTTGCATCGAGTCCATACTCTTGCTAAAGTGGGGGCTTAATGTATCATCTTAAAATGGAAGCACTTCCATGTTAAGGGTGTTTAGCCCTTTGAGTAAGTGGTTTGGGGTCATCTTAAGTTCCTTGATTGGGTCTTTGCATGTATTTGGCTTTCTCCCCACTTTCCACTTCTTCTCCGCACTTGATTTCTTCATTCTAGGTGAAATTAGGGTTAAGGTCTTAAGGACTTTCCTAATTTTCCTTCTTCTATGGCTTTATTTTCTAGGTAGGATTTATAAATGAGACCTCCTAGTCCATCATCACATCATTCAGAGGATTTTTAGTTTGTTCCCGACACTGGGTCCTGTTCTGACATCAAATTCTGCATTTCTGGCACCCCTGGAACTCCTGTTGCAGATTCTGACAAAGTTAGGGTCTGAGGTCAAAGTCAACCTCGACCCTAAATAGCTTAGGGTCAACCTCGACCCTGACTAGGTCAGGGTCAACCTTGACCTTGACCTCTTCTTGCCAAAATTTCAAAGTTTCATTTGCTGGTAATTTGGCTTTCGGGAAAGTTATTTCCCACTTCCGGGTCGGCTGTTTTAGGCTCTGAATTGGTAAATCCTTTAATGGTATTTAATCAAGGTATATTTTCTAAAGGTGAGGACCTAATTGGGATTTAATTATTCAAGGTGGCCCATCTAGAGGAGTGTGCCCTAGATCACTATAAAAGGAGGCCTTCCTCTCTCATTTTCATATCAAGTTTATATCACTCAATCATCAAGTTTTCATGCTCAAGCTCTCAAGTTCTCAAGGTGTTCAAGCAAGCATTTCAAGTCTTCAAGCATTCAAGTGTTGAACCATTCATCCATCAAGGATTTCCATTGTTTTCTATTAAAGAATTCAATCTCCTTGGAGCCCCCTTGAAGATCCCTCCTTCTCCATTCATTCAAACCTTCTCATATGCAAAGATCAAATCAAGATTGGTGTTGAAGATCAAAATACCATTGATTGGAGACATCCTACATTCATTGAAGCATTCCTACTTGTGGATTTGTGGATTCGAATCCTCTATAAGGACTTTAACATAAGCGAGGTGATTTGTTTCAATTACTTTGTTTATGCACCATATATTTCAATTCAATTTCAAGGTTAATTCCTAAATTGGGGTTTGACTAAGGCAAACCCCCCATACAACCAAAAACCCCCATTTTCTTGTAGGTATAGGTGTGAAATCTCAGATCTGAGAGAGAATTCAAATACCCTTTTTGGCAATCTTTCAAGATTTGCGAACATAATTGGAATCAGACTTCAAATAAATAATGTGGTCTTTGACCTTTTAAAAGGTCAAAGTAGACCTGTGTGAATTTGGAGAAAAGATTTCTGGGTTTTGTCCACCTCGACATTTCCAGTCTAGAACAGGTGATAGAATCTTCAGAAAGTTCATACAGAAGCCAGAATTCAGCATTTTCCAGATCTTCCCTAATTCAAGGTTACTATTTGCACTTCAATTATTTCAGATTTCAAGCTTAATCCAGCTATAGGGAAGTATAGGATTTATTCTTTCTTTCATATTCTTCATTGATTGATTCGATTATGTATTAACCTCTTGGTTGATCAAATTGGATCTCTCTTTTGGGAATTTGGATTTAGGAGTGAATCTTACATTTTCCCCACACACATACACAAATAGAGGTGATTCCAAATCTCTTCTATTCATTTACCAATGGATTTTTAGGTGTCTACACTAAATCTAACTATATCTTTTGTGATGTGCACGGAAGATACCATGTTATATTTTTTTGAAAAAGTTGGGAAGATTTTTCTATGTGAAGCTGGTTTAACGCTCTTAATATTATCCTTTTTAAAAAACTTTAGTAGTTTAGAAACTAGATTCAAAGTGTACTACAATTCTTTTTCTTTTCATGACTCCTAATTTTGAGTGCACGACTCTCGAATTTCTCTTTGAAGTTCATGTTTAATTGATTTCAAAGAAAAGTGGCCATTTATAGTCCCCTTTTTGCACACCATCTTGGTGCACTTACCCATGATAAGGTACATTTTTAATCAAATGGATAATACTTTGAATATTACTTAATACATTCATCTTATATTTCAGTTTTTTAAACTCACCCAATAGACCCATTTTAAAAATTATCCTTTTCCATGCACACATGAGGGAATTATATAATTTTCCTCGGCATTGGATAAAGAAACTTTCCCTTGAAGCTTTAAGATCCAGCCAATAAGTCATCCTCCAAGAGCAAAGAAATGACTTGAATTTGATTTTCTTTTCATCAAATCACTTCCAATTCTGAATAAACATAACCACATAGTAAATCATTGCAACTATTATAAATAATATAATAATCAATTTTACCAATAAGATAGTGAAGCACCCATTTCACTACTGCTTGATTCTCCTTACTTGGATTTTTAATCTATCTACTATAGCTTCCTAAATTGCACCCCGATGTGATTTTTTACTTATCTAGGCCTTATTTTAGCATGTATGACCTTCCACATCTAACTCTTGCACTTACCCCATCTCAATTCCACATGTAATTCTGATATCCTCTCTCCAATTAAATCCTATCATCCCAATTTGAGATAACATTGGAGGGAATGGGCTAATTAGGGTACCTCATTCCGTGATGATTGGGTCTAAATTTAACCCACTCAATGGTTATATTATTTTAGTGAGGATTTCAAACTTGTGTTGGCTTTCATCACACCACGAATCTATGAGGGTTATAAAAGAAATCTACCCTCCCTCATTTCAACAATCAATATAATTCAAAAGAAAACACTCAAGTTCAATTGGAACTCTCAACTATAATTTCTCATTTCAAGAATTTAAGGCCTTCTTCAGATCTAGCATTGTGGAAAACTTGAACAACATTCATGCAAACATTTATTCATAATTCTCCTTATAGTTTTTATGGAGGCATGTTATTGCATCAAGATTAGTGATCACCTTCAAAGATCATTGCATCATCAAAGTATATAAGACATTGTATTTCTCAAATCTAACCTCTTCTATATATTAGCATGATTTCCTTTCAAGTATATTTTATTTAAATTTCAAGGTTGATTAATAAATTGGGGTTTAACTTAGGAAAACCCTTTTCTACACAACTTTTTCTTCTTTTTTTTGTGTAGGTATAGGTGGCACACACATGGAAGAAGTCACAAAGAGATTAGTTGAAGAGATACAATATGTGACTCATCAAAGAAGAAATTTTTATGAATAGGTCAAGCAGAGCACCTCATTCCTAGGAATAGATCATCCAAGGTACCCTAGTTTCCCATGATTTAACTATTGATTCAAACCGCCAAAAGTTAGTTATAGTCTCATATTATCAAATATTTTCCAGAATATTCTTGTTTGTTCTTAGTCTCCCTCTAGACATAAATAACCCTCTGTTCACTTCATTTTCCCTTGATCTCGTGTCTTCCATCCATGATCACATATTCATCTTCCCCTCATCATGAAGGACCATTGAATTCACATTGTACTCAAAGATCTTGAGCCAAGTGGATCATTTTCCTTCCAATATATATAAGAAATAGATCTAGCTTCCTAATTTGTCCCTACAAGCTAGAAAACTCTATTTTACTACCTTAAATTTTAGTGAACTTGACTCCTTACAACTTACTTCTCATTTGCATGAATATTAGATCTGATTTGTATCATTTATGAATACCTTGTTTTATGATAGTGCATTTTATGAATGGATTTTCTATCTTCTCTTTCTAGTTCAATTTCAAGTTTTCTTGCAGTTTTTCAAGATGTGTCATTTCATGCATATGATGATAACTTATTTTCTTTGGCATTTTTTTCATTGATGTCAAAAGGTGTGTCCTTAGGTATTGTAAGTGAGATACTTAGAATGTCAAGATGTTAATTTTTGGCCAGTGTTGTGCATTCCAATATTGTTCATGGTATTTTGGTGACAAGATGAAAAGGTGTGTTTGATGTTCATGGCATTATGGAAAAATATTTTTCAAGTCATGAGGTGTCCAGGTAATCCATCTAGGAAAATATGAAGAGTGTGTAATGGTAGAAAACACACTATGTTATCAACAATGATCTAGGTTGATGTTCTGGTAAAACACAAATTGTGTTGTCAATAATGTTCATTGGTCATACTGCATAAAATGCATTATGTTTTCAACACAATTCACTATGGTGACAAATTCTCAATGTTATAAAACATAATGATTTTTTTGCAATGTCCAAAGTGTCTGTGTTCTAAATTTCTGGTGACTTGGTAGCACTAGTTGTTTCACTTAAGATGACTAACTAAAGGGTGTGTAAGTCACTGGTTTGAACCAAAACCTCATCTTGGAAACTGCTTTGACTAGTTATTTTATGTATATAATTTCCAGAAGAATTAATCAAAATTGTTAGTTAAAACATTAACAAATGGCAATTTTAGAATCGATGGGTCAGATTTGAAGTTGAAAAATATCCAATAGTTATGTACCTTTATTCATATTTGATAGGCATTTGAATGTTTTTGTTCCTTTGGAAAGGTTAAAAATACTTTTGCAGAAACAAATTTTGAGTCGATGAAGATAGAATATGAATAGACGTGGTCCAATGATTAATGGTCTTATCCAAAAGTTATATGGTTTGTTTTTGTTTTCATGTTCATAGATAAGGTAGTGTACCATCCTAAATATTATCACCCATTAATTTGGAAGCTTAAATGACCTATTAGATCCCATTTTAGTGATCTCCTAGAACATGGATGCATGTATACCTAATTTGTCTCTTTTTCCTTGGTTTTTGTCCATTTCCGTCTATTTATTTTGCACCCCTGAGATCCTGGAGTTTTTCCTATGGATTTTTCCTCTTGGAGTAAAGGTCGAAGTCAACCTATACCTAGGGTAAAGATCAAGGTTGACATATACCCTAGGTATTTATTTCACAGGATATTAGGCCCATTTCAGGGTTTTTCCACATTTTTCCCGCCCAATGGAGTTGACCCTTTTGATTTTGATGCCTGAAATTGGTATAAAAGGAGGCCTACTCACTTCATTTGATCATCCACAAGTTCTATGTGCAATTCACACATGCCTAAAGTAATTCATACTTTCATTTGCAAGAAAGATATCAAGCTCAAGGTGCATTCAGGATTTCAAGAAAAGAAATAAATGATTCATTGAAGGCATTCATTTCATTCAATCAAGAAAGCATTCCCTTCCATAGATCTAGCTTCTTTATTCAAGGAGATAGTGTAGTTGGCCATCAAGGGAGGAGATCTAGATATATTCACATTGTATAAGAATTCAACCATTCAAGCATACTTAAATCCATGGTCTAAGATTTGGAACTTGTGGATCTATAAAATTTTTGAAGACATTCTACATTCTACATCAACATTCATACGAGCATCTATAAATCTTTGTGGGTAGTGGATTTGAATCCATCAATAAAATTTTGAAAAGCAAGGTGAACATTTATATTTGTCTTTCTTTTACATACTTTTATTTCAATTCAAGGTTAATTCCTAAATAGGGGCTTGACCAATGCAAGCCCCTTTCCCCCAAAAAATCTCTATTTTTCTTGTGTAGGAGCATATTTACAAGTTTTTACGTTTTCAAAATCAGAATTGGCGAATATAGGGTTACAGTTTATGTCAAACATTCGGATCTCAAATTTTTGGATAGTGCAAGTACAAGTCAACCTTGACCTATACCCAAGTTGACTTGTACCTAGGAAGTTGACCTATTCTTGGAGCCTTCAAATTTTCACAGTCATTATTTTCCATCTTGCAGATTTCAGATCCAGCCTAGTTTTAGTTTATGTTATAGTCTGTTAGCGCATTTTTAGATCTGATCTTGTAACCTCTACTAGCCCTCAATTTGAACTCAATTTCCCTCTTTTTCATTTCATGGAACTTACTTTGAGATATCAGATTAGGTCTTTTCATGTGCTTCTATTTTACTTGCATTGCAATTAATCAATCAACTAGCATTAGATCACTTAATTTTAATTAGCATTAATCAATAAATCATTTACATTAAAGGGAAAGAACAATCCGAAAATAAAGAGATCCTAGAATATACACCCTTGAAAGGACTTGCATTTTGCATTAGCACCCCTACATCCATTTTGGGTTGTGTTAATCTAATTTGGGTCCTCTAGAAGTTTATATTTATGGATCCCTCTTTCTCTTTCCCTAATGTGCATAAAAGACTAGGAGAATTAACCTTTACAACCCTCCCCCATTATTTTATGTTACAATTAGATAACCTATTTGGGTGAGATGATGATGTAAATGGAAGAAAACCTTATTGTTGAGGTTTTTAGTAGAGTAAGTTGAATAACAAAGGGGTTTGCATGTAGAGTAGAAGTATGTTTTGATTTTTCTAGACATTTTCATTTGCAGGCTTGATTTTATGGAGACATGTCATAGGAAATAAGAGGTTTTTAAGGATTTTATAGTGTATCTTCATTGATACTTTGTTGGTATATTATTCAAAAGTATTGTTAAATTACAATAAATTAATTTTTTTCGAAAATAGAGTTTTCTTTTGTGTATAATTAATTATATTTTTCCTTCTTGACTAGAGTTGGTGCTCCTAGTCTATATATAAGTTGGATTTGGTGCTCCCATTTTTAGTGAGACAAGTTTATGTCAATGAGACTCTTGTATTTAAAATGAGACATAAATGTATCCTAGTGAGGTTTTGGTTAGTGAGATCTTTGTATATCTAGTGAGGCTTGGAGTTGATTCTCCAAAATTGTAATTAATGAGATTTTGACTAGTGAGGTTCTAATAAGATTCATTTGCACAGTGGTTTTTAACCCTTTATGGGTTTCCTACTCAAACACATTTTTTATGTGCCTTGTCTCTTACATTCATTTGATGTGTTGATTTTCAATTTAATCTTCCAACAATTGGTATCAAAGCATTCAAGTTCCTTGTTGTGGTCTAACAACCTTAGGTTGATCTCGGTTGGAATAATTTTGTAATGGCTCAAGAAGGTTTTTCTATTGCAAGATCACCACTGTTTGATGGAATTGATTATGCATTTTAGAAGATAAAAATGCACACTTATCTAATCTCTTTAGATGTGGAAGTGTGGAGTACAATTGTAGATGGATATACTATTCCAGATACAATACCTACTGATGCAGATGAAAAAATATATTAAATTAATGGTAGAGAAAAGAATGCAATTTTGTGTGGGTTGAAAAAAGATATTTTTGTGAAAGTGATGTATCATTCATTTTCTCAAGAAGTTTGGAATAAGCTGAATAATATTTACTATGGGAATGATAAAGTAAATAAAGCAAAGATACAATCACTTAGAGAAAAATTTGAAGGGTTAAAGATGAATGAAGATGTAAAAGATTGTTGATTATCTTCTAAGGGTTGATGAAATAGTTAATAGCATCCATGGTCTTGGAGAAAAGGTAAAAGAGAAAAGATGTTAAAAATATTCTCATATATTTCCCTACAAAGTATGATTCTAATATTTCAACAATTGAAGAGGCTAGGAATCTTGATAGTTTCACTATAGATGATTTACATAGCACCCTTACTTCTTACATGAAATGAGAATATGCAAGGAAAGTAATACCAACAAAGAGGCAACCTTCAAAGATAAGAGAGAGGAAAAAAAGGTTAAATCAGATTCAAATGATGGTGTACAAGAATCTAATTTGGTCTAGAAGCTAAAAAAGGAATCAAGAAAATATAAAGGGAAGCTTCCATTCAAGTGTTTCAATTATGACCAAATAGGACATTATGCTGCAAAATGTCCCTATGATAAACCAAACGAAGACAAAGAGAAGTTTGAAGGAAAAAGAAAAAAATAAGACCTTTAATTCAAATAGGAAATTTTAATTTAAAAATAAGAGTATCTATATTAGAGACATAGATGTTTCAGATAGTAACTCTTCTAAATATTCTACTAGTGAAGAAGAAGAAAATTTGTTTATGGCATTGAGCTGTTCAAATGTTGATCTAAAAGATTCATCAAGTGAGGAGAGTGATCCTAAAATTGCTGATATAGATCTTGAAGGTGAACTCTTATGTTAACTCAAGAAGATAAAGATTTTGGAAATGGAAGTTAGTAAGCAAGAAGCCCAAGTCAAAGAATCAAACCAAATGATTGCTTCTTTGAAGGTTCAAATTGAGGAGGGAAGGAAAGTTGCATAAAGCATCAAGAATGAACTTACCATCAAGGATGAAGAGTGTCATAAACTAGAGGCTAAAATAGTAGAATTAACATAGAATGTAGAAATGTGTGATAACACCAACAAACTAGACAATATGTTGGATAAAAAAAAGAAGGTTAATGACAAGACTGGATTAAGATTTGAAATTGGTCAAAGTTATTTTTTTAATGATAGTAAATTTCCATCTCCCTCCTCCAAAGATGGAAATGATTGTGCATATCACATAAGTCACAAAAAGGACAAAAAAACCTCACAAAAAGGATCCAAATCTTATCACAAACAAACTTACCAAGGTACTGATTTGAAACATCAATCAAAAGATAGAAATTATATGCTACATAACTCACCATATTATAGTAAGTGACTTCCATATATGCTAAACTCACATTTCTTTGGTTGGTACTTTTTTTGTGATCAATTTGCTCACAAAGTAAATGAGTGAAGGGATGCTTTGAGAATAAGTTCAATGTTGTCTTATAAAAATTCATTTGGCATTAGATGTTCTTATTGTAATAAATTTGGCCACATTGTTAAATTTTGTAGTATAAATAAAATTAACCTTGATGCCAAGTGTGATAGCCCTCAAAAGTTAGAAGTGAATTTGGAAAATAAAGTGAAATCATTATGGGTACCTAAGAAGAACAAGAATGTCAAAGAGTCTCTAATAGTACAAGTTAATTTTTACAAAAGTAAGAATGATTTATGGGTGATTGATAGTGGTTTTTCAAAGCACATGACATGTGATGTGTAAAAGTTCCCTATACTAAAATATTATGATGGTGGATGTGTGAGGTTTGGTGATAATGCATCTATAAATATTAAAGGTATAGGAAGTCTTCTTTTGGATGGTAACATGCCTATTTAGGATGTGTATTATGTAGATGGCCTAAAATACATCCTCTTGAGTTTGAGTCATATTTTTCATAGCGTATATGATGTTTGGTTTGATGTTCATGGTTGCAAAATATAGAAAAATATTTATAGAAAACTGTTGCATCGAGTACAAGGACAAGAGTTATGTTACCATAACTGATAACAATGTTGAATATTGATTATCTTATGGAGATGATGATGAAGACCAACCAAGATTAGAGGTATACATGATGATAGTAGAAATATTAGATCAGTTATAGTCTTTTCATTGATGTCAAACAATTGATTTCTAATTTATATTATGTTGCCATATCATTCGGTAATGATATAAGATGAATGAGTTAAGGAGAAGAGGAAATGAGAAGTTGAGAAGTTGTAGAAATTAAATGGGCAACTGATACAGATTGGAAAATGATTTGATTATGTTGATATGATTATTTTCTAGCTAACATATGAGTATGTTAAGTCGGTAAAGCATGGTGATAAATTTTTGAGAATTCGATAAGTAAAGTTATTTTGGCTATTGAGATGAAAAAGTCACTTGGTTAAGGTAAAGGTAAAAAGATAGGTCACTTGGTAAAGTAGGAAGGTTTAGTCATCGACCGATGTAACCGAAATTCTAATGAAGAACACCAAGCAAAGAAAAAGATATTAAATATGGATGGAATCGATATTTAATGATTATCTATGATGAAATGGATAATCATGATGATGAGGAGAGTTAGTTACAAGAGATATATGGTTATGAAAATTCAAGATGAAGATCTATGGCAAGATCTAAGTGGAAAAAAGAAAAGGAACAAGTTACAAGAAAAGTTCAGGTTCCTAGGTGAAAAGGAAACATGTTATCGAGATTGAGAATTGATGTATAATGAATTAAATGGCCAAGATTGATTAAAGGAGAATGTAATAGATGAGATTAAGAGGCAAAAATTGTCTATATAAAGTATGATCTTATATGGACAATGGTTGGCAAACTACATAGTTGAAGGGTTACTGACTATTGCAGAGAAGAAGGAACAGAGAGATTCTGAGCGAGAAAACAATGATTTGATGAAGTGTTGATGTCGGTGGATTATGAAGAATTTAAGAGAACATAAGGATTTGATTGAGAAAAGATAGTTGCACATCTAAAAGTTATTTTTTTATTATTGTTTCTTACTAGCATTTGTAATAGAGAAATCTCTTAACAGAGTGGACTTAATAGTCTCATTGTAAATCCTTGAGAAAGGTGACATTATAAAAGATTTTTTAAAGCCTTCTAACAAGGTCACTCCTAACAGGGTGAAGATCCTAACAGATTTGAGGTAAATCCCTTAATTGAGTCACACCTAACAATGTTTTTTGTAATCTTTAGCCAGATTGGCTCTTAACCAGGCATACTTTAGAGGAGTATTTTCTTAGTGGGTGACAATTCCCACAGTGGTTTTTCCCAAAGTTAGGTTTCCACTTTAAATATTGGTGTTAAACATTGTGAATGATTTACTAATTGATATAGTTTATTTACTATTTTCGGTAAATAGTGAATGATGTTGTTATTGAGTAGTTACCGAGTTAATTAGAGAGAATTATTTTAAGGTATTTGTGATCAGGATTATTGAGTCACCCCCCCCCCCCCCCCCCCCCCCTCTCTTTGTAATCCAACAAGTTAATATGTACAACTTGGAGGATATCTTAAACAATGAAAACCATAGTGATATTTTTTTGTGGGGTAAGTTATGGATAATTTAGGTCCAAAAGAAGAACATGAGATAGATCTAGTGATTTAGAAGATTATATCGAATTTGAGGGTGATCTTATTTGTGATCTTTAGGGGATAAAGAGATTGAAAAAGAAAGTACACAAACTATAAAATCAAGATACTAAAGAAAGTGAAAGTACATGATAAGTCAAATTAAATAATTAGTTGGGTGGATTGTTGACTAGAGAACACAACTTTAAGAGAGAAAATAAGTTGAAAAAGTTAACAAGAAAGAATTAGCATCCAAGGTAGAGGAGTGTCCAAGTTTGGAAGCATAATTGTCTTGTTGAGAAAGAAGCTAGCAAGTTATGTTCAAGTACCAAGAAGTTAGAATATTTCTCAAGAAAAAAAAAAGGATGTAATGTTGGTCAAAATTCAAGGATGACAAGAGCGAATCACAAAACTAAAACACAACCCATTACAAAAACTAATCACAAGGATACAATTATTTTTTCAGATGGAGAGAGCAGTGACAATGTGTTCAGAAGATTATCAACTACAGTAGATATAAGGTTCCCAATTATCAAGTTGAGATCCTATTCCTATGACAATTTTTGTTTTTTAATCAATATGGTCATAAGATCAATAATTTTAGATTCTCTTTCAAGGAAAGATCAAATTTTGTTGAAATACATTCACTTGACTTAGTGGATAACTTAAGATTTTACAATTTCTATAATATTGTTCACAAAGTCAAGTATTGTAAATTGAGTCTTGACAAGAAAAATGAGAGATGTAATGTTGAGAAGGAGAATAAATATTTTTTTTTTGGAGAGGAAAATACAACTAAGATAATAAAAGGAGTAAGAAGGATGAATCCACAAGTATACAATGGAATTTCATGTGCAAGTGACACCTTCTAGGTCTTAAAAGAAAAACATATATTTAGGCAGAGTTAAGCATGAATACATTTTTTCCCCAAATGAAGGAAAAATGAGTATATTTATTTGCAGTTGGTGTCTTGAGGTTGAGATGAGTTTGAAGGAGATGAGCATGTTTTCATTCAAATGATGACAAAAATATTTTTGAGAAGATTTAGAGGACAATGTTGTATTAAAAAACATCATTTATGAAAGTATGGAACAATGAAACAAGAAGTGCAGAATTTATCAATTGTTTATTGTTTATGGATACAAAGTTTGATTTGATAGACCTAATTTGTTCATGTTATCTTACAATTTGGTAGAGTTCAAAGTTGCATGTGTTATAATTTAGGGAATGATTTCTCCAAGGATAAAATGTAGATGATAATATACATATGAAGTAAACAAAGAGGGCAAGTGCTAATGGAAAGACATAGAACAAATTGAAAGTGAGTACAGATTGTGGTAATAATGTGAAGCTATTGATTTTTCTTATTTTTTATCATGTTGCAGAAAAACATATCAAGGAACATAAGTTTTCTCAAAGGAAGGAATACTAAAATGAGGCTTTAAAACAAATTTTTAGTACACAAGGAAAGTAGATTTTTGATGAGAAGAGGTAGATCCTTAGGGTGTTTATTTAAGAGTAGAGAGATTTTATCATGAACAGATAAGCCATAATTAATTGCAGAGTTTTCATCACATGAGAAGCCAAAGGGAAAGTGAATTCAAAGGTATTGTTGTTGTTTAAGGACAAAAGACAACATAAATATATTCGTAAATAAACGCATGATAATTATCATGACAAGGAGCTCAAAAGAATGATGTGTAGTGTCATAAAGTGTTTGAAATAATGAATTATAAGGTGAACAATGCAACGAAGGTGAAAGTAAATTTTGTATAGTTTTGGGGTAGTTATCAATATCTGAAAGTCTTGGCATGATAGAAGGTTGACAAAGATCATTGTCATATTATGTGTAAAAATTTGTATATTACCATAATAAGGAAAAGTCACTATGTTGATATAGTAATTGATTGAATTTGGATGTGAATGGGAACATGTAGGGAAGTTTGTGTTGAGGATAGTTCAATTTTTTGTATATGTGTAAACAATTGAGGAGAATAAGTTGGAAGTTGATAGTTGCCAAGTTGCAGTCTTTGTGAGTAGTTGGGGAGATATTTGTAACAATATAGGACATGAGATTTACACACATAGATAGAGTCATGAATAAGAGTAGTATATGTGGCATTTTTTTAAAGCCCAATATATTAAGATAGGGAGGGTATATTTTTATAACACAAAACTAGAGAAGTGCACAACATATTATATTGATAGTAGTTGTAGGTGTGGTAGTTCTAGATCTAGACTTTACTAGTGGTTTGCAGAGGCTAACCATTATTGTGCAAGTTGTTGAATTTTTATATTCAATTTTATATTTGTACATGTTTTTTATTAAAGGTGAGATATATGAATGTAGATATTAGGACATTATATTTATACTATAGATGTAGAGTTTTATGAAGGTTGTGATCATGAAAAAATATAATAAAGTTTGAAATCATGAAGAATCATGGCCCTTTGTCATGTGTTGTCAAAAGGATGAGAAAAGAGAGGTTTTTGAAATCAATGACAAAGGGGGAGTTTGTTGGCTTTATAATTTTTCTCACTGAAGTCAAAAGGTGTTGTCTTAGGTATTGTTAGTGAGATGCTCAAAATGTCAGGATGTTAATTTTTGGGTAGTGTTGTGTATTCCAATATCAGTTCATGGAATTTTTTGTGATAGGATGAAAAGGTGTATTTCATGTTCATGGAAATATGGAAAAGTCATGAGGTGTTCAGGTAATCCATCCTATAAAATGTGTAGAGTATATAAAGGTAGAAAACACATTGTGTTTTCAATAGTGTTCATGGCTCATACAGCATAAATTATTTTGTGTTTTCAACACCATTCATTATGGTGATAAATGCACAATGTTATAAAACATACTGTGTTTTTCACATTGTCCAAAGTGTCTTTGTTCTAAATCTATAGTGGTGTGGTAGAATATATTGTTTCACTTAAGGTTATCGGATAAAGGGTGTTTAACTCTTTGGTTTGAACCAACCCCTCATCTAGAAACCAATTTGACCATTTATTATATGTATATTAGAACCAAAGGGATTAATCAATTTTTTTTGTTAAAACACCAATAGGTCAAATTTAAAGTTGTGAAACTGTCCAACAATTATGTCCATTGCTTCATCTTTGACAAGCATTTGGATGTTTCTATTGGTTTGGGGAGGTTAAAAATAGTTTTGCAACAATAGATTTTGAATTGATGATGATAGAAGATGAATAGACACAATCCAATTATTAATGGTCTTATCTAGAATTTGAATGGTTGGTTTTTTTTTTCATCCATAGATAAGGTACATAACCTATTTGGGTGAGATTATTATGTAAATGGATGAAAAATTGATTTTAGAGGTTTTTAGTTGAATATATTGAATAACAAAGGGTTTTGCATGTAGAGTAGAAGTATTCTTTGATTTGTTCAAACATTTTTATCTGTAGGCTTGGTGTTATGGAGATATGTCATAGGAAATAATAAGCTTTTAAGGATTCTAATGTGTATCTTCATTGATACTTTGTTGGCATATTGTGTACTAGTGTTGTTTAATTACAAGGAATTAATTTGTATAAAAAAAAGTTGTCCTTTGTGTATAATTAATTATATTTTCCCTTCTTGACTGGAGTTTGTGCTCCTAGTCTATACTATAAGTTGGAGTTGGGTGATCTCATTACCATTGAGATAAATGTATGTTAGTGAGAACTTTGTATAGCTAGTGACACTTGGAGTTGGTGCTCCAAAATTGTAATCAGTGAGACTATAACCAATGATATCTTAACAAGATTAATTTGCACAATATCTTTTTACCCTTTAAGGGTTTTCCACTCAAACACTTGTGTTATGTTCCTTATCTATTACATTCATTTTTTGTGTTGATTTTTAAGTTAATCTTGATGATAATGTTTGTAAATCAATGTACTTGTATTAGACTTGATATCCTTTGTTTTTTAATATTGTCTCAACAAACTTATATAAATTTCATTATGCATTGATTACCCACCCCCCCCCGAGTTCCTAAAATATTCCAACATATATTAGTTCTTCCTTTAATCCTTAGCCATACTATACCCTCTCCCAAAATTGATCCCACCCATGAGAGGATTTTGGTGCAAGAAAATATTATCAACACTTCTTCCAATAATCACCCTCCTAGGGATAAATCCTTGAGGAATAATGTTGATCCTTCTCCTAAAATGTATCTCCCTCATGAGGATATTTTGGATCAAGTAGATGATATTATAAACACCTTTCTAAGTGTCACTTTACCTTCTTTCCACAAAAATGAATTCCCTTCTAGATATAAGGAATTAATGAGTGATCTTTGTCCCTCTCCTAAAGTTTACCCTACTCATTAACATGCCTTTGAAGAAGAGGATGATATTTTTTATGACCTCCCTCCTTCAAATTAAACCTTAGAATTCAATAAAGTCAATACCATTCATGCTTTTGGGAATGAAAAGCCTAAATTAGTTTCCCACCATCAAGATATACCTCAACCCCAAAACAAACTAGTGATTGTTGTAAAATGTGATATACAACTTGATATTAATATAAATTAGCACACACATATAATATGTTCAATCATTCCCCCCCTCATCCTTCACAATGTTTTGGTAAGGAGTATGATCATATTGAGACAATTCATGATAATTTAGCCAAGATCTCCCTTTGGGAATTAATTAAAAATTCACCTACATATCATGTGATGATCCAAGAAGCTTCACAAATATTTTTTACATCCCTTTCTACTAAGTCACATGAGGTAGAAACCATTATTAAACCAAAGACAAAAATTAAACTCTACCAACATGAGTTACCCTCTAAAGTAGTTCAAAACCAATGTTTTCCCCTCATTATTGTTGTCACTATAAATGATAATGATTTAAGATGTACTCTAGTTGATAATGGTTCATCTCTTAATGTGTGTAGTATTGATTTTATGCATAAAATAAAAGCAGATACTTCTCTTATTCATCTTAATTCTATTCTTATTCATGGCTTTGATAATGTTGATAAACTATTATTAGGAATAATCACTTCTTCTACTAAAGTATGTGATGTCACTTTACTTACACGCATCCATGTCATGCCCAATACTTTCACATACAACCTCTTCCTAGGTAGACCTTGGCTTAATGATATTTAGGCTATCCCTTATACTCTTCATCACAAATTTGAATGTATGCATAACAATATGATGAACACTATGAAGCTGATGATAGAATACATATCCAATATCAACCTCCTACAATTTATTTAATACTTTCTCCAATACAAACAAATATACCATCTCCTCCTAAAGAGGATTCTTGGAGATAATTATATTTCACACTGTCTTTATTTGTTTGAATAGGCAATGAGATGGGGGGGTGAATCAGTGTTGCAATAAAAGTAAAAAATGAGCTTACAAAGTAACCAACATGCAAAACTTAAAACAATGTAGAACACTATCTCATCCAACATCCACAAAGATTAACACAAGACACCAATATTTTTCTCATGGAAACCCTTGTTAGAGGGAGAAAACCACATGTGGGAATGATGCCCACAAAATTTCACTGAGCTCAATAAAATATGTTCTGTTACAACCAATTACAATATCTTAGCCTTGTTAGGAGCTAGAAAGTCTTGTTAAAGACTACTCTATTGACATATTTAGATTTAAAAACTAATGTTTTAACTTGTTAAAGGATTTTTCCTTCAAATCATGTTAATGGTCCTTCCCACACTGTTAAGCATGACCTTGTTAAGGGATTTTGCATGCAAACTTGTTAGGGCTTGCCTTGAGATAAACCCAAGTAGAAATTAATCTAATAAATAACACTTCTTGCTTTTTTAAACAAATCCTGTTAAGCTTAATCACTACTAAGCTTACATACATATTTATCTTCAAAATCACACCTCTTGGACCACAATCTTTTGTTGCATCCACTCTTTCACACACACACACACACATACTATTCTTCCTTCCTTTTAGATATATTTATATTCTTCTTGTAAAAGTAGCTAAAAAACCCTAAACACTTGAGATTCGGATCTCTCGCTCAAGCATATTCAACTTTCAATGTGCCTAAAATAGATTCCTCAATAAAATTAAATTTTCAACTATAGGATGCCATCACACCTTCCATTCATCCAATAATATTCATCTTCATCACCTTTTCCTAGGAACTTCCACAACTTCAAGAAATCCCTTCATTATCGATCATAAAAACACAGTTTACCTTTCCACATCATCATCTTCCATGTCATCACAATACTTGGACAATATATTATCCTTTTACCAATACTAGATCAACCAAACTGACCATCTTCCTGATCAATCATTTTCTTCTCTATTCTTTATTGTTATTCACTATCTCAGTCACATAAACTGGCAGTATCTTGCCTGGTACATGGAATTAGATGATGCGATCTAAGAAATAGTATCCACAGACATTATTCTACCATACTCTAAGGCTGCACATCTAAAATCAATCTTTAGCTCCCGATATAGTTATGTATACCTTTTACTTCTACACTAACATTGTGTATGCATCTTCAATCCTTTATAGCTTCTTATAGCCATCGAAATAACTGATGCGATCATAAGATTAGGTAGAATAACCTATGTGGATCATGTAGTTACCATCGCACATGTTTAATTGAACTCAAGATCCTGATACAATCAATTGTATCTCTCAATCTTCTCTGAGACATGATAGACTTAACACTTGATCACTTCTTCAATCAATCCTTAGCACCGTCAGTAAAATTGATCCGCATCCATCCAACTGACTTTGTTGTAATGCCACAACTTTTTTTCCAGCAATGACAACACCATACCATTATCGATCTTCTCATCAACTTCATCAAATGCCAACAATCATCCCCTTTGGTATTGATGGCAACACTTAGAGAAAAATTGGAAATTACATTGCATGTGCATGAACTACATTCATCAAAGAATTTTAGCCAAAATATAATGCATGATAACATGAAAATGCATAATGCATAACTCTCTCTATGGTACTATACCCTTAACTAATACATGCAAGATCTTATCCATATTTAGAAATTCTTCCTCTATACTACTTCCCCTTTGACAAAAATGACAAAGGAATGACAAAAAGTACTAGTGTATTGATTTAAAAGTACTGTGACCTAATTACAATTGATTGCAAGTAGTTTTAAAGTTCTTCAAAATGTCAATTTTTCCACTTGTAGCCTTTAAAAATACAACCAATTTTTCTATCAGATTATCCTTCTCATCATATTTCACATCTAGCATTAGATCAGAGAATATATCCCTTGCTTGCAAAATAATTTGGTTTTCTTGTCTCATCTTATCCCTTTTGGCCTTCCTTTTAATAGCTCATGCATGTTTCAAAATTTCATCTAGACTCATAGTATTTACATTCACCCACCTCTTTAATAGAATATAATAAATCTCCCATCCTTTTTTGTTTGAATAAACATCATTTTCTCATCATTATTCTTCCCATCTTCACTAATATGAATAGACTGACTAGACTTAAGTTCAACTGATATTGACTATTGAGAGAAATAATATGCTACCTTACACTTCTTGTCTTTATGTTTAGGCTCTTGCTCCTCCATCTAAGATTCAGTCCTCACATATTCTCCTTTATTAGCAAAATGTAGTTGACTTATGGCTTCCTTCTTTTCCCTCTAAACAATAACGGGGAGTGTTTTTGCATATGATTTCACTTTTCTCTTTGCCTTATCATCTTTCTCTTTTGCCTCAAGAATAAGTATCATTTCATTATATTTTCCAAATATAGGTTCCTTTGGGTCCTTTGGCATAGATAACAAATAATCAATATGAAGAGTCAAAACATCAATCTCAACTTCATATCCCATTGGTGTTACACATGAATTTCTAGGTTCAACTTCCTCAATCATGTAGGTATTAGTGTCTACCATAAAACATATTGTGTCCTTATACTTGTGCATAAAAGCAACTGGGAATCTCATTCTAGCATGCATTTTCATTTGAAATTCCTTCAAATATCACCAAATAGTACTTGTAAAGTTATTTCCCATTTCACTTATGCACTTATCAATCTGGATGTAAGAAGGGTTATCCTTAGACCAAGTAATATCATTAGTTCCTGGAAACGTGTTTTGAACATAGAAAAATAATCACATGATCAACTCTCTATATCTGAATGTCTTCCTTTTAATATTTTCTAGGTTCTCCATCAGTTACTCTCCCATTGTCTCAACTAGATCATAATCTTTATTTTCTTTTATCATCATATATGTTTTGTGAATAGCACTAACCGATATGCAATTAACCTTGTTGGAATAATAGATCATGTATCCTATGATCGTTGAATAAAATATGAATTCTTCATCCTTAATGTCATTCACTGTCATGGCATGTCCAACCCATTTCAATTTTCTCAATCTCATTACTTCCTCCTTATGAGTGTTGTGAAAAATAGGTACTTCATCGGTTGCATTAAGACCGGTTACAACATGAATTACCTCCTTGGTAATCTCAAGAGGTTGATCCAACCATATATACCGACCATGAAATCTATGTATGACATATCTTATCTGATCCTCTTCAAATTCATGCAGAAAATCAACAACGTGATGTAAACCTTTATCCATAATTCATTTATGTTCCTCTTTTAAAGTCATGGTACTCTCACTGCACAATTTCTTAAATTTCTCATAGATTGCAAATGATCCTATATTTTATAATTTTCAATGATATATGCTCTTATATCTTTAGTATGTATAACTCCATAGGGAACACTAGATAGAGCATCTGTAGGATCATTTTCCATTTATTTCCTTCAGTGTTTCTTTAGTTTTGGCCTATGTTCCTTATAAATTTCAACTAATCTAGGTATATCCATCTTTAATTCTTAATTGTGATAATAGAAAAGTGATAAATACCTTTCAAAATTTATTTCTAGGGATCCAGACGAAAATTAGATTGTGATTGGTCTTCTCTTTCCGATTGATGCAAACATTGACACCTTTCAACCTTGATCACTACAAACTACATAGAATGCACTTTTCTCTCTACAAAATGTTTCTTCATGTGCAAGATAAAAATGGATGCAATGAATTTTCCTTTTTACCTACCTCATCATGAGCATTAAATGTGTAACCGATAGAATACATCCTTTTCACCAATTGAGGTATAGTGTATAACTGATACATTAGGGAATTCAACCGATAGACACAGATTCTAATAAACATATTTACATTCCTTTATACATCTAATTATGCAAATATATCTTACCGCTCATCTGAAGGGGGTTCTATATGATGGATTTTACATTCTTTGTCCCCCTAAGATAAATATAAGCTTAGTTAGATGATGAAGCACACACACTAGGAGATCATGCACTATCATCAGGTGCCTTAATCTCTTCCTTGACGTCTTCCTTCTTCCAAATCTTATTCATCTCTTGTCTGACTTCTTTTGCATCTACAATCTTGTTTCCTTTTTCTCTTTCTGATAGGTTTATTAATCGATTCTTTGATCTCTAGTTTCTTGCTAAGTGTATGATCTTATGATAGTTGAAGCATGTCATACCAGTAGTTCTCCAAGGTCCTCCATTACTTCTTGTACTCCTCAATTTGAAATCATTAGCCAAATATCCATGGTTTCTACAATCAGAACATGTAACATCAGACTGTCGTTTCCTTTGATAAGGGCTTGACTGGTTCACTGGTAACCTCATATCATTAATCCTTGATCTGCACTCATCAGCCTTGTGACCATACTTTTTTTGATAATAACAATATCCCTCAAAACTTCTAGATCTATAGTCCTTTGTAATATGTCCAAATATATTGCAGTTGTAGCAATATCCACTGAATGTACTTGTCCTACTTACCGACATGATCATACATACATATGCAGTGTGACCAACCTTATGAAAGTTTAAAAAAATAGGTTTGTAATATTTCTTACCAGTATTCCTTTTTCTTACCTTCAGTGTAGATTCTTCTTTCTTATTATCCTTGGATGATTCTCCAATCTCAAATTTTTCATAAAAACTAAGACCTTTAGTCTCCTTTGTCATCCTTTTATTCTTAAGTTGTTCATCCAAATTTGTAGAACTTTCATTGTATTTATTCAATAGGCCGTTAGCATTCTTCAGTTCTCTTTTCACCTTATCATTCTCATTTCTCAGACTCTCATTCTCTTTACCCAAATCCTCATTGCTCATTATCAGATTGTTGAGTTGTCCTCTTAGATCTTCTAGTTCCTCTCTAGTCACATGGAGATATGCATGCAAGGTACTGTAATACCCCAAAAATGGGCTATAGCTTCATTAACCTCTTACATCTTCAAATCGAATGAAATCGACATCAAAGTCCTAACCTAAGGCACATCTGCACATTATCTAATCTTAATTGATTTTATCTTAAATTCTACATCGGGGAATATTCCTAGAAATATTCCTAATTTATCATAATTATCTTTAATTTAATAATTATTTGGCGATAAATCTTATTTATCCTAAAGTTTGATTAATTGAATATTTTGAATATTTAATTAATTAGCTTTAATACTGCCACTTAATTATTTAATTAAATTTATTACTAAATTGTATTATTTTATTTTGACAATAAATAAAAAATCTTATGACTAATTGATTAAATTCCTATTTAATTAATTAAAGTCAGTTGTCAACATTTAATAATATAGTTTTTGGATAAATTTTGATTTAATAATTGATTAACCCATAAATCAATTGTTTTAATTTCAAAAATCAGTTAAGTTGAGGATAAATCAATTTATTTATTTAATTAATTCATAATTAATTGTGCACATTCAAAGAGCAGTTAAACTCAAAATCAGGAAATCAATGCAACTTGTTAACTTTTGGAAACTCAACATTCTATTTTGAGTTCACAGCTAATCTAAACTTCTGATTTGAGTTAAAAAGTTGTTCTTGCATGATTTTGCATGATTATGTGAGTTAATCTTCTCTAATTTCTTGTTGACTCAAAAATCAACTCGAGTTTATCAAGAGTGATTTATGGCTTTTCTCATGCACCTCCAAAGCCCTGGATTTCTATAAAATCAAGGCTCAGCTCTTCACAAATCATCCACAGAATTTGCATACTTACTCTGGCGAATTGACATCAGAGGAATCATCAAGCTTCTTGCGAATCAACATTTTGTGAGATCAATCTTGTTTTCAATTCATTCTAGTTTCATATTTCATATCATTGTTAGCTTAATTTGCATATCATTTCAATCCATTTAGATTAATTTATTATCAGTTTTTCTCATCTTATTGCATCAAAAATTTTAAAAAAAAGATTAATTTGCATTCATATTTTATTGCTTTCATCATTTAAATCCTTTGTTTAGGTGTTGCATTGTCACTGATCTCAGTCTAATCTGAGAATATCATACTCACACCTACTAGAAGGCAATAAATCGCTTGGTTAGCTATATTGTTCTTATTTGCATATTTTGATTTTTGCTAACCTCTAATGTTTTACTGAAGTGTTGTGTCTAGAACTAGGTACAAAATTCACACACACATTTTTGGCACCCACCGTGGGGCCACCCACCTTTACATGTTGGTTTTAATTTTTTTTAGGAGCTTAAACCCTAAAGTTTCAAATATTTAATTTTATCTCCCAAAACACTTGGAGTTTTGGTTTGAAATTTATTTTGCAGGTTGGAGACATATCAAGGAATCTTCAATAAAAAAATTCAGAATTTTCTGAGATGTTTTGAATTTTTAATAATTTTTTCTTGATTTTCTGGAAAAAATTAATTTCTAACACAAATCAGCATATTTTTCAAAAATTTTTACATTTTTGGAAATCTATTTAAATTATATAGGGGGTATATTCTTTGTGTTTTAAATTTGGATGCAATATAATAGCTCAAATAATTAATTTACAAAAACTGGTCTATTTTGGTAAAATGGGTCTCTAGGGCACAAATGAAGAGATTTTTCTAAAAATTTTACATTTTTGGAAAGCTCTCTATTTTTTTAGCAGGGGTCTCTATTTTTCATTTATATTTTTGTGGCCAAAATCTTATCAAAAAAATCAGATCTTGTTGAGTAGGTCAAATGCAACAAAAAATAAAATTTTGTGATGGGTATGCACTTATTTTTCACATGGTTCAATGAATGATATGAGTTGTCATTTGGATTAGTTGCTAGTTATTATTGCTCCTAATAATTGATTTTCAGATCTAACCCTAGGGTTTTCATAAGTTGAATATACATTGCATATCTTGTTTGCTTGTTTTCTTGTCGGGGAGTTTGTGGCTTGCTTGCGCGGGATTGCTTAACAAAGCTAAAAATTAGGTAAAATCTACTAAGCGCGTTGTGAGGGAATTCAGGTATTCTACTACATCTGAAAAAATTTCAATTTGGACATAAAACGAACATCTCACGTGTCTAGCTTGAGTGCCTTTCCTGCTTTCATAAATCAGACTTCAATTTTTGGGCTATAAAATGAACATAGATTTTCTTTTTGCATATCTGTTACACATAGTAAATAGGCCCTATGAACACTATTTGTGGATGATCTTGAGAGATTGAGATTCTTTCACTTGTTTATTCATGCAAAGCTCCTCTTGACGAAGGATCCCCTTGTAGGTAGGGAAGGTACTAAGAAAGTCTCACAGTCTACTAGATTTGTGTCTTCAACTTTTGATTGATACATTCTCTCTCCGAAGAGGTTGATACATCATAAGCGGTTGACGTCATAGATCTTTGTGAGATAATCTTGGTCTTAGCATGTTAGATTAATCTATCTACTTTGTCTTGGCGAAGTGAAGAGGTTAGGGGATTATGCTCTACTTCCTTTTTGGATAGTACCAAAAACCTAGATCCTTGAATTTGATCTAGTCCCCCTATGGTATCTTTTGTGAGTCACCTTTAGAGAGGGTTAACCATAGTGGACATTCCCTTAATTGGGTCAACCACATGGATGGAACCTCAATTAGTAATAGCCATTTTTGTCGTGGTAGCAACAGCCGCTATATAAATGTCCTTGTGGAGGAAATCTTTATAGGTGTGGTCTCTTGTTGGGCTGTCAGATCTCCCTAGTAGCTCCTGATTGATTAATTTCTTGGACTATGTCAAAACCCCGATGCACCTAGATTGGAGTTCACCCTCTTGAGATCACAAAAGTTGCAGAGTTAAACCATTACTACAAACCCTAGTGAGGCCAAATTTTTTTTATTTTTCTAGGAATATGTGCGTTATTGAAATTTTTTTTGGAACATACACAATTAGCACTTCTAGGTATTAGCACAATAAGTCACAATTGCTTGTTCATGCGCAAGGTTGCTTTTTCCCTTGTTCATTATTTTCAGAAGATTGCTTTCTTCCCTTGCTATTTTGCGTGCTTGATATCTTCTTGATTACTTGAGACAAATTTTTACACAGATCTTCAAAAACTGGATAGAAAAATTTGCCAACAAACTGGTACTGAAAATTGAAAAATTGCAAACCTGAAGCAAAAATCCTTTCTGGTGTCAAAAGTCATCCTAAAATTTCAAAACTCATATCAAAGCCAAAGTCAAAGTTGTCAGAGATTGGTCAAATTTGTCAGAAATCCAATTTTACAGCCTATTTCCAGAATCTGTCAAACAAATCATTGTGTCAGGAATAGAGTAGAACCTATAACGAATACATTCATTTTCCTAAATTGGTCACTTGAGTATGATTTAGCCTTCTGATTTATTGATTTGAGTCTTTTTCATCTTGTGTCAAAACCTTGTCAAAATTATCTTCAAAATTCAATCTTTTTACTAAATGGCTAAGTGTTGTATAACACTATGACATCCAACATCCACAAAGATTAACACAAGACACCAGGATTTTTCTCACGGAAACCCTTGTTAGAGAGAGAAAACCACATGTAGGAATTATGCCTAGAAAATTTCACTGAGATCAATAAAATATGGCATGTTAGGACTGGCTACGATTACCTTGTCAAAGGTATACCCGATTAAGAGTATCTTAACCCTATTAGGAGATAGAAAGTCATGTTAAAGACTAATTTTTTAAGAGATTCAGAACACAAACTAATGTTCTACCTTGTTAAAGGATTATTCCTTTAGATCCTATTAAAGATCCTGCCCACACTATTAAGTATGACCCTGTTAAGGGATTTTGCATGCAAACATATTATGGCTTTCCTTGAGATAAACACAAGTAGAAAATGATCTGATAAATAGAACTTCTTTCTTGCTTGAATAAATCCTATTAAGATCAATCACTACTAATCTTACATACACACTTATATTCTGAGTCATGCTTCCTAGACCACAATCTTCCGTTGTATCCACTCTTTCACACACACTATTTTTGCTTCCTTTTAGATATGTTTATGTTATTCTTGTTAAAGAGGCTAAACAACCATAAACACTTGAGATTCAAATCTCCCACTCAATCATATTCAACTTTCAATGCACCTAAGATAGATTCCTCAATAAAATCAATTTTTCAACCATAGGATTCCATCGCACCTTCGATTCATCCAATAATATTCATCTTCATCACCTTTTCCTAGGTACTTGGGCAACTTCAAGAAATACCTTCATTATCGATCATAAAAATATGGTTACATTTCCACATCAGTATCTGCAACATCATCACAATACTTGGACAATATGTTTTCCTTTTATTAGTATTGGATCAATTGATCTGACCATCTTCCTAATCAAACATTTTCTTCTCTTTTCTTTACTATTCTTCATTGTCTCAATCACATAAACTTGCAGTATCTCACTTGGTATATAGAATTAGACAATGTGATCACAACAGTATTATCCATAGACATTATTCTATACTCTAACACTACACACCTGAATTTGATCTTTAGCTCCTGATAGAGTTATTTGTACCATGTACTTTTTTAGTAACATTTTGTATGCATCTTCAATCCTTTATAGCTTCATGTAGCCATCGAAATAACTAATGCAATCATAAGATTAGGTAGACTTACCTATGTGGATCATGTAGTTACTATTGTAATTGTTGAATCAAAATTGAGCTCCTAATCTGATCAACTGTATCTGTCAAGCTTCTCTGAGACATGATATACTTACCAATTGATCACTTCTTCAATCAATCCTTAACACCATTAGCAAAATTGATCTGTATCCATGCAACTAACCTTGTTACCAGCAATGACAACACCATTTACCAATCTTCCCATCAACTTCATCAAATGCCAACAATCTTTTCATAGCAAGATCAAAGTTGAAACTTCTTATTCAAATGCATGTATGGATGTTGATTAGGCCCCTTTAAATTTAAATACAATTCAATTTAAGCATGATCCTTATCCTCTTCCTAAGTTTGATAATTACAATAGAGAACAAATCATTGAGACTCATGAGAAACCTACATCACACTTTCCTATGGAAAGTTTAGGTTTCCAACCTCCTCCTTAGTCACCATCCCCTCCCTCATCATATAATACATCTATGTATTCTTTGTCTCACTTTAACCAAGATAGAATTTTGTCTTACCTTCTTCATTCTAGGTTGATTACCTATCCCCAAAACAAGAAGATAAATATATAAGATCTTGAGAATCTTCCTTTTTGTTTGTATTATCAATATTATGATCACTCCACTAATGAATGTCGAGCTTTGCATTATAAAATTTAACTCATTGATTATGATATCATTTATGTAACATGTAACGATGAGTGCTATTTCAATTATGATTATTTTAAATGAAATTTAAGTTCCTATTATTTTGCTCCTCATTATGTGACATTGTTAGCCTATCCCTTGGGAGCTCATTGTCATTCATGGTGGTACAATTTAAGGTGAAACCATTCTTTTTGTGCAACATAATAGTCCTTATCATTTTCTCTACACTTGGGGGGGGGGGGAGGGTAGTGTTTCAATCTCCTATCCTTTATAAGGATCCGCGTCTTTCCCTTGGTCAATTGGTATTTTTTTTATCATATGACATCCTTTCTTGCATGTAATTTTTTTTTCTCGTGGATTCTCTCTTTCACAAGAGGTGTGTATCCTTCATCATAACCTCTTCCTTTATTGATTATGTATGGGTAAAAGTACAAATATATGTCATAGTAGAGGATAATCGACGGGTTCTAACCAAAGGTACTTTCGGCCGGACATGATTTAGCTACACAATGTACGACTCAATGTGCATGGCACATAATGATGCCAAGTGGTGTCGATGTGGGAGACATGTTTTGGCTGAAATAGGTCCAGCCAAAAAAGAAAAATTAGTAAATATAAGTGAAATATGTTATATCAATGAAGAATTAGTGCATATATATGCAAGGGGGTTCGACTGAACCTGGGCCGGCCAAAATTGCCTATACGGCATCCCATGTGGCATCCAAACAAGAAAAAACTTGAAATTTGCATAACTTCTCACTTCTGCAACTCATTTCTCCATCAAAACTCAACTTTATTCAAAAACTAAAAATACCCTTTTGTAGAGTTCAGAGTCAAGATTATCCTCATCTAAGTTTTATAATATTTTGATTAGAGATAATATATTATTATTTTAAAATGTTGTAAATAGGTATTTTAACATTTGAGAAGATGCTACTTCAAAAGAAGAAAAAAAATAGTAAATCATAACAAAAAAAATTTAAAATTTATATTTAACACTAGAGGAGAGAGTCCTCTTCAAGAATATGTAATTTTTTTCTAAATGGTGAAGATTTGATAGGGAAAATTTGGCAGGAGATAAAAACTGTCAATTTCAGATAAGTTCAACTTTGAGTAGTCATAACGGAGAAAATATACATCGGAAACCAATCTTTTTTTTTTAAGCACTACCTATACATGTCATCTATAACATATTTTTAAATCATAGGAAAATAAGACTATTTGCATATACTTTTTTGGCAGGAACTAGACTTCAAATTTTCAACATTTTTTAGCAATTAAAAAATGGACTTAAAAAATTTAAAAAATGTATTAATTTTTGTTCAAAAAATTTTAAAAAAATTATAGACATAAAATTCATCCAATTTTACACATTTCATCAGTTTACTTCATCTTCAAATTCTAAACACAAATGCCACTTTTATGTTGTTAAAGTTGAACACTTTGCATGTTGTTGACCTTTTCCTTTATAAAAGTGTGACATGGGTTTGTACTTTTACCCGTATGAATACCATTAAAAAATTCCCTTACTTTGGGGCTCAACATATGCTATCCTTAATCAAGAATCTCTTTACCTAGTAATGGGGAAGGCATGAATTCTTGTTCTCCTTTCCCTGTTTTGGTCAATGATGTTATTTTTGTTCAATTTCTCCTCTTGGAGATAGATGTCTTAGAGAAAATATCTCTTCTTCCTCTTTTGCATCCCTTAAAAGGATCCCAAGTTACACTTGTTGCGTGATATCTCTTTACAACCATCTCTCCCTCGAATCATAAGAGACATATCCTCTTTTCCTTAGAATGTATGTACATTGTTACTTAAAGGGGATATTAGAGGTATTTCAAAGGTATTTATCCTTGTTATTATTTCCCTTAATATGTCAACATAGTCATATCTTTCCATCTTGATGGGGTAGTGATGCAGAGGACATCGATGGTATTTTTAAATTTTTCATATTATACTTTCTTTGTTTACAAATGTCGATTTAGAGGCTCCTAAACTTTCGTTATCCCCATAATAATAATATCAACTCAAAATAACAGCATCAACTAAATATTATAATCCATGCTTATTCTCTAAATCAAACTCACTGACAGATATTTTACCACAGTCTGGGATTGAATCCACCACAACCATGCACATATGAATATAAGTCTGCCACCTATTCACAAATATCGAGCATAGAATAACATAATCTTGGTTGTCGCTTCAAGATGGACACTAAACATATTTGGTTACACCAAATACCGATAGCTCTGCAAATAGTTCTTCCACAACTCATTTCCAAAGGTGACTGTCAACACACCATCTCTCAGTTCTCTTTCAAGTAACTGTCAAAACATAGACTCGTTCCATGTGACATGAATAGACTTACCAACTATCGATAGTTGTTTCATGATTTGAAACCAATTTAATACTTGTGCAATGGTTCTTGAAATTGTTTCAATACATTTGAGAATTAGCATTTGATTTTTGAATCGATACTTCTGTCAAATCAAATGACTCCCATCGTCCCAAATCAAGACTGTTACAAACCAAAACATATAAATAAAAAATGACCATTTAATATCAATTATTGATTCTTCAAACCCCAATCCATTATACTATTAAATCCTTCAAGAAATCCTAATACATTCCACTGTTATGGTCTTCATAAAAGAGATAAAAATTTGATAGCAAGGAAACATATAAAACTCAATTAATAATGAACTCTCGAAAACTGATTTTCACCCAAACATTAACATAGATCTTTGAAACCAAACTGCAGGGGAAATAAATAATAAAGACAAGGAGATGACCCAAAGAAACTTTGTGAAAACCATTTGATGAAAAGACAATACATTGAAATACAACTTGAAAATATATTATGACTAGCTCTCTGGTTGAAGGCCAGAGAGCTTGATCCTTTTTCCCCTAATTCTACTCTATCTCCTTAATCTACTCTCCTCGACTCCCTCCTTTCTTTGATTACAATTATGTCCATTTAAAGACAATCTTGGATAGTTACAAAACTGTTCATCTACCCTAGGATCGTTCACATTCAGTTTCGATGAAAGATTACAAAGCTCATCTAAACCCTTTTCAGTGACATTAAAATATAATTTAATAAATGAACAATGGTTTAATGAGATTCTAAAATCAATATTCAGATATTCTGATAATGATCAAAAGTAAAGGTTCCCCTGCACCATACTCCCAAGCTTAAAAATTTTCCATGTCAGATGGAAATGCTTTGGTGAGACTCTGCCAAATCTTCACCTCTTCTTCATCACTGGTTCGATGCCTCCACTACTTCCTCTTTCATTGTCAAATGACTCCCATCAATGGAGTTTATGGTAGTCACCTTCACTGGTACTTCTTTCATTCCACAGTCCACTCCTCCATGTTGCTACAACAACCAACCTTTTGTCCCTCACTTGGGAGTCCCTTCATGCCTCTCTCCCCAGTCTATCAGTGACCCACTGGGCCATCTCCTATGGTCCTTGGTAGACCTTTCTTGTCCACCTACTATAGTTGAATGAACGGGCACAAAATCTACAACTGCAAAACTTCATAACAAGAACCGTAAAAACCCAATACTACCTAGTGTAGATTGTATTCTATCTACATGCTCAGAATCTTCTGAGCTCTGATACTGTTTGATGCAAGGGACATCGATGGTATTTTCAAATTTTGCATATTATACTTTCTTTCTTTACAAACATTGATTTAGAGGTGTTGGAGATTTTCCAGCAAGCTAGTGCTGATTGTATGTTTGTCATTGATGACAACATATGGTAAGTAGCATGCGTGGAAGACTTATGTAGTAAGATTTTAGTATATGTAGTATGGAAATGTTATCAACATGATATCATGGGTGCAAAGGTTAACTGTTAGTACAGATAGTTATATAGCAGCTTGTGTCAGCAGTGTTCCTGATAGAGTAATAGGAAGTGTTCTATGAATGGTTGTCCATACAGTTATCATGGAGCCTTACACATTTGGATATGTGATGAAGACATATTAGTGATGTTACATTCATAGATGCAGAGTTTGATGATCAGTAGAAGTTAAGTTATGCAATCGCTATTCACCAATAGTAGTTTCTTGTGTTTGTTCAGAAGAGTCGACAAAGATTTTATTGATTCTGGAGTTGCACCTATCATTTTGGTATGTGCCTTTGGATTAGAGCTTGGAGAAGAGTTAGTAATGTTTGGTTAAGAGCGCATGAGTTAATTCAACTTGAGGAGAAAGATCCAATTATTTTGGTAGAGCCGACAGTGTGTAGCGTGCATCTACAATTATCTTATTGGACAGGTCCCAGATTGTGTTGCATGCTTAGTAGAGCTGACTGAATAATTATTGGAGTTTGTTATGGTTTCTCTAATATTATTTTGAGGTGGTTCTAATAGGCCAACATGATTATATCATTTAGAGGAAATATATCTATAGGAAGTCATTTGTGATTGTTAGAGAATGGTTCAAAGTTGTTTATGAAAAGCAAAGCAGAGTGTGCAAAGTGTTGAGCCAATAGAAGAAGGTCTATGTGAACAAGTAAAGTATTTGTGCTATACATTGGAATTGATCTAGATAGCGGGTCAAAGTGTAGTTCACCAAAATCCAGATATAGTGTGTATTTGTTATTCAGAAGATTGTAGCCTTCGCCCGTTTGAGCAGTGTGCTCTCAGATAGTGCGTCCTCACCCCTAACAGGGTTAATTGTAAAAGACTCCTAACAAGGTTCGACCCTTGACTAGGTCTACTATACTAAATATATTGTAAAGCAATTCCTAACAGGGTTAAGGATCTTCTAACAAGGATCATAATACACTAGTGCAAAATATTAGTGGGTGTCAATTCCCATCAGGGTTTTTACCTATTTGGGTTTCCTCGTAACCAAAATATTCCTAAAAATTGGTATCAGAGCCAAGTGCCTCAGAGAGAAAGTTTAACAGCTTGAGGTTGATCAGATGACATTCTTCATAAAAGAAAGTCCTAAGTTTGATGGAGAGAATTATCTTGATTGGAAGAACAAGATGGTGACTCATTTGCAATGCATTACTTTTGAAGTTTTTGATGTAACTATCAAAGCAGTCAAGATCCCTACTTTAGAAGACCTTGCAAAGGATGATGCTACTAAAAAGAAAAAGGAATTGTTTCATCAGAATGCAATATCCAAAGAAGCCCTTATCCGCACCCTATTTGATAGTGAGTTTTTAGCAATAAAGAAAGTAGATACAGCCCACAAAATATGGAAGTACCTAGAAGACATATTTGAAGGAGACAAACAAGCAAAGGATGTGTGTAGAAACACATGGAAGAAAAGATACAATGCATTATAGATGCTACCTGAAGAAAACATCAAAGATTAGAATCAAAGGATCAATGAAGAAGTTGCTGGAATCAGGAACAATGGTGGAGAGATCTCAGAGGAAGATATTATGGACAAGTTAATGACTACTGTCACTCCAAAATATGAAAACAAGATCAACATCCTTGATGAGACCATGTAGCTTACATCAAATTTCAAGAGAGAGACCTTGATCAGCAAAATCTTAGCTTTTGAGATTTCAAGATTGAAGACATAACCTAAAAGTGAGACATCCTTCAAAAAAATAGTTCATGGTAAGAAATCTACAAACACTTCTGGTAATTTTGATGATAATGATGAAGAGAAAACACTAGATGATTTCATTGCTATGATTTCCAAAAGAGAAAAGAAAGGAAAAGGAAAATATGAAGGTCAATTTCCATTTAAATGCTTTTCATGTAATAAGATTGGTCACTTTGCATCCAAGTGTCCTACAAGAGCTAGAAAGTTCAAAAATGACTATAAGCCCAAATACTCTAAGGAATGCTACTATGTTGGGGATGGAGTTTACAATGATGACTCAGCTGAAGAATAAATTGGATTCATTTCCATTATAGAGAAAATGAATAATAAGATAGACCATGAAGATGAGAAAGAGGAACAAGAGCTAGCATTGATTTCACAAGCTGATATAAGGACAAACTAGATTATAGATAGTGGTTGTTCACATCACATGATAGCTAATAAAGACAAATTTGTTCATCTGGACAAATATAATGGTGGCATGGTTAGATTTGGAGATAACACTCCTAAACCCATCATTGGTAGAGGAGCCATCACCTTGGATGGAAAGAATAGTACTGATGATGTTCTTTATGTCGATGGTTTGAAACATAATCTGCTAAGTATTGGGAAGTTACTTGACAAAGGTTACAAATTGGAATTCAATGGAAACAAGTGCATCATCAACAACAAAGAAGGAGAAATAATTGCATCAGGATCAAAGACTAAAGGTAATGTTTTTCAACTTAATCCAGAAGCAAGTTGTTTTGTTGCTAAAGTAGATGACAGTTGGTTGTGGCATAAAAGACTATGTCATATCAATTTTGATAACATAGTAAAGATAAGAAATGTAAAGGCAGTAAGAGATCTACCTAGCATATCAAAGCTAGTTGATATTGTATGCAGGGAATGTGTGATGGGAAAGCATGTGAGAAACTCATTCAGGAGCAAGCACAATTCAACAGAGAAAAAGTTGGATCTGATTCATATAGACCTATGTGGTCCAACTCAAATAAGATCATACTATGGTGAAATGTATTTCATTTTGTTTTTTGATGACTTTACTAGAATGATGTGGGTTGCATTCTTGAAAGACAAGTCAGAAAAATTTGAGAAGTTCAAAATATTCAAAGCTAAGGTTGAGAATGAATTTGGACTAAAGATAAAATGTTTGAGATCAGATAGAGGAGAATTCACCTTTGACAGATTCTATGAGTACTGGGAAGAACATGGCATCAAGAGGTAGTTGAGTGCACCTAGAACCCCTCAGCATAATGGAATTGCGGAGAGAAGGAATAGGATCATCCTTGATATAGCGTGCACCATCATGATTGAAGGAAAAGTTTCACACACCTATTGGAGAGATGTAGTTAATACATCAGTCTATACCATCAATAGAATTCAATTAAGGCCTAGTGCGGACAAAACACCATATGAGCTATGGTTTGGTAATGTTCCCATAGTAAAATACTTCAGAATCTTTGGAAGAAAATGCTATATCAAGAGAGATGAAGCAGTAGGCAAGTTTGATTCAAGAAGCGATGAAGGTATTTTCCTTGGTTAGTCTACTAAAATTAAAGCTTATAGATGTTTCAACTTAAGATTGAAAAAGATCATTGAAAGTGCTCATGTTAAGATTGATGAAAAGTTTATGGTTCAAGAAAGATATCATGATTACTCACCCATGATTGAAGAAGAACCCAGACCCTCCACTAGTGAGACAGTTATTGAAGAAATGTTTGACAGTATTGATGTGTTATTTAATGACCCTGAGACAAGTGAAGAAGAAACTCCTAAGGAAGATGAGACAGTATCACCTAAAGTTCCAAATTTTAAATCTAGAAACCATTCTAAGAAAGACATCATTGGAGATTAGAGCGGAAAAGTCTTAACAAGATCACAAGAAAAGAACTTAGCTAGCAATGAGGCGATATGTTTACTATCTCAAATTGAACCTTTAAGTGTTGAATATGCATGTAATGATTCAGATTGGCATGATGCTATGAAGAAGAACTTGATCATATTATTAAGAATGACACTTGGGAACTGGTCCCAAGACCTAATGATAAGAATGTGATTGGACAAAGTGGATATTTAGAAACAAGATGAATGAAGATGGTACAGTAGTAAGAAATAAAGCAAGGTTAGTATGTAAGGGATATGCACAAAGAGAAGGCATTGATTATTCAGATACATTTGCACCTGTGATCAGATTAGAAGCTATTAAGTTGTTTCTAGCTTATGCAATAGTCAAAAACTTCAAAGTTTATCAGATGGATGTCAAGTCAGCATTCTTGAATGGATATTTGAAAGAAGAAGTATACATTGAGCAGCCAGAAGGAGTCAACTTATCAGACAGACCTGATATGGTATGCAGATTAAAGAAATCCCTCTATGGACTTAAGCAAGCCCCTAGAGCCTGGTATGAGAGACTTGATGGATATCTAACAAAGATTGGATTCAAGAAAGGAGCGGCAGATTGTAGCCTATTCATAAGAGAGACATATGAAGGACTACTACTTGTAACTATATTTGTTGATGACATTATCTTTGGAGGTAATGACAAACTTAGTGCTGAATTTTCTACAGAGATGCAGAGTGAATTTGAGATGAGCATGATTGGACCTATCAAGTACTTTTTGGGATTGAATGTGCAGCAGACAGAGAAAGGTATTTTCATTAATTAGTCCAAGTATGTGAAAGAGATATTAAAGAAATTCAAGATGGATGATTGCAAGCCAGTAAAGACACCTATGATAACTGGATGCAAGCTTACAAAAGAAGATGACTCACCAGCAGTAGATATAACATTGTACAAGTCTATGATTGGAAAAATCATTTATCTTACTCAAACTAGACTTGATATTTCCAATGCAATTGGCATAGTCGGAAGATTTGCAGTAGATCCTAAACAGAGTCACCTCATGGAAATAAAAAGGATATTCAGATACTTGCAAGGCACTATAAACTATGATCTATGGTATCCTAATTTAGAAAATGTTGAGCTTCATGTGTATACTGATGCAGATTGGGCATGATGCATTGATGACATAAAGAGTACATCAGGTGGAGCAATGTTTCTTGGTGACAGACTTTTCACTTGGATAAGCGAGAAATAAAATTGCATTTCTTAGTCAACAGCAGAAGCAGAGTATGTTGTAGCAACCTTGAATTGTTCTACAATTGTTTGGATCAAGTAGATGATAAAGGATTTTTGAATTCAGATTGACTATCCTATTGTTATTCATTGTGATAACACTAGCACTATCAACATGTCGAAGAACCCTGTGATGCATGCAAAGACAAAGAACATTGAGATCAAGTATCACTTCCTAAGAGAGAAAGTGGTAGAGAAAGAAGTCAAGTTGGACTATGTAAGTACTAAAGATCAATTGTCAGACATATTGACAAAGCCCTTGCCAAAGGATACTTTTGAGTATCTCAGGGAGAAGTTGGGAGTAATTCCCTTCCCTGATTCTTCTTAGAAGAAAGAAGAAAGAGCATCAGTCCTCAGGGACTAATGGATGGTTGACTACTCTACCTCAGGACTAGTACCAGTGCTAAAACTATTTGGCACCCTTTTTCATTGATGTCAAAGGGGGAGTAATATATAGTCACGAAAAATAGAAGTAAAAGAAGGAATAATATATTAAGGGGGAGTTGTATTCAGTTATGGTTCAGTTGAGGAAATGGAGAATGTTGAAGAATATTGTAGCAGATGGAGGATTCATCCTTGGGGGATTTTTGAAGAGGAAATGGAGAATGCTATAAAAAATGTTCATTTGGATTGGTGGAGTTTTTCATTCCATATGTTGCCATCAATGCCAAAGGGGGAGATTGTTGGAGATTTGCCAGCAAGCCAGTGCTGATTATATGTTTGTCATTGATGACAACATATGGTAAGTAGCATGCATGGAAGATGTATATAGTAAGATTTTAGTATATGTAGCATGGACATGTTATCAACATGATATCATGGGCACAGAGGTTAACTGTTAGTATAGATAGTTATATAGCAGCTTGTGTCAGCAGTGTTCCTGATAGAGTAATAGGCAGTGTTTTATGAATGGTTGTCCATACATTTATCATGGAGCCTTGCACGTTTGGATATGTGATTAATACATATTAGTGATGTTACATTCATGGACACGGAGTCTGATGATTAGTAGAAGTTAAGTTATGCAGTCGCTATTCACTAGTAGCAATTTCTTGTGTTTGTTCAGAAGAGTCGACAGAGATTATATTGATTTTGGAGTTGTGCCTATCATTTTGATATGTGCCCTTAGATTAGAGCTTGGAGAAGAGTTATTAATGTTTGGTTAAGAGCACATGAGTTAATTCAGCTTGAGGAGAAAGATCTAGTTATTTTGGTAGAGCCGATAGTGTGTAGCATGCATCTACAATTATCTTATTGGACAGGTCCCAGAATGTGTTGCGTTCTTAGTAGAGCTGACAGTGTGTAGCATGCATCTACAATTATCTTATTGGACAAGTCCTAGAATGTGTTGCATTCTTAGTAGAGCCGACTGAATTATTTTTGGAGTTTGTTATGGTTTCTCTAGTATGATTTCAAGGTGGTTCTAATAGGCTGACATGATTATATCATTTAGATGAAAGATATTTATAGGCATTCATTTGTGATTGTTAGAGTATGGTCCAAAGTTGTTTATGAAAAGTAGAGCAGAGTGTGCAAAGTGTTGAGCCAACAGAAGAAGTGATGAAGGGTGCTCCCCTTAATACCACAAACACATAACAGAAGAAGAGAAACAACAACAATAATATGCAAGAACAGAAAAATTGGCTTCTTATTATCTCCACAAATGTGGAATTACAAACTTTCAGAATTACAATATGCAAAGCCACATGGGCATTCCCTTACAATATTCTGTAGGACAAAGCCTCGAGCTATTACCCAGATCTACTACCCAGAACTATTCTGAACTGCCTAAGACAATAATACAGCCTTCCTTATATAGGCAATTTTCCACCGCCTGGGAAGGTTCCAGAATTTTAGCCAATAAGGCCGACCAAACTTAGAATTATTTTTATTTTACATTTCATTACATCATAGTCGGCTCAAGATAACCTTTGAAACCCGAACAGAAATTTTGAAGAAAATTATTTTCCACCATTTCGGGTGGCCCAACTTCCGAAGACCATAAGTCATCACCAGTTGACCCGATCGGCTATTATAACCCCATTTTAGAAACGCCACGAAGCGCTCTACAGGCTTGACCGGCGCAAGCACTCGTCACTCAAATTTTCGACCTCATCCGGGGCCTCTAAAGCCTTCAAAACTGAATTCAAAGTTTCTGTACCCTGCTGCCAATACCGAAAATTTTCAATATCTTCCAATATACACTTGATCTGGCAATGAAACTTTACTGGCAGACTTATATGACCAAAATGAACCTCCAAGAAAGGAATTAGATCATTCTGAGCACAGATGAAAATTACCAAAAATAGTAACTTTCCATAAATAGCAGCTCTGCACAAAATAGCCCTTATTGAATATAAAAACAGAAATATTTTTGGGTGATGCAAGATTGCTCTTACACCCAGGATGCTCCTGCATCAGACACCCGGGGTAATTTGAGAAGTGACCCTGTCACGACTCAGGTGTGCAGAGGAAAACCAAGACGGTTAACCTCCTCCCTTGTTATCCATGATGAATCTTCAATAGGTCGTCCTTTCCATTTGACCAAATACTCTTCATATGTCCTGTTCCTTGTGCTTCTGCCAACACGACTGTCCAATATATCTTCGATCTCCTTGATATCTGAACTGGTTGCTGGAATACTCCACTGTGCTGCTACAACCTCATCTTCAACACCTCCTTCATGATACTCCGTCAAATCTGAAATGTTAAACACTGGTGAAATATTCAGCTCAGTAGGCAATTCTACCTCATATGCATTTCCTGAATCATGTTTCTTCAGTATCTTACATGGCCCAAACTTCTTCATTTTCAGCTTGTTATATGTACCAACTGGAAACCGCTCCTTCTGCAAATGAACCATGACTTCGTCACCAACTTGAAATTCCTTATACCTCCTTTTCTCATCTACCTTAGCCTTATACCGTGCATTCATCTTGGTAATATGCGTCCTCACCTCCTCATGGATGTTCTTCAAGTGTTCTGCAAAATCTTCAGCTTCAGCACTACTTATTTCTCCTTTATCTATCTTCCTTAATTCAGATGCATTTCTTGGACTACTTCCATATACAATTTGGAATGGTGATTTACTAGTGCTCCTGTTGACAGAATTATTGTATGCAAATTCCGCCTGTGGTAAAATCAAATCCCATCCTGTTGGCTTATCTCCAACCAAACATCTCAGCAAATTTCCCAAACTCCTATTCACAACCTCTGTCTGTCCATCAATCTGTGGATGATGTGATGAACTAAACTTCAAATCTGTCTTCAACTTCTTCCATAATGTACGCTAGAAATATCCAACAAACTTAGTGTCCCGATCTGAAACTATGGTCTTTGGCAAACCATGAAGTCTCACTACTTCTCTGAAAAACAATTCTGCTACATGAACAGCATCATTAGTCTTCCTGCAGGGAATGAAATGTGCCATCTTTGAAAATCGGTCAACTACTACAAAAATTGAATCATGTCCCCGCTGTGTCCTCGGTAAACCAAGAACAAAGTCCATACTGATATCCTCCCAAGGCTTCTCTGGTATAGGTAATGGCTGATACAACCCTGTATTCTGCTTCACTCCTTTCGCCATCTGACAGACTCTGCAACTTTGTACAAACTTCTTCACATCTTGCTGCAATTGTGGCCAATAATAATTTTCACCAACCAAAGCAAGGGTTTTATCACGACCAAAATGTCCAGCCAATCCTCCACTATGCTTCTCCTTGATGAGATTCTCCCTCATAGAACTTCGTGGAATGCACAACTGACTCCCTCTGAATAGCATATCATCTTGGATGATAAAATCCAACCATTTCGTCCTGTCTAGAGTAACAGGTTCTGTACAAGCTTTCCAAGCTTCACCAAAATCAGGATCCTCTGGATACAAATTCTTGAGTTCCTTGAACCCAACCACTTCAATCTGCATTTCTGTCAGCAATAGTTGCCTTCTGCTAAGAGCATCTACAACCCTATTAGACTTTCCACTCCTGTGTTTCAAAACAAATGTATAACTCTGCAAAAACTCAACCCATTTCAAATGCCTCTGATTCAACTTTCCTTGACTATTCAAATATTGCAAAGCTTGATGATCAGTATACAAAACAAACTCTTTAGGAAGCAGATAATGTCTCCACTTCTTTAATGCCTGAACTATAGCATAAAATTCCTGATCATAAACAGAATATTTCCTCTTGGCATCATTTAACTTCTCACTGAAATAAGCAATAGGCTTACCTTCTTGGCTCATAACAGCTCCTATTGCAGTACCACTAGCATCACAATCTACTTGAAACACCTTATTAAAATCTAGAAGTGCTAAAACAGGTTGTTCTGTAACTTTTTGTTTCAATAATTGAAAACTCTTTTCTGCCCCATTAGTCCACTTAAACTCTTTTCTATCCCCTCTCATTGTTTTAGTCAAGGGTCCACAAATACTGCTAAAATTTTTGATAAACTTTCTGTAAAAGCTAGCTAGACCGTGAAAAGATCTTACCTCAGTAGCACTCCTTGGAGTAGGCCATTCAAGGATAGCCTGTACCTTCTCTGGGTCCATTTTTAGACCTTTTGCTGAAACTACAAATCCCAAATACACTAACTCTTTCTTCACAAAACTGCACTTCTTCAAATTAATCAACAATTTCTCTTCTCTCAACTTCTCAAATACCATATGAATATGCATCATATGCTCATCCAATGTCTTACTAAAGATCAAAATATCATCTAGGTAAACAATGACAAACTTACCCAGAAATTCTTTCAGAACCTCGTTCATGAGCCGCATGAAAGTGCTCGGTGCATTGGTTAGCCCAAAAGGCATGACTAACCACTCATATAGTCCTTCCTTTGTCTTGAATGCAGTCTTCCATTCATCTCCTTCTCTGATCTGAATCTGATGATATCCACTCTTCAGATCTATCTTTGAAAAATACACAGCTCCACTCAAACAGTCCATAATATCATCCATTCGTGGCAATGGAAACCTGTACTTGATCGTGATCTTGTTTATTGCCCTAGAATCTGTACACATCCTCCATTCTCCATTCTTCTTTGGTGCTAATACCACTGGTACAGCACAGGGACTCAGACTCTCTCGAATCAATCCTTTCTGTAACAGTTCATGCACTTGTCTGTTCAACTCCTCACTTTCTGCAGGTGTCATTCTGTGTGCTGCCTTATTCGGCAAACTCACTCCTGGGATCAAGTCCATCTGATGACTGATCTTCCGGACTGGTGGTAATCCATCAGACACGTTATCGGATACAATATCCTGAAACTCATTCAACAAATCTGCAACTTCTACAGGAACATCTTCTACTTCCTCTTTACCAGCTTTTGGAATTAAAGCAAAACATACATGCTCATGCCTCATACCATCTAGGAATTTCCTTCCATCAACAAATGTTATTCTTGCATTACCACATACCTTTTCTTCGGTCTCCTTCAATGGCTTTAGCTTATGTCGCACTCCATCCTTTGTCAGGGAATAGGTATTCGCATGACCATCGTGTACAGCACATCTGTCAAACTGCCATGGTCTACCCAACAACATATGACATGCATCCATAGATATGATATCACACAATACCTCATCTTGGTATCCGCCAATCTTGAACTTCACCAGGCATTGTTCACTGACCATGACCTTGTGGTCATCCTGTACCCAGGCAATCCGATATGGATGTGGGTGTTTCTGTCTCTTGAGTTTCAACTTTGTCACCATCTCTTCTGACACCAAATTGTCAGTGCTTCCACTATCAATAATCACATCACAACATTTACCTTCACACTTGCACCTAGTGCGAAACAGACTTCTCCTTTGCTCAGGTTCATTCTCACCACTCAACAGGACTCTTCTGTTAATCAACGTTTCTCCTCTTTTAGCATCTTCAGAATTTGATGATCTGGCATCTTCATCTACATGTGCAACTCTGGCCTGGCCTTCATTTCTCCTGTCTGTTCTGCCTTAGCGCTGAGGACATTCAAATGCCCTATGACCTTCTTCTCCACAGTGAAAACATGTTCCACGGAAGCCTCCTCGTCCAGATCCTTGTCCTCTTCCCCTTCCCCTCTGATCTCTATTATTCTGATCCTGGAAGCGATTGGAACTATTTCCACGCTGATTCTGACTGCTACTGGCCTCATCCTTCTTTTTCAGATCTTCATTTCGGCCACCATATGACCATCCACTAGATCGTCCACCGCGACCTCTTCCATTTTGTCTACTCTCGAACTTCTTGTTTAGCTTTTCCTCTACTTTTAGGGCAAATTGGTATGCCTCCTCAATACTGTTCATTCGAACCAGATTCAGCTCCTCCTGAATGCTTGGCCTTAACCCATTAAGGTATCGGGCAACTTTCTCCTTATCAGCTTCTGCATGGCCTGTTCTGATGAGAAGTCGATAGAACTCCTCTGTATACTCCTGAATAGATCTTCCTGCTTGCTTCAAACTTTGCATTTTCTTCAGTAGGTCAAGCTCATAATCAACAGGAATGAACTGTCGCTTCAATTTATCCACCATCCGATCCCATCTTGTGATTTTATCTTTCCCTCTTCTATTTCGCTCCAATTGAATTTCTTGCCACCAGATTTTCGCATGACCTTTCAGTCTGGCCTTCGCAAATTTGACCCTATCAGGATCCTCAACATCTTCATACTCAAAATATTCCTCACATTCATTGATCCAGTCGATCAATTCCTCTGGGTTAAGATTTCCAGAAAATGTAGGAACCTCAATCTTAGGTCTTTTCCCAATCTTGGAAATCGCCCGAAAAAGTCTTTCTTCCTCCTGGTTCACAATTTCAGCTTCTCCTTCTTGATATTCTTCTTCGGCTTCATCCTCGCTTTCATCTCTGACATTAAGATTCATTCCTCTGCGAATCTCTTCTTGCAATGCTCGCACTTGTCTCTGCAGCTCTCTAACCTCAGGTGTTACAACACCAGCTCTTCCGCCACGTTCCCTTCGTGGAGGCATTTTCGCGATGCGCGCTAAAACCCTAGCCACGGTCCTGGTGCAAAATGCCTCACAGTCGGCGATCTGTTTACACACTCAAGAAATCCTGCTCTGATACCACTTGATGAAGGGTGCTCCCCTTAATACCACAAACACATAACAAAAGAAGAGAAACAACAACAATAATATGCAAGAACAGAAAAATTGGCTTCTTATTATCTCCACAAATGTGGAATTACAAACTTTCAGAATTACAATATGCAAAGCCACATGGGCATTCCCTTACAATATTCTGTAGGACAAAGCCTCGAGCTATTACCCAGATCTACTACCTAGAACTATTCTGAACTGCCTAAGAAAATAATACAGCCTTCCTTATATAGGCAATTTTCCACCGCCTGGGAAGGTTCCAGAATTTTAGCCAATAAGGCCGACCAAACTTAGAATTATTTTTATTTTACATTTCATTACATCATGGTCGGCTCAAGATAACCTTTGAAACCCGAACAGAAATTTTGAAGAAAATTATTTTCCACCATTTCGGGTGGCCCAACTTTCGAAGACCATAAGTCATCACCAGTTGACCCGATCGGCTATTATAACCCCATTTCGGAAATGCCACGAAGCGCTCTACAGGCTTGATTGGCGCAAGCGCTCGTCACTCAAATTTTCGACCTCATCCGGGGCCTGTAAAGCCTTCAAAACTGAGTTCAAAGTTTTTGTACCCTGCTGCCAATATCGAAAATTTTCAATATCTTCCAATATACACTTGATCTGGCAATGAAACTTTACTGGTAGACTTATATGACCAAAATGAACCTCCAAGAAAGAAATTAGATCATTCTGAGCACAGATGAAAATTACCAAAAATAGTAACTTTCCATAAATAGCAGCTCTGCACAAAATAGCCCTTATTGAATATAAAAACAGAAATATTTTTGGGTGATGCAAGATTGCTCTTACACCCAGGATGCTCCTGCATCAAGAAGGTCTATGTGACCAAGTAAAGTATTTGTGCTATACATTGGAACTAATCCAGACAGCAAGTCAAAGTGCAGTTCACCAAAATCTAGATATAGTGTGTATCTATTATTCAGAAGGTTGTAGCCTTCGCCCATTTGAGAAATGTGCTCTCAGATAGTGCATCCTCACCCCTAACAGGGTTAATTTTAAAAGACTCCTAATAGGGTCCGACCCTTGACCAAGTCTATTGTACTGAATATATTGTAAAGAAACTCCTAACAGGGTTAAGGATCTTCTAACAAGGATCATAATACACTAGTGAAAAATATTAGTGGGTTTCAATTCCTACCGGGGTTTTTACCTATTTGGGTTTCCCCATAACCAAAATATTGGTGTTGTGTTGAAGTGTTCTTTCATTGTGTTTATGCTTTATGTTTAAGTATACTTAATTGGATAAAGAATTGAAACTTGTAGGTAACTAATTCACCCCCCCCCCCCTCTCAGCTATCTCCTGGGACTATTCCTAACAAGAGGCTCCTAAGCTTTCATTATCCCCATAATAATAATATCAAGTCAAAATAATAGCATCAACTAAATATTATACTTCATGCTTATTCACTAAATCAAACTCACCGATAGATATTTTACCATAGACTGGGATTGAATCCACCATGAACATGCACATATGAATATAAGTCTGCCACCTTTTCTATTCACAAATATCGAGCATAGAATAACATAATATTGGTTGTCACTTTAAGATGGACCCTCAACATCTTTGATTACACCAAATACCGATAGCTCTGCAAATAGTTCTTCCATGGCTCATTTCCAAAGGTAAATGTCGACATGCCATCTCTCGGTTCTCTTTCAAGTAACTATTGAAACATAGAATCGCTCCATGTGGCATGAATAGACTTACCAACTGTCGATAGGCATTTCATGATTTGAAACTAGTTCAATACTTGTGCAACGGTTCTTGAAACCGTTTCAATTCATTTGAGAATTAGTATTCAACTTTTGAATCGATACTTCTGTCAAATCAAAAGACTCCCATTATCCCAAATCAGGATTGTTGCAAACCAGAACATATAAACAAAAAATAACCATTTAATATCAGTTTTCGATGCTTCAAACCCTAATCCATTATACTATTAAATCCTTCAAGAAAACCTGACACATTCCACTGTTATGTTCATAAAAGAGATAAAAATCCGATACCAAGGAAACATATAAAACTCAATTAATAATGAACTCTCAAAATTGATTTGCACCGAAACATTAACATAGATCTTTGAAACCAAATTGCATGGGAAATTAATAATAAAGACAAGGAGATGACCCAAAGAAACTATGTGAAAACCATTTGATCAAAAGACAATACATTGAAATATAACTTGCAAATATATTATGACTGGCTCTCTGGCTGAAGGCCAAAGAGCCTGATCCTTTTCCCCCAATTCTATTCTATCTCCTTAATCTACTCTCCTTGACTCCCTCCTTTCTTCGATTACAATTATGTCCATTTAAAGAGAATCTTGGACATTACAAAACTATTCATCTACCCGAGGACTGTTCACATTCAGTTTCAATGAAATATTACAAAGCTCATCTAAACCCTTTTCGGTGACATTACAATATAATTTAATAAATGAAAAATGGTTTATTGAGATTCTAAAATCAATATTCAGATATTCTGATAATGATCAAAAGTCGAGGTGCCCCTACACCATACTTGATGCAGAGCACACAGTGGTAAGAAATAACAATGCCCTTATACCCACAACTCTTCACAACCTATCCTTAGGTAATGATCCACTCATCCAATCTTAGATTGGGATGGATGTCTATCAATTTAATATGTTTAACCTTTTTCCAAGGTTACTCCCAACTCTTAACAACAATTCCTAACTTCACCAAGTTATGGTCTTGGGGACTCCTTCCCTATTTGAGACCAAGTAATGGAATTCTTCATGAGTGGATTTGCTTGTCCAATCTGATGATTGGAACACCTTACTTAGCAAAAAAATATATAGAATAAACCACCTAATTGCTTCCCCAACTTCTACAACTCTCTGATCACAATGTCACCTACAAACCCTTGTAGGTCTTCCAAACTACTTCTAGGTGTAAAAATTTTGACTCCCAAGGTATTTGGACAAAATAACACCATATTTGGATACCCTTTTCAATTTTACAAAGTTCCCTAAGATTGCAAGCCCTGGTCTTACTTTGGCACCACCTAACCACCACTAGGTACACAGGCCTAATTGGCGAGATTAGCCCCGATTTACTCTAGCAATGACTATGGATGGGAACATAAGATGAGTGTAGGGTTCTAGAGACTTCCAAAACCATTAATTTACTCCTAATGCACACTCCAAATACTCACTTCATCCAACACCTCGGACTGCACACCCTTTCTTCAACAATCCTGACTGAACACATAGAGATGTTCAGTCTCGGGCTCGATGGAAAATTGCTTTACCGACCAGTTCCTATGGATCACTCTTGGGAACATAACTAATGTACACCTAACTTTCATTCCCCAAATAATTAGGGTTATCCATTGGAGGAAATGCAAGTTAGCCTTCCATTTGTGAGACATGCCTGGTGAAAACCCTCTTCCCTGACTGTCTCCACAAATTGATGGGTTTCTTTGTCTACACAACACAAATCAAAATCAAACCAACTACATCAAAATATGGATTGAAGAATATTTAAAAATAGGTGGACTACTATCACCAAGTCTTCTGTACACGCCCATATACAGCCAATTTACACAGGAAAAAATGATAGATTTTATTCAATTTGCCTCCAAACTTCTTTCTCTTTAGTTCTAACCTCTTACAGAGGTCTTAAAAAGTTTAAATACGATAAAAAATGGTTTCCAACTGGTCTCCACATAGTTGTGACCATTGGTAACTAATATTTCAACTTCTTGAGCAACTTTGAAAAGTTGCTCGAGCAAGTTTTGTGCAAGTTTTGTTGCAACTTTAACAAAAATGCACAAAGTGCCACCAAAAGTCTTACAAAGTGATCAAAAAGGATGATCCAAGATATAAATCCCTTAAATGCACCAAAACACAAGAAAACATTAAAACCAAGTCTCAAAGACTCAAAACCACTAAGGCTCCTACCCCTAAGAAACCTAAGATCCCAAATGGACTAAGGCATCCCAAGGCTTATAGTCATGCCTTTGGGATCCTTGACCATAAAATACAATTCAAAACATTAAGAAATGATCCCTAAGATCCATTCCCTTTAGTACAAACCCAACAAACCAAAAACATGAGGAACATCCTGGATGAGGTCTTGGGTGTCCTGCACCATGCTCCTTAGGACAAAAGAAATCAAGTCCCTTGAGTTGGCAAGTCTGATAGAGGAAAACCAGTCTTCTCAATGGCCTCAGGAGTTAACCATGTAGCATATTCTAATGGTGTAAAATTCCACTTGACCAAGTACTCATAATAGGTGTTCTTCCAAGTCTTTTTGGCCACTCTTCTCTCCAAGATACATTCGATCTCCAAAGGAGATGACTTGGGAAGATCCTTCACCAACTACTCTTGTTGTGAGCTTGATTCACCTGCAAGAACATCAACATATACAAAACCCTTATAAGCATACAAATATACAACATTAAAAATTGGAGATAAAAGGATGTGAGCAGGAAGATCAATATGATAAGCATTTGAACCACACTTCTTGAGGATCCTATAGGGTCCAATATTCTTCACCATCAACTTGGTGTACCTCTCCTTGGGAATCCTTTCTTTCTTCAAGTGAACAATGACCAAGTCACCAACTTGGAAGTGCAAATCTTTCCTTCTCTTGTCTACATGTTCTTTGTATTTAGCATTGGTGTGTTGTAATTTGGACTTGACCTATTCCTGTATGTCTTTCATGACAGTCACAAAATCATCTGCCAAGGCACTAGGCTTCTCCAACTCAATGATATCCCTTAACTTCGATATACCCCGAGGATGAACACCATATACAATTTGAAAGGGAGTCTTCCCTATACTCTGACTGACTGAGTCATTATAAGAGAACTTTGCATGTGCCAAAATTGAATCCCAACTTGATCCATGCTCTTGGGTGAGACATCTCAGTAAGTTTCCAAGAGATCTATTTATAACCTCAATTTTCCCATCAGATTGGGGGTGATATGTTGAAGATAGACACACATTTGTACCTAATTTCTACCACAAGGTCCTCCAAAAGTGACCTAAGAACTTTGGGTCTCTATCTAAAATAATGGACATTCGTAGACCATGCAACCTAACCACTTCCTTAAAGAATAACCCTGCAACATGAGAAGCATCATGAGTGGTCTTACATAGAACAAAATGAGCCATTTTAGAGAACCTATCCATAATTACAAATATGCTATCATAGCTAGTCTTTGTTTTGGATAATCCAAGGAAAAAATCCATGATAATGGAGTCCCATGGCTTAGATGTAATAGGTAATGGAGTGTAGAGTCCTGCATTTGATGTATGACCTTTGGATCTTTGGAAAACTAAACAAGTCTCCATAAACTTTCTCACATCAATCTACTACCGGGGATAGAAATAGAACCTCTTAACTAATTCCAAGGTCTTGTCCACTCCAAAATGTCCTGCCAAACTACCATAATTCTTTTCTTTAATGGTGTTCTCTCTCATAGAACCCTTGGGCACAAAAAGTAAACCCCCTTTGAACAAGACACCATCTTGGATCAAAAATTCAAGAAACTCAGTGTGGTATCTTGCAGTCATGTCCACACAAACTTGATAGATGTCTTTGAAATCTTCATCCCTTGTATACATATCTTTCATGGATTCTATACCTACACTTTCCAACTACATGGCTTGAATGGTAAGGTTTATCCTACTTAGAGCATCTAAAACCTTGTTCACAATACCTTTTTTATGCTTAATAGTAAAAGTATAAGCTTGTAAAAGTTCCATCCAATTAACATGCCTATGATTGAGTTTCTCTTATCTATTAAGGAAACTAAGTGAATTGTTATATGTAAAAACAATAAACTCTTTAGGAAATAGGTAATGCTTCCATTTACTCAATGATTGAACCATGGCATAAAGCTCAAGGTCATAAGTAGAATAAGCCCAGCCAAAATCCATAATTTGATACCTCCTATCAATTCTCAGACAACCAAACTTGATGATGCTCCAACACTCCTAAATGGTTGAAGAGGGACGCAAGGTCATTTGACCAGGATGAACTAGGTCTCCCTCAACAATCACTTATGAATGGGTTCCCAACACTAAGTTAATATTCCACACTCAAGGATTATACATTGTAAATATGTCACCAGGGCTATTATCTTGAATTTACTGTAAATACACCTGTCTCAGTCTATTTTGATCCTAAGTTCTTTTCACCACCTTTTTCTTTGACAAAGGTTAGCATTAAGATTCATTCAAATTGGATTCGTTGTGACAGCCGATGATGTTGATTCTGCTCACCACCTTTTCTCTCTCTTCAAAGCTGAGCCATCCACTTATGATGATCTTTGATGGTCACTTTGGGAAGTGACAACTCATATCACTCAACAGTTCCAAAAACACATAATTTTGCACTTAGAGCTCTTGGGTCTCCTTCGAACATGACAGTCAAAACATGGTTTCCATGTAGGTATAGAAACCCTACCAACCACCTTTTCAATAACCATTTTGTGATTCGAAACCAGTATAATAATTGTATAACAGTTATTTACTATCTACGACTACACTTTCCAACTCCGTTAACCGACCAATCTACGACCAACATGAACTCGGAGGAGAACGGAATACAAAACATTAAAATAAGCATTGGTTCTCCTCTATTGATTTTCACCACCTTTTCCATATTAGAGGACATGCTTGATCATGTAGACAATATGGATAATCGATTTTAATATCGAACGAGCAAGCCTAAACAAAATTAATTGTAAACAAGCAAATGAAACATTCAGGAAAAAAACTGAATAGTCACAGAGATAATTATATGTAAATATGGAATGTTATTTCATTCATCTTTTCATATTACATTGATCATTCCCTTTTTCCACTGATTCCTCTCTTCCTCCCCCCATTCATTGGGTTACATAATACATGATAAAGACTTCCCAAGAACCCGATAACTTCCAAAACTAATTTACATAACTAATGTTTAACTTCCCACTACTCCAACCGACTCAAATGACTGATTTGTATGATGGTTGGCATAAGAACTAAACTAGTAATGTATCGTGGAGTTGACAATGAAGTTGTCAACTTCATGATTATACAAAACTTTTATTTATTATGTCTACGACACTTAGATTACTAAGACTTAACCTTATCTGAGTCTCACACCCAATTACATCAATAAGACACAAAATGGCTTACTAAGCCATATCACAATGTAAAATAACCATATAAGTCCATGTATGTTCCAGAATCTTCAAACTGTTTCCAATCTCGTGATGCACCTGCATCATACTCCTGGGATACAAAAATTCAAGTCTCATTGAATTGCCATGATCTTCTTCCTAGTTTTCCAATTGCATGAAGGTAATATTGTTATCATAAGAATGCCTGAGTTGATGTCGCTCCATACAATGTGCTGGTTCCAATCTTGATGGTGAATTCCCTTCTTGGTATGTGTAGTGGTACCTTCTTTGAGACTTGGAACAAATATATTAGACATAATCATCATATCACTTGTATAAAGATACCTATCAGGTTGATCCATAATTTGGTATTCTTCTTGTTTGGATATCTCTAGGGCATCACGGTGATCAATAAATACTCCATCCTCTATGTCAATAGTCTTCTCCTTAGCATGTGATCCTTGTACTATGTCCTTTCCTTCTTGATCATATTTTTCAACAACCTTATCATCCAGACAAATGCTATTTTCTTCAACCACATCTGTCACCAACTCTCTTTCATCTGCCAAAACCCTTTCCTCGTAAGGTTCAATGACAACATCTTGTTGTTCACTCTCGGTACTAGAATTCAGTTGTTGTCATTGGCCTTCTAATGGAATGTGTACCTCTTCTTGGTATATTTCTTCATCATATGTCATACTTTGAATCACTCTTTCCTCCTTAGCCTCATCCTTTTGTTCTTCATGCTCTAGAAACACAATTCTATCAACTAGACCCAAACTTCTTGTCTCCTTCCAAGACGAACCATCTTCTTCCAGCAATGGAGTTAACACAAAATTATCTCCATCCTTAATGATAGTGTAAATGTTCTTATGAGATTCATATATAGTGTTATTGTCATATTACCATGCCCTACCTAAGATCAAATGACAATATCGTAGTGGCATTATATCACATTCAACTATATCATAGTAATCCCCAATTTTAAAATGAACAAAAGTCTTCTCTAAGACATCAAACCACTAGCATTTACCTAAACCAAAAGCTCAGTAAGGTTATTCATGCAGTATCCTTTGTAGACCTAACTTCTCAACCATCTCAATAGAAAAAGGATTATCAATTGAACCACTATCCACAATAACTTTCATACATTGCCTTTGCACCTACACTTTGTTTTGAAGATGGAATGACACTGAATTTTCCTTCTCCTTTCTTCTTCTTTTTCAAATCAGAGTCTTAGTGGCTCTGATACCACTTGATGCAGAGGACATCAAAGGTATTTTCAAAATTTTCATATTATACTTCTTTTCTTTACAAACATCGATTTAGAGGCTCCTAACCTTTCATTATCCCCATAATAATAATATCAACTCAAAATAACAACATCAACCAAATATTATACTCCATCCTTATTCGATGAATCAAACTCACCGACAAATATTTTACCATGGATTGGGATTAAATCCACCACGAGCATGCACATATGAATATAAGTTTACCACCTTTTTTGTTCACAAATATCAAGCATAGAATAAAATAATCTTGGCTGTCGCTTCAAAATGGATGCTCAACATCTTCGGTTACACCAAATACTGATAGCTTTGCAAATAGTTCTTCCACAACTCATTTCCAAAGGTGACTGTCAACACACCATCTCTCAGTTCTCTTTCAAGTAACTGTCAAAACATAGACTTGCTCCACATGGCATGAATAGACTTACCAACTACCGATAGTCATTTCATGATTTGAAACTAGTTCAATACTTGTGCAACGGTTCTTGAAACCATTTCAATACATTCAAGAATTAGCATTCAATTTTTGAATTGATACTTTTGTCAAATCAAATGATTCCCATCGTCCCAAATCAGGACTGTTGCAAACTAGAACATATAAAAAAAAAATGACCATTTAATATTAGTTGTCGATGCTTCAAACCCCAATCCATTATACTATTAAATCCTTCAAGAAAACCTGATACATTCCACTATCATGTTCTTCATAAATGAGATCAAAAGCCAATAGCAAGGAAACATATAAAACTCAATTAATAATGAACTCTCGAAAACTGATTTTCACCCAAACATTAACATAGATCTTTGAAACTGAATTGCAAGGGAAATTAATAATAAAGACAAGGAGATGACCCAAAGAAACTTTGTGAAAACCATTTGGTCAAAAGACAATACATTGAAATACAACTTGCAAATATATTATGACTGAAGGCCAGAGAGCCTGATCCTTTTTCCCCCAATTCTACACTATCTCCTTAATCTACTCTCCTCGACTCCCTCCTTTCTTTGATTACAATTATGTCCATTTAAAGACAATCTTGGAAAGCCACAAAATTGTTCATCTACCCCAACACCATTCATATTCAATTTCAATGAAAGACTACAAAGCTCATCTAAACCCTTTTCAGTGACATTACAATATAATTTAATAAATGAACAATGGTTTACTGAGATTCTAAAATCAATATTCAAATATTCTGATAATGATCAAAAGTTGAGGTGCCCCTGCACCAATTAGGGGGGCACATGTGTCCTCCTTGTTGTAAATTTTTTTTGTTCAAATTTTTTTACGTTGAATCTGTTGGAAACTAAAACTGAAACAATTGTTATATTGTCATTGATGTCAAACCTTAACTAGTAAGACAATTTCTATCTAGTAGAGTACCATATCTTTTGATTGATGAAGAGGATTTGAAAAGAGGAGATAACAAGAGGACCTAAGGAAAGGTTGAGTTATGTGATACTTCAATGGGTACTTGATTAGTTGGCACATTGACAAGGTAATGTGTTGTTTATCTTTAACACTAAGTAAAGATGTCAATAGATTTGAAGCATAGGCTTAACCAAGCAAAAGAGAATAAATTCAGTTTAAGTCGATTGATGCTAGTGTCGACCGAGCGCCAGTATAAGCTGAAAACATTTAGTGTCGACCGAGCATCAGTAATTGTCAAGTATCAGATAATTAACCAAGTGAAGACAATGTTTGTCGAGTAGATTATTTTTTAGCGATGACCGAGATATCCAATGATGACCGAGTAGATGAACACAATATTGATCGAGTGTCAGTAATTTACAATTTGTGAAGAAACTGAGATTCCCAACTGACATAGTTGAATTCTTAGGATATGTAAAATGTGTTGACATTAATAATGAATGATTTAGAGCATTTAATGCATGGTAAACCATTTTTTTATGGATTCAAGGAGAAGTTTTGAGAAGTATCAGAAGGATAAGGAGGAGAACAAAATGATGGAAGGATTCGATAAATCTGACCTAAACCTAAGATCTATGGAAGAGATTAAGCGGAAAAAGATTAATCTATCTGATCAAGGAGGTATAAGGATGACCTAATTGTGAGGTTATGAAGAGTGTGGAAAGAGGTTGATATTATTGAATTTGTATTTGCAAAGTGAGTTGTATATTTTAGATCAGAACCTACTGTTACTTTCTAACCATTGTATCAATCAAAATACTTTAATTAAGGTTGACATAATAGTCATTTTGTAAACCCTTTAATCAAGGTGACATTCTAATGGAATGTTCTTAAGACCTCTAAACAAGACACTCTTAACAATGTGTATTGTAAACTTTTAACAAGGTTGGCTTCTCACAGAGATCACTTTAGAAGAGTGAAAATTTAGTAGCATGTTACTGGTGGTTTTTCCCATATTGGGTTTCCACATTAAATCATGGTGTTATACTTGTGTGAAAGTTATTTGATGTGTTATGTTGTTGAAAGTTTTATATTCTGCAAGTTGATTACTTTTGGACGGTGGACTACAAGTTTTATTTTACTGATATATTGTATAGAGACAGAGTGAATTGATGAATAGATCTAAGTTTGTTTAAGAGTTTAAAAGTTTTTTTGGAACATCTAGACCTAAGGATAACTGATTCAACCCCCCTATCAGTTATTCTAACAATTGGTATCAAAGTGTTTAGTGCTTGTAAGGAAAATTTTTAAAGGTACTTGAAGCTAATGATCAAGATGTACAAAAAGGAGGTACCAAAGCTAAACAAGGAGAACTTCCCTATATGGCAGAGCTTGATGAAATTGCACTTATCCAATACTGGTGATTCAGTGAAGTACTATGTAGAACATGATTATGTACCAGTTGTTGCACCTATGAAAGTTGAGGAGATTAAGGAAAAACAAGAACACAATTAGGAAATGCTAGAGATTGCATCATCTCTAAGCTGTCCTAAATTTGAAGACATCAAGGATTGTACTAATGTAAAGAAAATGTGGGACACACTAGCAGTTATCTATGGTGGGGACACAAATGTGCTGAGAGCCAAATCTGAAAGCTTGAGAGGTAAGTTTGATGAAATAAAAATGCTTGAAGGTAGAAACATTGTTTAGTATTGTGGCAGAGTTAAAGAGGTAGTGAATTCTATTAGAGGAGCTAATGGAAACATTGATGATGAAATTGTTATTAGTAAAGTGTTGAGAACCCTACTTTCTATCTATGCTATTAGAGTTTCTACAATACAAGAATCTGGATGCACTCCTGGTAATGTCCTAACTTTGGAAGGTCTTGTTTCTAGGCTTACTACTTTTGAGTTGTCTAATTTTGATAATTTCACTACTCACAACATTGATTCTGCATTCAAGTCTCAGATGGCTCTTCATAAGTCTAAAAAAGGAAAAGAAAGATGTGTGAATAGTGACAGTAACAATGACAGTGATAGTGATACTTTTGATGATGATCTAGATGATCTTGAGGCACTTATGGCTAGAAGGCTACCGAGAGGAAAAGGAAAATTCAAAGGTAAACTTCCTATAATCTATTGTTCATGTAAACAAAGTTGGCCATGTTACAACAAGATGCCCTGACAAGAATGACAAGGATGAAAGAAGGGAAAGCAAGTATAAAGACAAAAGAAGTGACATAGATCACATAAGGTACAAGGACTACAAAGACAAAGGTAAGAAGTTCTATTATATTGTTGAAGAAGAAACTGACAATGAAACTAGTGAATCTAATGATTGTGATATAGAAGTTGTTTATGTTTCTATGAAAGATGATTCTGATGAAGATGAGAAAACTACACTTATTTCTTATGTGAGTAAAGGTGATAAATGGATTATTGATAGTGGTTTCTCACATCACATGAGTGGTGATAAAAGTAAGTTTGAAATCCTAAATCATTATAAAGGTAGAAGTGTTAATTTTGGTAATGATGCACCATGTAATGTGAAAGGAAAATGATCAATAAGATTAATTGATAAGATCAGATGTGATAATGCTTATTGGGTTGAAGGTCTTAACTATAATTTGCTGAGGGTTACATAGTTGAATAGTACTGGTTACCGAGTTGAATTCCATCACAAGAAGGCTAAAATTTTTGATGCCATTGGTGAACTAATTGGAAGTGGAGAACAAAAAAGAGGTAATTTGTTCTATCTAGACCTATCTAAGGAAACATATTCGTTTGCACAATTTGATGATGTATGGTTATGGAATAATAGGTTGTGTCATGTGAATTTTGACAATTTGGTAAATATTAGTAAGATGAAGAAAGTTAGAGGATTACCAAGATTGAAGAAACCTGATAATGTGATATGTAAACAAGGTCAATTTGGAAAAATGACAAAGTCTAGTTTTAAGAGAAAGACATATACTTCAGATAATATTTTGGAATTGGTTCATACTGACCTTTGTGGAACTATTGGTGTGCAAAGCTACTGTGGTGATAAATATTTCATTCTATTTGTTGATGACTATTCTAGAATAATGAGTGTGATGTTTCTAAAAGATAAATCTAATACTTTTTAGTTGTTTAAGTGGTATTTGGAAAAAGTTGAGAAAGAAACAAGTAAAAGCTTGAAATGTTTGAGATTTGATAGAGGAGGAGAGTTTATATCAAATGAGTTCAATATATTCTGCAATGATAGAGGAATAAAGAGACAAATTTATGCACCAAGAACACCACCATAGAATGGTATAATAGAAAGAAGAAATAGATCAATCATGGATTGTGCTAGAACACTAATGATAGAGAAGAATGTTGCATAAAAATACTGGAGAGAATTTGTAAGTACAACTATTTATACCTTGAACTAAGTACAAATAAAAAAAGGTACAAATGCTACACCTTTTGAATTATGGTATGGTTATGCACCTAATGTGAAATACTTTAAAGTCTTTGGAAGAAAATTTTATATATGAAAAGACAATAGGAATGGAAAAATTGTTGCTAAAAGTGATGAAGGCATATTCTTAGGATATTCCACTAAGAGAAAAGCTTAAAAGCATTTGAATTCTAACACTAACAAAGTTATGGAAAGTTCAAATGTTAGAGTTGATGAATATGCAGAAAAGAATGAAGTTGAGTGCAAGCAAGAACTTGAAGATTACAGATCTTTTATATACATGGAAGAAGGAGAGGCTAGTAATATACCTGAACTGGAAAAAAAAAGATGTTGAGCAACAACATGAACCTGTCGAGTCACAACAAGAAAATGTTGAGCATCAGGAGGATGCTGCCAAGCAATCTACAAAGGAGATAGAGAATGTACTAGATGAATTTGAAGATCAAGAATAAGTAGAAAGGAGACCTGAGCCTACATTGGCACAATATGTGAGAAGACATCATAAGCTAGAACAAATCATTGGAGATAAAGAATCTAGATTCATGACAAGAAGTAAGTTGAGAGATCAAACATGCTTGTTATGTAAATTTGAGCCTAAGATAGTGAAAGATGCTTTAGAGAATAAAGATTGGATTCAAGTCATGAATGAAGAAATAGAGTAGATAGAAAAGAACAAAACCTAGACACTAGTTCAGAGACCAGAAGACAAGAATATTATTGGAACAAAGTGGGTGTTAAAAAATAAGCTAAATGAACATGAAGAAGTCACTAGGAACAAAGCTAGATTGGTATGCAAGGGAGATGCATAGGAAGAAGACATTGAGTATGGGGAGACATTTTCCCCAGTTACAAGATTGGAAGGAGTAAGAACTCTTCTTGCATATGCAACTTTTAAAGAATTCAAAGTGTATCAAATGGCTATAAAATCTTCATTTTTGAATGGATTACTGGAAGAAGAAGTATACATTGAACAACCAAAAGGATTTGTTGATCCAAGAAAAAAGAACATGGTTTGTAAACTACATAAGGCATTGTATGGATTGAAACAAGCCCCCAGAGCATGGTATGATATATTGCACAATTATTTGATAAAGATTGGATTTGTAAGAACAAATGACAACAATAATCTATATTTGAAGACTGAAAAAGGTAAATGGATATTGTTAGCTGAAATCTTTGTTGATGATATCATATTTGGAGGATAAGATGCCCTATGTTAAACATTTTCAAATGAAATGCAAACTGAATTTGAAATGTCTATGTTTGGGGAGATCAAATTCTTTGTTGGTTTACAAGTTTATCAGATGAAGAAAGGTATCTATATTACACAATCTAGGTATCTCAAGGAGACATTGAAAACTTTTGGCATGGAAGATTCTAGACCAGTAAGTACACCCATGGCTACTGGACAAAAAATATCAAAAACTAGTGATACAACTGAAGTAAATCAAGCCTTGTATAGGTCTATGATTGGAAAGATACAATATAGTATCCATAGCAGAGCAGATATTACTGTAACAGTTGGGATTGTTGCAATATTTTCTCCAAATCCTAAGGAGAATCACATGATGGCAGTGAAAAGGGTATTGAGATATCTAAAAGGAAAAGAGGACTATGATTGTATTACAAGAAGAATGAGAAGTTTATAGTGAAATTTTATACTAGTGCAGATTGGGAAAGAAATGTGGATGATGGAAAGAGTACAAGTGGTGGTGCATTCTTTCTAAGAAAGAGATTAGTCTCTTGGACAAGCAAGAAATAGAACTGCATTTCCCAATCTACAACAAAAATTGAATATGTAGCAGGAACAATGAATTGTTCAAATTTAGTGTGGATTAAGCATTTGTTAAAAGGTATGAAGGAGGAAATCACTGAGCCAGTTTTTATCTTCTGTGATAACATAAGTGTAGAAGTTGAGAAATCCAACTTCACAGAACACCAAGAACACCTACATGCAAATAACCTGTTGCTGAAAGGAAACCAAAGAGACAAAGCAAAGACTTGGAAAATCTTAGTGGTGTGAGAGAAATTGTATTCCAAGATAATGAAAAAAGAATTACAAGGTTCAACCTATAAAGGTGAACAAAACCCTAAAACCTAAACAAGCTAGGTTGCACATTATAATTAATAAAGATATTAATTATAATGCACCTAAGAGATAGCTTAAGTAAACAGAGTAATAAATAAATTAATTAATTACTCTAACACCCCCCCTTAAGTGAAGCTTGGGAGGTAAGCTAACCTAGCATAGCTATGAAAGCAGGAAATGGGTCTCGGCAACAAGGCCTGATCAGGTACCTAATACAAGGAAATCTCTGTAAAATAGAGACAAAGGATAAAACCCAGTGGGAAAAACTCCTCTCCAAAAAGAGATATAAAAGTAAGAAAAAGACAAAAAATGACTTCAAGAGACTCTCTCAAAGCCATAAGTAAAATGCATGCTGCCAACCCCCCCGTGAGAGAGGGTCAAGGCTCCAAAGCCCCCCCAGAATGAAAGAACCCCTGGATCAATGAACAAACCACCATGACGCCAATACAAAGGAGTGAAAGGAAGTGAGCATTGAAGAGGTAACCTTGAAAGATGAAGTGTCACTGGAAGGCTGAGATGATGCTCAAAGGAGTAGACATAAGGATCCTGAAAGGGAATCCCCAATGTAGGTGGTATGATAGGTGTGTTGATACTGTCAGGGGAGAGGAGATGAGTGTCCTCTGTAGAATCCTCAACAACTGTACCTGGTGGCTCGATGAATGGAGCTGGATGGTTTGGAAGTGCTGAAGAAGAGTCTTGCTGAAGAGAAGAAACCCCAACAAGATGAGGTGAGGCAGTCACAGAAGTGGTCTCAGGAACAACATAGAGGTTCAAGTGACCTGACTGTCCCACATGATGCTCTCACGTAAGAGGAGAGTTGAGCTCTGATAATGGAGATGGTGGACCAAAGTGTGAGAAAGTGTAGAGACAGGTGGAATGATCAACTATCCCTGTAGCAACAATACCACCCATCACACTATCTCGAATGAAGACCGAATCTGGTGTGAACTCAACTGTCTTCCCTGACCCACTGAGTGTAATCTAATAAATCAAGAGGAGGTTTGCAAACAGAGATGGAACATATAATACATCATTGAATGTGCCATCCTAAATGTGTATAGAACCTTTCCCACAAACTAGCATAACAGTGTTATTCCCCATGAGAATGTGAGGAATAGGAGAAGCCTCAATAGAAGAGAAGATCTCCGGAGAAGATGCCATATGGTGAGAAGCACTTGAATCCAATATCTAAGGGACGTGTGAAGGGGATGCAATGGAAGCCCGTAATGCATGACCTTGTCCAAAATCCTATCCAGATGTTGAAGATGAGGCAGAAGATTGAAAAGAAGACCCTTGTGAGGTGGAAGAGGATGGAGAGGAAATAGTGCTCTTCTGAAGGAGAGCTTGCAAATCTACAATCTGTTTCTCATAGCCATCAAATCTCTTCTAAAAACAATGTGACTCATTATGAGGTCCCTTGTGACAATAGGAATATGTAGGGCTCTTAGTCTTTTGTTTCTCCTTCTTAGAAGAAGATGGTGGGCCAGTAGAGTGTTGAGAAGAGGAATCAGATATCTGCTTTGGCTTCTACTTCTGTGTATCCTGAGGTGTCTTGGAAAGCAATGCCTATGACTATGAACTTGTAAGTGAATCCATCTGATTGAGCTTGGATTGCTCATGAGTCAACCTGTCATAGAAAGTCTCAAAAGAGGGCATAACATGTCGTGCACCCAGTGTATCCATAGTGGAGTAGAAGGTAGAAGTGAAAATCTGATAAGGGCTACGAAGCTTGGAGAGTATTAGAAAGATACACTCATCATCTGACTTCGTCTTTCTAGCAACCTATAAAATTGATTGAAGAGACTTGAACTTCATCAAGAAGTCCTCAATGCTGGTGAATGATTCAGGTACCAAGGAGGTGAACTCTGCATCTATCTAGAGAACCCTAAATTGATTCATTGTGCCAAACAAGGTGGAAAACTTGTTCCACATATCTTTGGGTGTGGTCAAACCATCCAGGTGGAACAACAACCCATCTGAAATGTTCATTGCAATGAGGCCCATTGCCTCATCCATCCTGTTTCTCTACATAAGAGCCTCATAAGGCTGTTGTAGAACTGGCTGAGTCTCATCGAGGCATGACCATAACCCTTTTTCCATAAGCAATCTAGTCATCTGTCCTTTCCAAGTGTGATAGTTGTGAGGTGTAAGGCGGGTGACAGAAGAGTCTTCCATTGAGAGAAAGAAGATAGAAGTAGAAGGGTCTTTCTGAAGTAAATTACAGAAAGTAAAGAGCACCCCCCCATAAAGTATAATACTATCCCCCGTACGCAACAAAGTACTATGAAAGCATAAGAAATGATTACTGAAAGCACAAAAAATGAGGAGAAAACCTGGATGCCAGATGCAGAGATGGAGGAAACAGAAGCCTCTACTTTGACACCAAAAACATGAACTCAAACAACCAAATCAGAAAATCAAACTAGCACCATTGTCTCCGTCTCAGAAAGAGCTTTTTGATGATATTTCATTTTTCAAAAATAGACACCATATGCACAAGTTACGGCCAAAAAACCAACTGCACCTTTGAAAATGAGCTCTCTGGAAAAAACCAGTCACGACATAAAATTTGATGGCCATCTACCCGTCACGGACCCGTCTCGCTAGAAAATTTTCGGTCACCAGAAAAGTTTGCAAAAGTGGCCAGAAAAATAAAATCCATGGGAAAAATTCAAAAACAACCACTGGCAAATTTTTTCGGCAAGTGATGTCAGGGTGATGTCACCTGCGGTTGTCAGGCGGTGAGCTGTCAGCGGAGGTGGTCGGTGGGCACCGTGGAGGCAGGCGGTGGGCGGCGTGGGGGTGGCGCGGGGGCAGCGCAGGGGCCGGGTGGGGGTGGCGCGGTGGTGGCGCACTAGTTGTGTTGTTGGTAGCGGCCAAAAAATGCTAAAAAACATGTTTTTTTATATTTTTAAAATTTTTTTGTCTCGATTTTCGAGCTGTACGGCCCTAGGAGAGAAAAAATTTCTCCTAGAGGTCATTGTGGCTGAAAATAACAAATTTTATATGGTTTTTTACTCTCCCAGGCCTTCTAAGCGCAACGGTGGAGTCCGTTTTGGCTCAAAGTGCTCCAAAAAATAGTGCCTCTTTAATAGTGAAGAAAAAAAACTAGAGAAGCTATGACTTTTGTCTTCAAATCATGGCTTCAAAACCCTCAAACCAGGTAGTACAGGGAAGCTCTGATACCATGTAGAAGTTGAGAAATCCAACTTCACAGAATGCCAAGAACACCTGCATGCAAATAACTTGTTGCTGAAAGGAAACCAAAGAGACAAAAACAAAGGCTTGAAAAATCTCAGTGGTGTGAGAGAAATTGTATTCCAAGATAATGGAAAAAGAATTACAAGGTTCAACCTATAAAGGTGAACAAAACCCTAAAACCTAAAAAATCTAGGTTGCATATTATAATTAATAAAGATATTAATTATAATGCACCTAAGAGATAGCTTAAGTAAACAGAGTAATAAATAACTTAATTAATTACTCTAACAATAAGTTCTATTAATATATCAAAGAATCATGTAATGTACACTAACACTAAGAATATTGCTATCAAGTATCATTACTTGAAAGAGCTAGTTCAAGACAAAGAAGTGAGACTGGAATATGTGAGTACAAAGGAATAGTTAATAGATATATTCACTAAGACATTACCTAAAGACGCTCATGAATATCTTAGAGGTAAATTAGGGGTGATTCCCCTAACTGAGGCTACCTAGTAACATATAGGAGCATTGCATCAAATGGTATAAATTGGAATATCTAACAAATTGATGAAAAGGAGGTCACACTTTAGGAGTTGCCTAGAGTTGTGAAAATTAAAGAAAAAGATGTTGATCAATCATAAGAAAGATGACAGAGGGAGTAACAAAATTCAGAGAACTAACATGAAGATATCTACATGGTGAAGATGAATATCTTTGGCAGTGTTGTCAAAGAGGGAGAGATTTAGTCAACTTGAGAGAAAAGAAAAAGTGATCCTAAGCAAAGAGGGAGTGATTGAATAAGAAAAGGGTGAGATTCGGTAAACTATTGAACATACTCTTTTGGATTGTATGTTAGAGCATGTGGTGTTTCCATCAATGCCAAAGAGGGAGATTGTTGGAAACTACAATTGAAACAATTCTTATATTGTCATTGATGTCAAACTTAACTAGTAAAATAGTTTCTATCTAGTAGAGTACCATATCTTTTGATTGATGAAGAGGATTTAAAAAGAGATAAAAAGAGGACCTAAGGAAAGGTTGAGTTATGTGATACTTCAATGGGTACTTGATTAGTTGGCACATTGACAAGGTAATGTGTTGTTTATCTTTAACACTAAGTAAATATGTCAATAGATTTGAAGCATAGGCTTAACCAAGAAAAAGAGAAGAAATTCAGTTTAAGCCGAGTGATGCTAGTGTTGATCGAGTGCCAGTATAAGCCAAGAAAATTTAGTGTCGACCGAGTATCAGTAATTTCCAAGTATCAGATAATTAACCAAGTAAACAATGTTTTCCAAGTAGAATATTTTTTAGTGATGATTGAGATATCCAATGATGACCGAGTAGATGAACATAGTATTGATCGAGTGTTAGTAATTTATAGTTTGTGAAGAAATTGAGAATCCTAGCTGACATAGTTGAATTTTTAGGATATGTAAAATGTGTTGACATTAATAATGAATGATCTAAAGCATGTAATGTGTGGTAAACCATTTTCTTATGGATTCAAGGAGAATTTTGGAGAAGTATCTAGAGGGATGAGGAGGAGAACAAAACGATGGAAGGATTAGATGAATTTGACCTAAACCTAAGATCTACAGAAGATATTAAGTGGAAAAAGATTAATCTACCTAATCAAGGAGGTATAAGGATGACCTAATTGTGAGGTTATGAAGAGTGTGGAAAGAGGTTGATGTTATTGACTGACAAATCTAAGAAAAAGGCTAAGGAAAGCTATGAAGATTTGAATAAAGTTGAGGTGATTGCTTGATGAGATTTTTGAGCAGATCAGATATGGAGATGGTAATGAAGGTCAGTCAGTAAATTACCATACGAGTGTATTGGATCTGTATTTGCAAGGTGAGTTGTATATTTCAGATCAGAAACTACTGTTACTTTCTAGCCATTGTATCAGTCAAAATCCTTTAACTAAGGTTGACCTAACAATCATTTTGTAAACCCTTTAATCAAGGTGACATTCTTTTGGAACGTTCTTAAGCCCTCTAACCAGGTGACTCTCAAAAGGGTGATTAAATCCTTTAACAAGGTCACACCTAACAGTGTGTATTGTAAACCTTTAACAAGGTTGACTTCTCATAGAGCTCACTTCAAAAGAGTGAAAATTTAGTAGCATGTTACTGGTGGTTTTTCCCATATTAGGTTTCCACGTTAAATCTTGGTGTTATACTTGTGTGAATTTTATTTGATGTGTTATGTTGTTGAAAGTTTTTTATTCTACAAGTTGATTACTTTTGGGCAGTGGACTACAAGTCTTATGTTACTGATATATTCTATAGAGACAAAGGAAATTGATGAATAGATCTAAGTTTGTTGAAGAGTTTAAAAGTTTTGTTGGTACATCTAGACCTGAGGATAACTGATCAACCCCCCTCTCAGTTATTCTAAAATCATTCTAATAGAATCTACTACCATTTTTGGAAGGATTTCCTCATATACAATTATTTCCTTAGTTATCCTTGGGATTGGTTGAACTATCATAATACAACTTGCTAGACCATATAACCCCTCTCTTGTGAAAATGATTTAACTATCTTGCTAAACCATCAACTTTAGTTATACAAAATGTCTTTTGGATGAGTTTACTAGCATAATACAACTTTCTTTCAACTCTCCCTCCTCTCTTCACATGGATCATGTAGTGTAATACAACTCGCTAGCCTATGGAATCCATGGTTTCCTTTCTCTTTCCTCCATGAGCCCAATATGTAGCACACTTTGATAGTTGGTCAGATCATGGAGTCTTGTCTCATCTTTGATGTACATGCTCTTGAAATAACATTATAAAAAATATTTTATCGATTGAGAAATTTTGATTTCTAAGGTCTCTTCAACTAGTGGTCTTGGAGCCTTAGTAAGTCTTTTGTCTCTATCTTTTTTTTGTGTGGACTTGCACATAGTTATACAAATTAACATCCTAGGGTTTGGGAACTTAGTGATGTCTTATCTCTTTGAAGTCTTTCTTGTATGTCTCTTTTTATCTCTCTTTCTTCTACTTTACCATGAGTAGACACATAGGCTCGTACTCGTGCTAAAGTGGGGACTAAATGTAGAATCATAAAATTGCACCCCTATGTAATTTCTCAATTACCTAGGCCCTATTTTAGCATGTATGGCCTCCTACATCCAGTTCCACTTACCCTAGCTCAATTTTGCATGTAATTATGACATCCTCTCTCTAACTAGGACCTCTAGTCTTAATTTGGGACCGCATTGGAGGGAATGGGATGACTTGGTTAGCCCATTATCAGGAATGGACTAGTTAGGTTGCGTTGTTCTCCAACGATTAGGCCCAAATTGAACCCACTCAAAAACTACATTTTTTTAGTGGGGATCTTAAACGCACATTGACTTTCATCAAGTTTAACATCTTGAAATGTTGTGAGAGGTATAAAAGTAATCTACCCTCCCTAATTGTTGGAATCAATTCAATCCACAATCAATCACTCAAAGTTCAGTTGTAGCTCTTAACTACAATTTCACATTCCAAGAATTCAAGGCCTTCTTCAGATCTATCATTGTGGAAAACTTCAATAACCTTCATGCAAGAAAGCATTCATAATTTTCCTACTAGGTCTTGTGAAGTCATCTTATTTCATATCAACATCGGTGATCGTGTTCAAAGAGCATTGTACATCAAAGTATAAGATATTATATTTATTAAATATAGCCTCTACTATATATCAACACACTTTCCTTTCAAGTATATTTAATTTCAATTTCAAGGTTGATTCCTAAACTGGGATTTGACTTAGGAAAACCCCTTTCTACACAACCTTTTTCAGTGTGTAGGCATAGGTGGCAGACATGTAGAAAAAATTATAGAGAGATCAAGTGAAGAGCTATAGTATGTGATTCGTAGAAGTGGAAACTATTGGGAATAGGTCGAGCATGGAACCTCGTTTCTAGGAATAGGTCATCCAGCGTGTCTCGGTCCCCTTATTTCAGCCCCTGATTTAAACCACAAGAAATTTGTAGTATGTTGTTACCGAGTATTTTCCATAATTTTTCTATCTATTCTCAATCTCCCTGCACATACAAAAAACCCTCACTTCACTTTATTTTCCCCATGATCTTGCATCTTTCATCTATAATTGCATATTCATATTCCACTCATCACAAAGGACCATTGAATTCAGCTTGGGCTCATTTGAAGATCTTGAGCCAATTGGATTATTCTCCTTCTAATGTAGATGGGAAATAGATTTAGCTTCATATTTTGTACTTGCAAGATAGAAAACTCTATTTTACCAACTTAAATATACTAACAACACCAAGTACATGTGACATATTTGGTCTTGTACATAACATAACATACATTAAAATTCATATTGCACTAGTATATGGTACACAAGACTCTCATGTTGATTTTGTGATTTCTTCTTCTTCTTCTTCAAAATATGATTATACTCCTCATTTGGACAAGGTTGTTAATGTGGCTTCTTCTCCTTTGTTTGAGTTGCATGTGAGTTGTAGACATGTTGTTGGTATGGATTCAAAATTGAAGTTGTAAACTTGGATGCAAAGGAAATGGTTTATGGTAAACAGAGTAAGAATTCAAGGCTCTTGTTAAACCTACATTGTACCTTTTTAAAGAGGTTTAAGGTTCCAAATTTCTCACTTTTCTACATCCTCTGCTCTATTGTCTAATATCTCTATATTGTCTTCTTGTAGAGAAGATAAAATCTCTTTTAGGATCTTCAAAGCCCACTTGATTACTCTTCCTCCTATAAAACATAAGAAATTTCAAAAAGGAAAAATCAAGAAGGTCCCCTTTTTGTGCATATCACCTATTTCTTGGTCATTCCAGTAGTGAATTCCAAGAATTGAGGGATAATTTACAAAAAATCCTCATCTATGGTACTATAACTCTCCCTTTGATTGATGCACATATTTTTCTTTCTATGACAAGTCACATTGGGTTTATCCTATTTCATGTCCCTCATAATTGATAAAATCTTTTTTGTTATGTTACTCATCTCTATGTGGAATTCATATCTCTATATGAGGGCTCATTATCATTCATGGTGGTGCAAATCTCGTGTGCAACCATTGTTTGTTTATGGTAGAAATAAATTTCTCTCTAGTGTTGTTTCCTCACCTATGCATTATGGGGAAGGACTACTCCCTTGGAGGTGTATTTCCTTCTTGAGGATCCCCTTCTTTTCTAGATAACTTAAAAAATTAGCATAGTAATATGCTAATATTTTAAGGTGGCATATGACCTCTTAATTATTTTTTTCGATTGGTGTGCCCTCTCTGCAGTGTTGTTATTTTCATAATGCCCCCTAAGGTATTTCTGTTAATATATATCTTACAATATTGGTGGTATATGAATCACCTAGCGTAGCATAACTTGATAGCTAGTGGAATTCAAATGACTTATCTAGATCACATAACATTATGTAGCTTGCTAGTTTGTGGCCTCTTGTTTTTAACACTCTGTGAGGCATTGGTAGCCTACTAGTTGCCTAGCATAATGCATCTTAGTGGAGCTCAAAATACTCACTCAATGTGTTCACCTAGCATAACACAACTTTCTAGCACGTGAATTCATGTACCCTATGAGCCACCTAGCATAACACAACTTGCTAGCCTTATAGGATGTGATTTTTTCATTATTTCTCATATAACATAATTCAACTTGTTAGCCCTATGTGGGCTTTGTAATGTGCATGTTCTCTAGCAAAAGAACAAGCTACTACAAGATTCATATATTCTTATGTGCTTGTAATAACTAAGTTCCTACATGTATTTTTTTAACCTGGTTATGTTATGTTCTTTTGTATTTTTTTATATAGTGAGTTGTTGCATGTGTTTTTTATATGTATTAATAAAGTTCCTCTATGTATTTGTTATATTCTAGGGATGACAATTGGTATTAACATAACATTTTATATCTCAAGGTCTCATTACCTCATTAAGTTGGAATCTTTATTTTCTTACATTATTATTATATGCTTCATAATTGTCTTGCATGTATTATGTGTTTGCTTCATGCCTTGAATGTATGTTTTGTGTCTTGCATGATTGGTTGTATGTTTTTCATGTTTATTACGTTTCTTGCATTTTTTAAATGTGTTTACTTCATGTTGTTTCATGTAAGCTGCATGAGCACTTTATATTTGTCATATATATGTATTCTTCTTGTATGCATTGTATTTGTATCATTATGATTGAAATCATGGATTGATAAGTTCCTTGACCTCAGTTTTTATATACTTTATTATGGGCATGTGCATGCACTAATACCTCCACTAAACTAGAGGCTATTGATAGTAAGAAAAAAAAACCTTGGGCCTCAATTAGAAAATTTAGTCACATCCCCTAGTGCCTAGCCCTTTGAATTAACAAATAGGATTGAATTCTACTATCCTACCAATTTGGGTCCAAATTTGGAAGTTTGGATTTCAACTTCGAGCCTTAATGGTCATGACTTTGTTGTTGTACTAAACTATAAAGGTTATTTTAAAAAGGTGTTAGTTGTGTACAAATGTGACTACCTTTTCCATTATAAATTCTAACTAGCTAGAAGAACATTATCATGATCAATCATTTCATCAAGCTACCAAGAGAGTCATTATCAAGCATATTGTAATTTATTTTCTTACTTCAGCTAAGTTATCATTATTTTTATATACTCTTATTATCATGCTATATACTAACACTTGTAGGACTTCATCATCACCTTATGTGAATCCAATCAAGGGCCTCACATATAAGATACCATTATCATTTCAATATTCATGTTATTTGTTCATCCTTTGATCCCCCTAGAGAACACAATTTTTATCATCATCATCATTATTGTTGTGGAGGTGAGATCACCAACACTAGGTTTGACTTAGAAAATCCTAGAATATAACAAAACCTTTTCCCCCATTTCATGTGTATTGGTGTAGATCCAAATGATTTCAATTGTGACAATGACACAGATGGACAAGGTAGATTGTGATGACCATTTTCAAACTTCAAAAAATACTAAATCCTAGGACGCTAGAACCCAATGCTTCAATCCTCCTAGTTTTGCTCTAAATTTTGACGACAACTACCTAGATCCTTTCTTAGATCAAGTTCCTGAGCCCAACTCACATCTTCACATATCTGGGACACTAGTTCTTAACATTGGAGTCCTACACAGTTGGCCTCTTGTTTCACCACCAAGTTCCTCTTTGTATCTCATTTCCAAATCTAACTTATTTTTACATGTACTTCTCTTTTGTATATTTCACATTTAGTTAAACTTTTTCAATCTATCCTTCTTTTGCCTACTTCATTCCATGTACTCAACGAATCCCTATTACCTACAATAAAAAAGGTATAGGTCTAGATAGTTTAGCTCTTTCATATGTGCAACAATCCAAGAAAACTCACATTTATAATTATGTACGGAACAAGGATTAACCTTGGTTAATACATTGGTTAGCTTCGGATTTCTTTCTCCATATTACAAAAATAATCACCATATTTCCAACTAATAGTATTTTTCAATTTTATTGAATTGTGTTGTTAGAAAAGTGGGCCTAAGGTTATCCTAGATTTAAGTCAGATCTAGTATTTATTGAAATGATTGTAAAGCATATAAACTAAGATATTTTTTATGCACCACCTAAATGAGGTAAAATAAGGTGATTTGTAACTCCTAGGGATGTATAATTATTTCTCTATCTTTTTGGATGAGGGTTATAGTCTAAAATTAAAAGAAGAGTTACAAAATTTGAAATAAAGCAATGGAAGATTATTTTAAAAATAAAAATAAGTAATTCTTCCCTCAACAAATCTATAAAAGAAAAGAAAATATGAAAAGATGATTATGCAATCCATAGATCAACTTCTTTCATTTTAAAAGCACTTATGTTTTAAAATCAATCATGTCTCAAACTTCCTTGATATTGGAAGATCCAAGGCGAAAAAGGTTTGAGATCTTATTGGAATTTGAGAAAAAAACTCTCAAATTTTAGTAAAATTAAATATACTATAATATAACAACATATTTAATTCTCAAATTATTATACTATAATAATTTGTTGTGCAAAGTATGACCTCCTCCCAATCAATAATATTTGCAAGAAAATATAATATCAAATATGTTGTGATTATTATTTGTATTCAATATCAAAACCATTTTAGTGGTTGATTTGCTAAATCTTAGATAGTTGTACCACTCCCACTATCTTTCACATCTCTTTATGGATGTATTCCTTACTAAATTGACAAGTTTTAATAAAATTAATTCCCTATCTAATAAAAAGGTCAAGTATGGCTTAATTTTTATTAGATAGGGAATACATCCGTAAAACTTGTCGATTTACTAACTCAAAAAATTAAGTCATACAACCTTTTTATTAGATAGGGAATTAATTTTATTTTTTTGTAATAGTTTTGATTAGATAAAGCAGGCTAGGCCCTGAACCATTATATAGAAGTCAATTGGCAAATAAAAGGAGTCTCATGAGAAGTGAGAAAACTCATCAAAAGGACCAACTAAACCAAACTAGAACTAGACCAAGAAAAACACAAAACAACACCAGACCAAAATCAACTAACAACAAAAACCACCCCCACTAGACACAAATAGAAGACATACAAAGTGGGGACCATCTTAACATTCTTCCACTCGTGGTTAATCTCTTTCAATTGTTGATGAAAAGGAAGCCTTTTAATGCCTTTACTAGGAGTAAGAGCAAGAGATTCGACACTAACCTTAACAATTTTACTGGGTGAGTTTAGAGCAATGCTAGCAATGGTCCCCAATGTTTTCCTCTTGGCATGTCTACATTCAAGCTCCTCTTGGAGGACTTGCATGGAATTTGATGTTGGCCACCACCTCCTCCAAACTTTTTCTTAGTTGCTCTTGGTTACCCCGGATAGAAAAATTTCCCTAACCATTGTTTTCCTTTCTTCTTTCAAGTAACACTCAAAGCATGGATCCCCGCATCCAGATTTTCCCATCTCATGAGTCTCTCCACTAGATCATTGACAACAAACCAAACGCTACCATCCTTCTTCTGCATTGACCTATTTTTTTGCAATACTTATGATTCATGTTTTGATGTTGTTTTAGTCTATTATTCATACTTTTGTAGTCCTACCTTTACCTAAGTTGGTTGTTTGATAGCAACATTGATTAGTATATTTCAGATATTTGTGTAGTCAGATAATGTTGAGACTAGTAATATTATGGTACAATTTGATAAAATATCATTTTATTTTCACTAATATATTTGTTGCTATTAATATTTTAAAAGGAGATTGGCACTAATATAAATCATTGATTTTAATATTAAAAATATTTGTGAAATTAGATAGTTCACAACTAATTTAGAGTAAATTTATAAATCTTGATCTTTCACCATCACCATTACATTTAGATTTATGTAGTTTTCTAATAGAAATTTAGAAGGTGAATTGATACATACCCTTACCTTGCCCACATCAAGATCTCAATAATTAGAAAGTGTGAGTTTTATGCATTTTTTTATCATAAAATTGTTTAAAACTAATTTCATGATATTGTTGTGGTACTAAAGTTATAATCGTGTCAACCTATACACAAGCTAACTATTTGATGTAGATGATCACACCACATGCATCCCAATGAGAAAGTTTAAAGACTAGTATAGGGAAAGAAGGAGAACTCAATCTCTTGATCATTTGGATAAAAAGTAGATTTTTCTTTTGTGGAGTTTGAAAAAAGAGAGAACTCCTAATGAACGAGAAATGGCTAATATGTAATCAAATGTCATCACAAAAATTTAGTAATAGCAAGAAAATGTGTCGACTCAAATGGTAAAAATATTTCAAAACTCAAATACTTCCAAAATTAATTAAAATCAAATAAGTCTAGGGAGTACATCAATGAATAACAATAATAACCACATGAGAATCAATATTGGTCCTCAAATAGACCTTTCTATCCCTTTTTTTGGGACAAGAACTCGAGGGTGGAGGGTAAAAAAATTAGAATAGCATTAAAAAAACGTGCACACAACTTAGGATTAGAATTGAGAACAAGCCAAAGACTGCAAAAATTGAGATATTCGGTGAAAGCAAAAATCAGTAATACATATTAGTTGATGTATATTTTTTTGTACTTAGTCGTAAAAAATTCTTTTCGTATGATTTGCTCTGTTTTTGTAAGCTAAAATTGTTTCAAAACGAACCATAATTTATTCAACCTTTTTGAAAGCTCAAAATTTAACACAATTATTCATAAAATTCAATCCGCTTTTTGGAAAAGCTCAAAGCCAGAATCAATTGAAACCATGGGGTAAAGATCTAGGGACAAACATTTCAAAATGGGTTGCAGGAGCAAATGAAATAAAAGTAGAGCTGTATTACATACAAACAGTCACCCAAAGACTTTGGCATAGGGTCTTTAAATACTGGAGTTCGCTGGTGACTGTGCTTAAATAAATAAAGCTAGATCAAAACTTCAATGGACCAAAGAATTATCTTCTTCAAGTGGATGTTGACACCTTTTGTATAGAATTGAATTTGATGGGATTAAATCTAGTCGCCATAAGCGTTGTCCAGAAAGCAATGTATTCCTTAATAACTGAGGGAAAGATAGGCATGCTTGAAGCAATGGAGAGTAGTCATCCTAGAGCTAGACAAAGAAAGACTGAAGGTATACTTGTAGATTTTTTATATAAAAAGTTTAATTTTAGAGACTTGGTGTTCAACTGTCAATTGATAATTTGTAAGCATGGTGGAGGAAGAACTTGACAACTCCTCGAGGCTATAAGATCAGCTCATGCCCCAGAGAATATTTTATCACGGTCTTTGCTAATGAGATCTTCTAAATGTTATTCAAAATGCAGGTCTATTTATGAAGCATTTGCATATCAGTTTTAATCCGATGACAGAAATACCATCTAAAGCTCTTATCTGGTTATAATTGTATTCCCTAATATGAATTATTGTCATGGTATTTCTTACAATCGTTGGCAAAATTCCTGGGCAAGTTTGTAAGTGTTTCCAGAGCAACTTTAGGAAGAGAAGCAGACAGCCATGCTTGGACATGAGTACAGCTGGATTTGAATTGCCTGTTGCCGATATTGTCACATTGTGATTGACTAAGTGCAAATGGATCGACCAAATCAATTATATGTGCATACCAGTTAGATCTGAAGCCTGTAATGAGAATGGCACTTTGCAAGGGAGTTTCCTATGGATCAGTATCAGAGATTCAAAACCAACCAGGGAAGACAGTAGGGGCAAATGAGGAATGTTTCAAAAAGCCAAAGAAAAAGCATACAATCAAGGCCAAGTAAATGAAAGTGGGGGAACTGAGCAAATAAAGAGATGCTTAGGTGAAGGGCTAGAAGGGAGAAGAATTGGAAAGAGTTTGTGAAACCCGTACCAAACAAAGTGGTGAGGACTCAAAGGATACAGATGTGATCAAAGATTATTCTTTAAAGGTACCATGGATGACCCACCATAATGCTAGCTAGTAGGATAAGTCTTCATGGACAAAGCCCAAGAGAAGGATAGGACCACACAGGTCATGACTGGTACAGATCAAATGGTCATTTTGGGTGAAAAGGAAAAAGACAGAAAGTCGCATAAACAAGGAAAATAGAGAGGCCTGTGATTTATTAAAGTAGTGACGAAAGGACATCTGATATAAGTCGAGAAAGAGGGAAGAGATTGTATGAATGTGAACATTCAAGAGGAAACTATGTAGGTGTCTAGCAGATACCAATCTCTAGTGAACACCTGTAAATGGGATAAGAGATAAACAAATTGTTCAACAGATTGTGAAATGGCTAAAGCCTTACGCTAGTTTTCGTAAATTGAATTTTGACAGATCTTCCCATGGTAATCTTGCCCAGGCAGGGGCAAGTGTCGTCCTTCAGGACTCTTTGGGGTCTTCTGTTAATGGAGATTCTTTCTTCTTGGCAGCGCATTCTAATGATAAAGTGGAAGGGATGGTGATTGTTGAAGATCTTTCTCTGGCTGTTTCTTTCGGCTATAAGTAGTTGATAGTTGAAGGGGATTCAGTGAATGTTATTTTGGCTCTTAGTAAAAAGTCATGTACAAACTAGAAGTTTATTAATTTGCTTGAGGAAGCTCTTGCCTTATGCAAGTCCTTCAATGATGATCTTTTCATGTCTTTTGGGAGATCAATAAGCTGGCAAACTGTTGGGGACATTTTGGTGTTGATCAAGGTCCTTCTTCTGCATTGATATGTGATAGGTTGGATTCCAGTGAAGGGTTGTTCTTATCAAAGCTGATGTGCCTTGACTTTCGAAATTGTAAATCCCTCATGCTTTGGTGGCCATGGTTTGATGGGGTGAGACTTTTTGTTTCTGCTTAACTAGTCATGTATCTCTTGATCTGAAGGGTATAAATGCTATATTAGGGAAGGAAAGATCATTGATATGTAATTTTTTACCTCCTATGCTAGGTGGGGTGAAGTGTTACTCTTTTGGTAGCACTTTTCATGCCATGGCACACAGGTGCAGTCAAGGGGCATTACCTGCATTTCAAGGGCCCAGAGTCAAATATGATGTTGAAAACAATCTTTCATTGTTCGGTAGGTGGCTCAATTTCTTCAATAAAATATTTTTTGAGCCCTGCTCAGGGGAAGTTATTGGGGTAGCTTGGCCCCCAAAAATTTCTAAGTTACCATGGTTCACCCACCCCTCCCTCCCTCCGAACTCCCCCCAATTCGAACTGGTCCGAAGTTCGGGTCCCGTTCGCCTGTGGGTTCGGGCAGCGTCCGAATTTTCGGACCCAGTTTGAACTTGGGTCCCAGAATTTCGAACCCGGGCAAACCAGGGGGCAAAAATTCGAACCCTGAACGAACTTCAACGAACTTCGATATCTGGACGTCACTTAAGTGACCGATTTCACAAAATTTTAATATTTTTTGGAGTCCAAAACTCTAAAAGTTCGTTTGAAAAGCCTAATTTGTGGTTCTCATTATCATTTGTTGTGTGCAAGTAGGCTATTTGACTTCAACAAAAGCAAAAGAGCAAGTTCGTGATTGTGCAAGAAGGAGTTGGAAGATTCTTCAAGATTGATTTGTGAGCTTTCTTCAAGAGTTTGTGCCTCATACGTACACCTTTGCAAGCTTACAATGAGTAGAGGTAAGTTATTGTTTCATTTGTTTTTTGTTTTTATTTAAGTTTTTAAGTTTTTTCATTTCTCTTTCATTCTCCATAAGTTTTTTAGTTTTTTTATTTCTCTTTCATTCTTCCCATAGGAAAAGGAACTACAATGGCATCTACCTCATCCTCGGTAGGCAATACCAAACAAAGAATAGAACCCCACTTTGATTCTCCTTTGTGGAAACATGTTGACATTATAAGAGCCCTTCCTAGAGGTGGTGCATTCCGTTGGAAATGTAGGGGTTGTGATGTAGAAAGAAATAGCTCATATTTTCGTGTAGTAGGCCATTTGTGTGGATACTCTGGTAGAGGAGTCAAGAAATGCTCTGGAAAAAGAGGTGCACCTATACCCAATGAAACTGTACTGAAGTATATTCAAGAGCATGAGGCAGCAGAAGAGAGAGAAGAACGTAGGCAAATTTCAGCTGATGACATTTGCAATAGAGGTAAAAATAAAAAAAAAGCAAGGGTAACACAACCCCCCACAGATGTTGTGATAGAAGACCACCCATTTTTTACCCGTGAGCCTGAAAAAGAATCCCTTGGCCTTCCACACAAAAGAAAGGGACCTCTAGAAACTGCATTTCAAAATTAAAGTCGGGAAATTGCAGACATTGATGTGGGAAGATGCTTGTTTGCAAATGGGTTATCTTTTAATGTTGCTCTCTCTCCATATTGGAAACAAATGTTGAGAAGTGCCAATAAAGCTCCAACAGGGTATGATGGCCCCGGTTTTGAGAAAATACGAACCACCTTGTTGGATAACAAGGTCAAGTGGATTGATGATCAATTGAAGCCCATAAAGGATTCATGGATTGAGATAGGGGTAACAATTGTTTCAGATGGGTGGAAAGATGCTAGAAACCGTCCCTTGATCTATGTCCTAGCGGTGTCCCCTAAAGGGGCAATGTTTTTGAAAATAGTGGATTGTGAGGGACAAGTAAAAGATGGACAATTTATTGCTAATATTCTCATCTCTGGCATTGAACAAGTGGGTGCTAGTAATGTTGTTCAAGTCATAACAGACAACGCAAAGAATTGTAGAGCTGCTGGTTTGTTGGTTGAAGAGCGCTATTCTCATATCTTTTGGACACCTTGTGCAGTCCATTCACTCAATCTTATGCTACAAAAGATTGAGAAAACAATTAAGTGGATCAAACAGGTGTATGCAGAGGCTGAGGACATCCAGATGTTCATCACAAACCATCACATGACTCAAGGAATATTCAGAATGTTCTCACGTTTGGAGTTATTGAAGGTAAGTGATTTTAAAAAAAAAATTAGTATCTTACAATTTCTGATTTTTATTTTTTTTATTGTGTAATATGTATTCTTTTATAAAGCATGTATCTAATAGTTGTATTTTTTTGCTCTAATTTATGTTACAGGTTGCTGAAACTCGTTTTGCATCAAATATAATTGTCTTGAGACGACTTGTGCAAGTGAAAGAGCCACTTTGTAGTATGGTAATCAGCAACAATTGGGCTATATGAAAGCAAAGCAACACTGAGAGGGCAGCTTCAATAAAGAGCAGGATATTGGATGACTTATGGTGGGAACGTGTGGAATATATCATTAAGTTCACTGAGCCCATTATGAGCATGCTTAGGTACGCTGACATGGATAGGTCTTGCCTTGGAGAGATCTATGATGGCATAGACTCAACGCTTGAGAAGATCAAGCAAATTGTAAATGAAAAAGAGCAAGATCCCGAAGAGACCTTGTTCAAACAATTGCAAACAATTATTGTAGAACGGTGGAACAAAATAACCACACCTCTACATTTGCTTGCCCATGCATTGACGCCCAAATATTATAGCAACCAATATCTTGATCTACCAGGAAGGCTACCACCCTATAGAGATTTATAAGTGTCTGATGGATACAAGGCAGCATTTGAAAGACTCTTTCCTGATGATGATTTGAGAGATATGATTACGGATGAGTTCATAGAGTTTGTGAATGCAAGAGGTCTAAGTAATGATGCTCTTCGTCATCGGTTTATGAAGGATGCTCATAGTTGGTGGTACCTCCATGGTCAAAGATTCCAAATATTGCAGCCCCTTGCAATAAAAATCATATCACAAGTAAGTTTTATTTTTAATTTACTTGATCTTCATGACTAACAAGTAATTTTTACAATTTTATTTTAATTGCTTACCTTGTCTTGTCTTCATAGGTTGCTAGTTCATCTGCATCGGAAAGAAATTGGAGCACATATTCTTTCATCCACTCAGTGAAGTGTAATAGATTGCAATAAAAAAGAACAGAGAACTTGGTATTCGTGTATTACAACTTGCGCCTTCTCTCACACAAGACTAAAGAATACAAAGAAGGGGCCACGAAGAGGTGGGATGTAAATGCAGAGGTTGCAGACTTGGATGCTTCCACTTCTTGGCTTTCACTAGATGATTTTGCAGATTTTGATGCCAATACTATTGTTGTTGCTGCTGATCCCATTGGCCTTAACTCTATTGTTGAGTCAACTAATGTTGAAGATGAAGATGAAGATGAAGATGACGAGGAAGAGGAAGAGGAAGATGAATACTGATTTTTAATTCATTAGTTGAACTTGAAAGTTTGAACTTTGAAACAATGATATTATTGATATTTGAACAATTGAACTTGATGTTATGATAATTTTAGTTTTAATGTTTTGAATCTTTGATGTTGAACTTGAAGCATATGATGGTATGATCACGATTCATGATGCTATGATTATAAGTTTATGGTGTTTTTGTTGTTTAAATGTTGTTTTTATGATACTATGTGACATTCTAATTTTAAATCATGTTTCTAGGCTTCAAAATATGTATATATATATATTTTTAAAAAATCTTTCATATTTTTTCGAACCCGAACCCAAACCCCTTTTCAAAATTTTCTCGAACTTGCGAACCGGTTTTTCGAACCCGAACTTCGAACCGAACTCGAACTGGTAACTTAATTCATTATGGATGATTTCTTGTATGGACTTGAGGATAAAGCATTTGCTCCAGTGGTGAGGGTGTGGTTGCTACAGAGTTTGCTTTGTTAGAAGGGGACATTAGGACAAAAGGAGGCTGACGAGCCCAAAATTTTCCATGTTCAGCATTCTGAAGATTCTCCTTAGGCGTCTAAAGCTGAGGCTAGGGCCTTAAAATGAGAAATTTATTTGGCAATCAAAAAATCTTCTCATCTCTCGTACAAATGGTCCATTAGAAGTTTCCAGCACAAATACCCCTCCTACTTTGGATGGTGTTGTCTATCGCACCTAGCCAAGATAAGGTATTTGTTGCTTATCATCAAATCTACCAACCTGAACGGCTCTAGCTTTGCTGGCTTTCCTGTTAAAGAGGTTGTGGCAGTTAGGGAATGTCAGAGATGAAGATGGTGTTGTCAACGTGTTTGGGCATGTGGATGTTTGGTGGGTGGTTTAATCTCTCTCTGTCTTTCATTCTCTGTAGTTCATCGTGTTAATGATTGTAGCTTCGATCGGGTGATTCCAATCGATGAAATCAAATGTTTGAATGGCCTATCGGCCTTAAACATTTTATATCTTTCTTATTATCATAGACGACTATTAATATTGATGACAATTATCAAGATGACATATATATTATATATACATAAGATATATATATATATATATATATATATATATATATATATATATATATATATATATATATATATATATATATATATATATATATATATATATATAAATAATTCATAAATAATAAATAATTGTCATACACATAATGATGATAATACATTAAACAAGATTTTTGATATTGACTATAATGCCAATTATGTGAATCAACTTAATATCAATGAATGACAACAGTAATCGGCAATACAAGGAAATGATGGTGACATAGTCGATGATGTTATCGACTGTGATGATCACAGTGGATGTCGACTGTGGTTATCACAGCCGACAACACCATCAATTGTCATATGTCATATGTCATTGCTGTAAAATATATATTAGAAGCGTCGATCATTATCGACTATGATGATCACAGTTGATATCGACTGTGATTAACACAATTGATAATCATAATCGAATGCCATATAGTATCGTTGCCAATGAATAGTATAAGATCGATCATTATATAGACTGTCTTATCATTGTTATTAAGTTATGGTTCAATCGTTATCGATCAGATTCAATGATATGTATTAGCATTAACTAATGAATGGTTAAACCATTAACAAGAGACACATCTCATGTAGAGATGTTCATGTAGGGACATGTCCCTACGGGAGACATGTCCTGTTATGTTATATATATACTCATTGAAAGGATAACTTGGAATACACAAAAATTTACAAGTGTTATTACAAGTTACAAATAGAGATTCATATCAAGTCTTCTCAAGCAAAAGAAATATATCATCATTGCATTTAGAGTTCATTGTTTTCTCTCAGATCTGCATTATCATCACATAGACAATTTCATTAGGATAAAAAGAGTTAGAATATAATTGTAATCTAAGTATCATCATAGTTTCATTATATAGGAAACAAGTAAGAAATTTAAAATTCTTCTATTCTAAATCTGATCACAATTTAACACTTCGCGATGGGGGCATTGGTGGCTCTTTTTGTTTGATTTTCAAACCTGGTTCATTTTTTTGCTCCATCTTGGTTTTCATCCTTTTTAAGTTTGTAATTGATGTTCTGGTTAATCTCTAATGAAGAGAGTTCTTAGAAAGAGGGAAAAAGAAAATCAAATTCATGATGATTATATCTTGGAATATTAAGGGAGGGCTGCTCCTTCCTAGAGATAATTTTTGAAAGTAAAAAACAGGATAACTTTCCACAGTAAATGATAATGAGGGAGTGCTTCTGGAAGTAACTATGTGAATATCTTTAGAATAAATATTTTGGGTTACACTCCGCAATCCATTGTTAGAAAGAGGGAAAAATGATGCTGGATCAGGGAGTGTGATTCAAAATGCTGAAGCTATTTTTTAAAAAATATTTAAAGGGTAACCAAATACCAGATATGCTTTGTCATCAGATATCAATCTTGTAGGGAGTTGAATGTAAAGGTATTGTAAAACCATATATATATGTGTAGAATGGATAATAGAGGTCAAATTGGAGGGTGGGCAATCCTCTAGAATCCTGATTCAATCTTTTGCAAGTTGTTTGAGCCGTCCAAGAATTACATAATGTGTTGTGTTTCAAGTCCAAAATTGTGTAAGCTTCGAGAAAACAAACTTCTATGGGCCTTGAAATAATGGCTTGCAGGAGGAGTGCTTTGACCACTTCAAAGGAAGTGGGAGAAACAGAAAAGCAGAAAGATGGATTATGGTATAGACTTCAGCATGCATCCAATTAACAATGTGTTGATTGATTCATGAACCAGATCTTGAGAACATGCAAGATCTTGAGGTAAACTTGAACCTCTAGGACATTAAATCATGCCATGGGTACTTCACATGGAGCATCAGGCATAAGGTAGAAGACCCTGTTGCAAATAATTGGACAGGTTCTTTGTGTTAGTGTTTTGTAGCTGCGTGAGAGATCATTTTCACCTGTGTTGATTTTTTTTAAGCTTTCTCACACTTCTTCTCTTAACCGTAACTTCCCAGAGAGATGGTATGGTTGCGATGTCGTCATCAGTGTTGATGTTTTATTTTTCTCATGTGCGATGGCTATTGAAGAGCTATATGGCATGGCTGCTGAGTCAGCCTCATCTTCTGAACTGTTTTTGTATTTGATGAGTTGGAAGTGAATCGTCTCTTTCTCATAACCGTCATCATTCATGGTGAAGTGGAAGAGCCGTCAAGTGTTATGCTTGCATGAGATTGCTGTGTGTGCTGGCTGCTGTCAGATTAAGGATGACTTATTTTATCCTTGAGATTTAATATATCTGATAAAGGTTCAATAAAAGGATAGAGTCCGAATGTTTGATGGCAAACCAAACGGCATGGTTTGTAACTGCCGTCAAGTGTTTATTGTCTTCCAGCGATGACTCTTTGGCGACTATCTGTTTTAGCTCTCCTGAGCGGTGCTGAGAAAAGGCAGAGTTTAGAGATTGTGGTAATTATTCAAGAAAGTGAAGGTAACATTTTGTGGTTGAGTGAGCCTTTATCGTGTCCACTTCTAGCATCACCGTATCTGCTTTTATATAAACATTTTTCTTGGTGCGGCTGGGTTTCTCTCAAGGAGGGTTTTCCCAGGGTATCCGTGGTGTTCCTGTGTTGTTTATATTTCTGTTATTGCTCTATGCCATTCTGGTTCAAAACATCAACACTTTGATTCCAATGGTCAGCAGGCCTGTTATCTCTTACTGAACTGAAGTGCTGTATGAGAGGATTTGATCGCTAGCCTGTGCAAGTGGTGATCAAGGAGGACTAGCCATATTGAAGGCCCCCATTATCAGTTTGAAACAATGTGACTAGAATGCCCTCAATTTGAGGATTTCGAGGAAAGATGATGAGTGGAAGCACTAGAGGTCCAAGGGGCTAGGATTTTGTCCAAGCTGAAAAGTTGAGTTCGTACAAAAGAAACTGGAAGAATGGATAAAAGTGCATTTTAAGAACATCCTTCATTATCATTAAAAACATAGAGGACAGAACAAGGTAGGATCAAGATGGGAGTCTCTATAGGATATGAAAGTTAAAGAAAAACATGTTATGGAACTGTTGGACATTGTTTGCAGCAAGGAAGAGATCTTGTTCAAACGAAGATCAAGGATTTAATGGTTGTGTGAGGAGATAGGAGAACTATGTTTTTGCACTGGGCCTGGAAACTCAATAAGGTAGAATCTTTGAGTCCCAGGAGAAAATTGAAAAGAAGGTGATTAGAAATATTGCAAAGGAGGTGTTTAGGTATACAAAACATCTATGACAGAGGATGACATATACAGAGAGGAAGCCCAATCTCAGAGATTTAATACAGGCTTTCTCTTGTCCAGTTTTAGTGGAGGAGAAGAAATTGGTGTTCAAACCGTAGGGGAATAAATCCCATGCACTGTGTGGCTTTCCAAACTTCTGAAGAGCTTGAAGCTTTTATTGCCAACGATACAACCACCCACCTTCAATTTGTGGACAATCCATGTTGATTGAGGAACCCTCTTTGGAGAAGGAAGAATGTAATAAGGAGATTCTTTAGAATTATGAGTCGGCTTTGGGTCAAGTCAAGTCTCAGAGATTTAATACAGGCTTTCTCTTGTCCAGTTTTAGTGGAGGAGAAGAAATTGGTGTTCAAACCGTAGGGGAATAAGTCCCATGCACTGTGTGGCTTTCCAAACTTCTGAAGAGCTTGAAGCTTTTATTGCCAACGATACAACCACCCACCTTCAATTTGTGGACAATCCATGTTGATTGAGGAACCCTCTTTAGAGAAGGAAGAATGTAATAAGGAGATTCTTTAGAATTATGAGTCGGCTTTGGGTCAAGTCATAGATAGGAGAAGTTCAAAGCTTTCTTCATGAATATCAAAACTAGTGGCATAATTACTTTGGCAAAAGAATGGGATGTTAACTCGCGAGGTTAATGAATTCATATGTTGGTGTTCCTCGCTTTACAGGAAGGCAAAACTAAACCTCTGGCTCAGTTTGGTGGCCAAGCTAGAGAAATGGCTTAATTACTTGGGAAGGGAAGTGGTTGTTTTTGGCCAACAAGTTAATTATCATCAAAGTGGCTCTCCAAATAGTTTCTACTTATTGGTTCTCTATCTGGCAAGCACTAAAGAATATTCATGATGAGACATACAAAGTTTTGCCTCCTTTTTTGTGGCAAAGAATAGAGGAGCAAATGACAATCTTATTAGTGGCATGGAAAATTTTGCTTGCTAAAGGATCTTTGATGTGCTAAAAGTTAAGAATGGGGAACTTGATAGCCTAGCATTAAGTGCAAAATTGGTCTGGGTGATATATAGTGAAACTGAAATAGGATGGAGTGCCACAGTTGGAAGAAAGTAACTAGTTAGGGAGGAACTGAAAAGGATCTGCATTACCCTATCACTGCTCAAGAATCTAAAATCTGGAATAAGATGGATTATGTGAAGTCTTTAATATAGAAGGCCCTATTATGAAAAATAGGCAATGGCAAGAAGGCTGACTTCTAAGGTGATGGATGGCATATGGACTACCCAAGCTTTGGGGAACAAAGTCATAGACTACTAAATCAACAAAAACTAGGGTTGTTGGAAAACATGGATATGCAAAGACACGCATTCACTTCTCGTACATCTCAAGCAGACCCAACCCATTGCTGATTGCATCAAAACAAGATCTTAAGAACTTCACAGTATTGTGGAGCAACCCACCTAACAGACTGCAATGGAATTTTTCTGGCAGAGGAGGCTGTAGGATTAGATGTACTTGTGGATACAACAACAACAGCATCTAAATCAGAGGTTTAAATAAAAGCATAGGAGGATCTCATGCTTCAACTAAAGCTAAATTAGTCTAGCAGGTGGCAGTACAAATCATGATTGTGACAGGAGATGAACTGAGAAGAAAGATCTTTCCGAGATCCACTAAATGTGAGCTCTGTAATAACATTAAGAGTGTCCTCAAATGCAAACTTTTTTATCATATATACAGTCAGAGTGTAAGGCCAAAACTAGAATTGTTAAAGAGGACTTTGGGACTCAATTCCAGAAACGTTCCATCAGAAGAAATGGATAGAAAAGAATGAACAGATCCTCCAAGATGAAGGACTATAGTTGAGAAGATCCTAAGAGGGGTTAAAAGTTTCTCCATAGGAAATGTTGTGCATTCCTAAGCTTAAGGAGGACTTGAAAGTTGAATTTGAAAGAGAGAATGGATTTAAGAATAAGAAGTGAGCTCGTAGGAGCTTACAGATCTACTGAACTGCAATAATTCCTACTAAGCTAAAAAAGATTTAGTGGCATCTACAAAACGATAGGAGATAACTAGATTTCGATGGAGCTTATATAGTAATTCAAGATCTTCTGGGGTATGATGTGTCATTCAAAGCTCAAAGGGTGAGGCTATTGTATTTGAGGTGGCATCCATGGGCGTTAAATCAAACAACTCAGTGGAGGCTGAAGAGCTAGTGATGTTTCTCAGAATGGCTATTGAGTTTGGAATCTCGAGAATTGTGGACAGGCATTCTAGCATCATTACTGGAGCTACAAAGGGAGGTCAGGCCAAAGAATAGATAAGGAGTATCATCAACAAAGATATGGAACTTGGAAGCTAATTTGAGGAAATAGATTTTCACTCACTGCTTATAAGAAGTGCTGAAATAGGTTTCAGCTTTCACCAACTGCTTTCAAGAAGGTGATACAAAGGCATATTGGTTGCCACTAGGCAACAAAGGGATTGTGTCTAATGGAGAAAGCGTCAAAGAATATTTGAAAGATGAAAAGTTTTGCAGAGAAGAAAGGATGCTAGTTACCGAGGAAAGATCTTGGAATACTGACCATTAAAAGTAATGAATTGGCTTTCCTTTTTATTATGAGAAAAAGGAGATGCAAAGAAAGAGCTATGAATGGGCTCCCCAAAGAGTTTAAAATTGTCAAGGAGAGGGTGAGGGAGTCTTGATGGTGAATACATTCCTTCGTTAGGCTTTTAAAAGCGTAGTTCATTTTAAGGTTATTTTGAACAATGGTTAGGTAGTGAGTTTTAATTTCTATTAGAGCCTAATGGCACATATTAATGTGTTTAAAAATGTTAGGAAACAATAGGGAGAACTTCAGATTTTGGTTTAATATTTTTGGAACAGCATGGGCACAACTGCAGCATATTCTTTGGTGGACAATGGACTTTTTTTGGTTCATACTGTGAAGGAACAGATTCGGCAGTAATCTTTTACAACTAATAAGATGTAGTTAACATTTACTGGCTCTACTTAGAGGTTTCAATAATTGTTACAGATTGCCATTGTTGAGGAGGAAGACTGTTGTTCAGTCTACATCTTATGCAAATAATAAACAGTTTTTTCTGACAATTTTTGTGTAGTGGCTACTTTGTTGAGCAGAGCTTTATTTGGATGCCACATGATACTGGCCTAATGTATTTTTATGTGTGCAGGGCACAAAATCATCTTCTGTGGACCCGTTGGTGACAAGCATGACAGCTGTTATGGTGGGTATGTCGGGCTGTGATTGCTACCTATAAGGAACCTGCATTAGGTTTTCTGTTCTGACCTTTATCAACAGCCTTCATGGTGGCTATAATGTTGGTCTCCTGTTTGCTGGAAGCATTTCCTATTTACATAGAAGATAAAGCTGTGCATTAGCCTGCTGATGGGGGGTTCTGAGGATTTGTCTTTTTCCTCTGTGAAAGTTTGTGCTGCAGTTGGGTAGCTTGTCCAGGGCTGTCTAGGTCATGGATATCATTGCCTCATTTGTGAACTTTGTCCTGTCCCTGTTAGTGTTACTTATTTTCCCTCATCTGATTTTGTCGATGTAATCATTTATTTAAAAAGATTAAATCATTGACATTGGAATTCTGTTTTACAGGCCCGCTTTCAGAGGACATTAGAAAATTGTGGCAAATAGCCACTCATTTCTCACCTTTGGATCTTAATGCAGGGGCCAAATAAGAGAGAGTAGAAGCAAGAGGAAGAAAAAGGAATCAAGTAGAGAGGGGGGTTATAGCTCTTGATGATGAAGAGAAAGTGGCAAAAATCGGAAAATAGAGCAAGCTAAAGGTATAGAGGCCAGCAAGGGAGAGAAAAAAGCCTATGTGTAAAAATAGAGTCAAGCTCATGAGATTAGTTTCTGGGCTTACAAAACTCCTGGTGCGATTACAATTGACTCCTAAAGCATTCAAGATGAGGATATTTATCAAGTGGATAATGCAAAAACTAGAGTGCTAGATGTTTAGGAGGTTTTGAAATTGTCGCAATAGGCTTGGAGGACTTATATGGACAGCCTTTTGAAAAATTATACACCCAGTATTGCAAGCAGGAGGCTAGAAAAGATAACCTCACTACGGGTTAAAAAGACTTTAGTAAACAAGAGTGATGTGTAGCCTGCAGATAACATAGTGTGTTCAGAGACAATAAAATGGCCAACACCTCAAAACTAAGACAAGGTGTTAGAATGTCATCTTTTATAATTTATTTTGCCTCTCAATCCCAGTGATGTTTTGAGATGTGTCTTCTTGATCTATCTCTATCAGTATGGGGTTTTTAACCCTTTTCTATATAATAATTTACCCTCAATAAAAACATAATGGGAGTTTTGAAATTTGAGATAACATAAGTAATTATAAGTTTGAAAGTGGATATAAGTTTGAATTATTTTAATGGCCAAACTGAACAAACTGCATTTTAAAACCAAAATTAGAAATGAATTCAAACTTTCTAAAAAGCAGATAATTGGCACAAGTTTCATATTCCTACCAAACAACTGGCCTTCTGCACTTTCCAGCAAAATTTGGGAGTATTTAGAAAAGAAACATAATCAATTCAAATTTCTTAGAAACCTTGACATGTATCACAAATTTAGTTATTCCAAGCAGCAAATTTAAGAACTCTGCATCTGGTGACAAAATGGTAAGGTTAAAAACATTCTATGATAAATTTAAACTCATAAAGAAGCTTAATATTAGGCACAATTTCATATTGTTCCAAATATCAAATTGAAATATTTGTTATTTATTTACTGAAATAACACTCAAAAGGCGTTACCACTTCTAGCCCACCTTGCAACGATCTACTTATTCATATTTGAGGCTGCCGATTTAGCATCCAAGCAGGGAGTTGATCTTCCTAATACTTCGAAGTTCCGGGAGCCTAGAAGGAGTTTCACCTCCACCATTTAAGAAAAAGACAGTAAAAGTAATAGCAGAGGAGTGCAAGGGAGACATAACTGACAGTATAATATAACCCATGGCATTTATTTTGGGATGGAAATATCTGAAACAAAATTCTTCCGTCCCCATCATACAAATCCTAGATGTTGCATTAAGATTTTGTTACCCATGATAAAAGTTCTTAACTCAATTACAGTAAGACCCAAGGGATGTCAAAGGAGTCTTGAAACAAGATGTCTGTGACAAATTAACTTCAGGTTTCCATATCTGCCATGAATTGCTTTCCTGATCTGTCAAGTGTTGCAATTTCCTATACAAAGATGTCAAGAAAGTGATTGGCATGAAACAAGATAAACAAAGAACACTTAACCTCACAGGATTGTGCATTAGTCAGGGGGGTTGCATCAAGTATTCCTAAATAAAATTGAGATGGCCACCATACTCTCCTCCCATACTGAAAGGAAAATCTTTTTGTGACAACCACACATTTCTGGAAGGAATCCAGAAAAGGTTGATTCCATACATGAATATTAAAGAGATGAATGGGTGCACATGATTCTTCGGCTAGTTAAACTGTCCTTCAGCCTTTATCTGTTCTTGAAATCTATGTTATTTACCTTTGAAATTTTTATACATAACAAGTTTTTAGCAGATTGTTGCATTCGAAGTGCCACCAAGTGTAACCAGGCATTGGACAAATGATGGAATGTTGACTTGGAAGAATTGGTAGATTAAAGAAATTGTAATGAGGATTCTCAAAGGTGGTACACAAGATGAAGATGTATACCTTGGATTTGCCATCAGCGCTCAACTTTTTTAGCAAAATTTTTTTAAGTTAATTTGCCACTTGGCATTTTTATTATTATTCATCAGACTTTAAGGTTACTAGAACTGCCAAATTGTAAATCCTTTATTTCCTTCAAATAAGCCTATAATATGTGTAAATTCTTTGTATGAGAAAGATTCACCAGCCAGTTTTTTGCAAAAACAAATCTTTAAAATTTTCCTTATTCAAGCTGTAACTCCCAGTTTCTCTCAGTTGTAAATATCTATCATTTATGGAAAAAGAAAGAAAGCATATTGATGTCCAATAACATGAAAATAGATCAAAGGAACTGTAAAAGCCCAACTAGCTTGAAATAGACATCGTGTCTCCAATGAATTACAGTACAACAAAAGAAATTTTGAAGAACGCTTAAAAATAGCAGAGGACCCAAAAATAATAGCTAGCTAAATCAAACTTAATTAACACAGAAGTCAGACAACTCAATTCATTTTCAGGCCAAGAGTAAGCAAAAGTAAGTAAAAGTTCATTTTTATATTTATACATTAGAAGTTGAAAGGATGCCAAGGGGACATCCAATAACAGAATTTTAATCATCTATAAAAAGATTACTGAGTAGGTTTCAGGTCAAAGGTTTCGCCCACGGCTTCCTGAGAAGGGTTAACATCAACTCCCGTTACAATTGCTGCAGCCGGTCCTCGTTTGCACCTAAAAATAACAAAAACAAAGCAATTTTTAATGCCCTTCAGACCAAAATGGTCTGTAGAAAATATCCAATTGTGTATACAATTTATGTCTGAGAATATGCAGTTTAGTAAAAACTTTGTTACAAGAGAGATTAGATTCCTACAATCTATTATATTATTGTTTTCTTTCTAGATTTCACCATAGAATTTTGTTTACATCAAAGTTTTAAGATCAGACCCCTTAATCTGTGTAGAATTATGGATCATAAAGTATAAGGTAAAATCCAGAAGCAATGCAATAATAACCCAGTTGTTGTTATTTTATCACTTGTAAATGATTCCCTACTTAATCTTAATCTTAAATATATTCAAAAAAATATTCATACGTCATGAAAGCCTGAAATACTTATTGCAATAAAACTATGTACACAAGAAACATAATAATTAAAAAGTCATTCACATACCTTTCCAGCATATCATCTACAGATTTAGCGTCCCCAGAAAAGAGCGCCTCAACTGTTCCGTCCCTTCTGTTACGAACCCAACCCTTTAAACCCAGTTGCTGGGCGTTTTCCGACGTCCATTTCCGGTAAAACACACCCTGCACTACGCCCTTCACCCGCACATTAACCTGCAAATACAGGCTAACATGAATGTTTTAAGCAAATTTTAAGCTTTGCAGTCTAAAATATTGGAGGGCTTCTAGACAATGACTGGCTAATTTTATTTTATTTTTAAGAAAACAGTTTAACCTCCCGTTGAACGTGTTTGCAAACGCTTGTTTCCATAATATTTAAAGTAAATGTCTGCTGAAGAACATTCTTCCAGTAATTTTTGTAAGAATTGAAATTGCTAGTCAAAATGCTCTATTAGAAAACCCTCTTCAACAGTTCCTTCTTAAATTTATTTGGGCTTACAGTTCTGGCCGAGGCTGATGACGAATCGGAGCTCATTTTGAGAGTGGAAAGAAATTTAGTGTTTGAAGAGGGAGGAAACCTTGAGAGTGTATGAAGAGCAATGGAGCCTGTCATTACAAAAGATGTCCGCTCTGCTAAAATAAATATCAGGCTCGTTGTGGTTGTTCGATATGTGGTAATTGAGGGAATTTTGTGGGGACGTGATTTTTTCTTCGTGGGCGTCCAATACCCTGCGTTTCTTCTAGAAAATCATATAATACGCATATTGTAATTTATCTTGATAAGTAATATTTTAAAAACTATAAGTGCAGTGATTTAGTAGAATAAAGATTTTATTTCACTATCATTTTAGGCCTATGCAGGTATGGAATTTGCTGGTTGTAATGGTCAATAAATTTGATCTAATAAATTGATAGATTATATTTTTATAAAATTATATAAAAATTATTGCAGATAATATATATTATAATATAAATATATGTTATTTGTGACATTCAAATTTTTGGCTTGAAGGTTAAGTATAAATATTGTATTATATGTTAAGGATTAAATTATTAAATAATTATATGGGGATGCTAATGAAGATATTCATATCTTGTAATTATTAGTAATAATTTTTTTTAAAAAAGTTTAAGATATTATATGTTGGATTGTTATATGGAAAATAGTTATTTGAATTAGCATCAAGAAATTGAACTAGTAAGACTTTTCACCAAGAAATTATTTAGAAAAGAAATCCATCTATTTAAAAAATCAACATTGTTCAAAAATTCTAAATAACAAAGGTGTGAGAAGTGGCCTAAAATTCTCTAAATCCTCCATATAAAATAGTTCTTTGAACTTGAAAGGCACATAATGAGAGTCAACTAGAACTTGGATACATAATGTTTCAACTACAGTATTTAATAAATTACTTGCAAAACTAAGAAATTCAATAATTTGAAGATACTAGGTAATATTAAAAGGTATGGGAATTGAAAATTTATATATTAATTGGAAAGGTGGAAGATAATGCTTTGGGGACATGGGCTTAATAAATTAAAGAGTGGATTTTAGGGTTTACATAGGGCATGCAAATAAGAGGTTTTCTAATTACGTAAATGTTGTGAAAGGATAATTTATCAAGATTTAGTCTTGATAATTACAACTTAAAAATCTTGAAAAGAAAGTGTTTAATCCCAAAAATTTAAAAATAACTTGTAATGCACCAAGTTTCTTTGAAGTTTAATCTTTACTAGAGAAATGAGAAAACAAATAATATGCAAGTTGCACAAGTGGAAGTCAAGTCAAAGTTCTTATAATTTAGATTTGAAAGCAAAAATTCTTACTAAATTGGAAGGAAAGAAAAAGGAAAGGGATTGTTTTAGATCAAGAATTTTTTAGTTTTTCCTTAAAAAAAGGATTTAAAATATCGACATTGCTTGTTGAACAAAATCAACTAAATTTAGAGTTTATGCCTAATGATCTTTGTTGTTAATTGAAATGGGTCCACTTGAGTGATTTTAATTAGTGAAAATCTATTGATGGGTTCTAGCAATTTCGTTGCAAAATACAGAATGTTAAAGGAGGAATCTTTACAAATTTCCAAAGTTTTCTAAATTATAGGCAATCTTTATATGTGTGTCTCTAGCTTGAGATTATAAAGCATTAACAATATTGTGATAGACATGTGCATAATTTGATAGTAGACTCTATCATGCCCTTCATAGTTCCCTTTGTTTGTAACAACATAGTCTATATTCTTTGCACCTCTACCACAATTTGTGAACACATATGACAATGTTGTTCTCTTGTGGTAGGAGGGCCAAGAGCTCTCCTTGTGAAGAAATCAGTGTCATTGTACACATTTCTAGTTGAATTCTTCATGTTTCAATGAAGAATATTAGACATGTTGTCCATATAAAAAATTAAATTTATTGTATCCATGTTCTTGCAAAGTGTGGCATTTTCAAACCAGAGAAGAAAAGGTTGAACAAAAGTATCAATAGTCTTTGCATTATCTACAACATATTTAGAAAGGAAGTTATAAGTAAGTTAATTATTTGTCTAACAATGTGAAGAGAAACTATATTTTCAATGAGAAAATAAGATGCATTTAAAGTTCTCATCAGTGTTCTTGTTCATGTGTGAACAATTGAACTCTGTGACTATGAAGTTTTCTCCCATTGCAATTGTCAATTTAGGTGCATCAATGCTACCATTGCATGAACTAGTAGCAGAATTTAGCAAACAATAAGAGCTAATGTGGTATGCAACATTCTCGCTATCACTCTTATTGGCACCACTAACATTTGACAATGGTAAGCATTTCTAGACCATTTGATCCAATAAAGTTGTGTCAAGATAGTCATCTATTGTTGGCATTGTGTTCATTTTAAGCTCATATGTATTTGATAAAATGCATCGCAATTACTGATGGTTTAAACCCAAGTATGGATTTCCAACATTGAAGGAAACTTGGACTTATGCATATGTGGACGCACTTTGGAGCTATAGTCTGCTTTGCAAGAGGAAAAAGTATTATGTTTGGGTCATATTGGAAGGACTCTTTGGTAAACCTGATAGAATGATAAAATTCAGATTAGAGAATGAGCTCATAGGTCTAAATCCTAGTGATTTTGACAACATTCAAGACTTTTTCTCTAAGTTCAATTCTATTAGATTGGAGCTTTCTACATGTGGCATTGTTAAAGGGGATGAACAATTGATCTTTTCTATTCTTTCCAAGCTTGGTCCTGATTATTCTATTTTTGTTTCTACATTCTATGATAATATGGATGCTCTTGGTAGTGCATAGAAATTGCCTTCTCTTGATGAATTTGCAGCTCAAATCACAAGGGAACAAGAAAAGTTGGCACACATGGGTCAATTGAATCCTTCCAAACATCATGCATTGATTGCAAGTGATTCCACATCAAAGGCTTCTAATGGCAAAGGAAAGAAACAACATAAGGATCCTAAGCCTCATGAAAAAGGTAATGAATCTCATTCACACAATACCACTGAATCCAATTTCTCTTAAAGAGAGGAATCATCTAGAAGAAAGAGAGATAAATGTGCATATTGTAAAAAGCTAGGACATGATGAGCATAAGTATTTTCAAAAGAAGATTGATGAGCTAACTCACATTATTCAAAAGAACAACATTAAGTTTCCCTCATCAGTGTCTACTCCTTCTTCTACACATTTGGAAGCTTCTACATCTCCATCATCATTCAAAGATAAAGGTAAAGGACAAGCACTCTTGGCTTAACCACACATCCTAAGCAAGGTAAATGGCTTCTTGATTCAGGTGCATCACATCATATGTCATCTTCTATGGATATATTTTCTTCTATTGAACCTTGTAATTCTCATAATATTTTGATGGGTAATAACACATTCATGAGAGTTTGTGGGAAAGGTTCTATTCCTATGGGAGAGGGGACATTTAATGATGTTCTTTGTGTATCATCCTTGACCACTAATATTCTTTCTATTTACCAAATTACAGATGGGGCACAAGGTAAAATTGTTGAGTTCACTCTTGATTATGTATACATTAGGGACATGGAGACTAGAGATGTCATTGCTATGGGAGTTGTTGATCATACATCACGCTTGTATTATTTTTCACATTTTTTTGATGATGATGATGATATTCATGATGTAGACATCCATTTGACAAGGGATAATTATGTATATGAGGAGAACTTTGGACACTTGAATCATTTTGTTGTTGAGACAAGTGTTGAGCTTCCTATTCCTCTACCTCTTGATTCTTGAAACATGGGCTCTACTATTTAGCAAGATGATCATATTGTTTCAAATCTTGCAGAATGTGATGACGAATTGGATGCCTCTTCAGCATTTGTTGATTCTCATGATGCAGATTTGGGAGACATACATGAGGGGGTTTCTCTATCCTTTGATGATAGAATCATAGTTGGGGATAATTCTTCATCTTCTTTGGAGATTCTAGTGTTCTTGATTCTTCTCCTTCTTCACTTGATTTGTCACATGAGGTGATAGAGTCTTTGAGCTTGGAGAGACCTATTCAGTCTTCAGAGATTCATGCATGGAGACCTTCATCTTTTTCCTCATTCCATTTGCACAAGGATTGGCTTCTTTATCATTTGATGTATCTATTTCCTCCTAAGGGGAGACATGTTTCTCATAAGCATTGGCTTATCTATTATTTTTAGGTATTCTTCATCAACATGGGAGATTCTACATTATGGGGGAATATCATGTCTCTAACTATCCTTCTTATGGGGGGATAATTCTTTGTATATACATGATGTATGTAGTTCTTTTGGGGTCTTGAGCATTCCATCCATCCACGCATCTTATTTTATTCTCTCTTTGTGGGGGTGTGTTTTTCCCATGAGGTTTTCCTTCTTTCTCCACTTTATGAGAGTTTTTGGCATTTCATGTATTGAATTGCATATTGTACATGGGTACCTAACATGGCCTAGCATCCAGGACCCATCTTGCATTGTGAGTTTAAGTGCGTTCCCCTAAGTTGCACTTAAGGGGAGGTGTTGGTGTAATTAAATATTCCTAATTACACTTAACTTAATCTTACTTAGGATAATGCATTGCATAGTAGTTTGTGATTGAGACACCTAGGAATTTGCACCTCAATTAAGCACGTGGTGTAGTAGAAATTCCACCTTTTTTATATTAAGTTTATTTAAGCTCCCATTTTGGGAATTGAACACAAGATCTTGCTATTACAAAGAGAAGTAGCAACCACTGCACTATAGGCCAATGCCTAGAAATTCCACCTTTGTTGTGAGATCCGCCTTTAGTGCTCTTATCACATTATCATCCTAATCCATTGCACATACTTCATTGCATAATGGAGGATGATCCACATTTGGTGGACATGTGATTACACCTAGCATAGGTGATAGCTTATTTGCTCCTTATCATTCTCTCTTATCACCTTTCCTATATAAGGAGGCCTATTATGTAATCATGTAAGGTGAATTCATTGGATCAATTCAATATCAATCATTGCATTCATATCATCTCTCTTGTGCTTTTTTTAACCTCTAGATCCTTGGTTCAATCTTTTCTATTTGCAAATTCTTACAGAAACAAAGCTTTCCTTGTGTTCATCCTTTCATATCTATCCCTTAACGAAGACAAATCTTTCCTTAAGGACTGATCCTCATTCTTTGATCCCTAAGAAGAAAATGCTTTGCATAGGCCTGCTCTCTTTTCTTGATCCCTATGGAGACATATTCTTTCCCTAGGACTAATCACCATTATTGGATCCCTTAATGGAGACATTTCTTTCCTTTAGGAATAATCATTTTTTATGGATTGACTAAGATAACATAGCTTGCTAGACCTTCAATGCCATCTTTTGGAACACTTTTCATTTGTATGATTTGTACTAAGGTGGTCCCTTACTAGGCTAGTGATCATGCTTCTCTCTCCTTCTCTTTCCCTCTCTTCTAAGAGATGCCTCTCTTATATTGGTTTTGGATTTGATGAAGACTTGAGTCACTTGGGGGCTTAATGTTTCTTTTTCTCCTTGACCTTGATGAGATCGTTATTATGCATTGATCTACTTTATTAAGAGCATGATCTTATCTCATACTCCGGCTAAAGTGGGGGATAAACGTATAGTCCTAAAAAGTTAGCACCCATAATTAGATGTCTTAGACCTATTAGACCCTATTTTGGTGATTTCAAGGTTAGAATGCTTGTTACGATTGATCCATGTGACTTGACTCTTCTTTTCCAACTGCATTTATTCACTTTCCCCAAGCTCTAATGATATTTGAGTCTCAGCTTCTTGGGACACACCACCAATGGTGATCTATCCATGGGATGAATCACTAATGACAATCTATCCCTAGGTGCCCATATTTCACTCAAAGCCCTATATCGGGCCTTCTTCAAAGGTTTTCAATTGTGGTTGGCTTGGATCAAATTTGAATCCCAAACTTATGGATTTTGTATCAAATGATCTCCTCCCTTCATTTGACATAATTTGATCATATGAAAGCTATTATTTTCAAGTGCAAGATATCTATTAAGAAATAAAGCATCCAAGTTAAGAAATTAACGATTTTGGAATTCAAGATTTGAAGACAGACATCCAATTAAAGATCTTCAAGTCTCTATTTCTTCAAGATCCATCAATGCAAAGGAAATCTCTCTCCAATTGATGCAAGTAGATGAATTAAATATCAAGAAAGCACACTCATTAACCCTTCTCTCTCTTCTTCATTTCATGTGGTTATCAATCATGGGTAAGTGCACAAAGATGGGGGACCAAAAAGGGGGTATAAGATGCCACTTTTTTCTTGAAATAACTCTAAAATTTGATGAGAAATTGAAGATACTTAGACTCAAAATTTGAGGATGCAACAAAAAAAAGAGTTATAGTACTCTGAATCTAGTTTCTAAAATACTAATTTATTTTGAAAATGGTGGAGATTAAGGCCCTTAAAAATGGAGAGCACAAAAAGTGGTCCTATTTTAAATATGAAAAAAATATAACATAGCATTTGGTGTGCTCTCCCTCAAATATTAAATTATTTTTTGAATTTTTATAATTTCTCTAGTGAGAAGTTATCTAACACCATGTAGTCTATCTTGGATTCTCCTACTAATTCTTTGATAAACATATGATTTTTAATAAATTTTTGAAGTAGAAACATATTGAAAACATGAAATTGAGCGTGCTCCCTCTAGAAATCATGAAAAAATAGTTGAAAATCAAAAGTTTTTTTAAAGTGTGTATAATGGAGTCTAGTTTCTAAAAAAGTAACTTTTTTAAAAATCTGATAAGCAAGCCAAAATCTATGCCCAAAATAGTACCCATTGGTTTTTGACAAAAATCAGACATATTTATAAAATAAATTAGAGATGAAAAGCTTAACATAATCAAAATTAAAAAAATTATATGGATAGATAGCTAAAAAAGTTTTCTATAATATCTTGTTGTCTGATTTTATCAGTCTTGAACCACATGTAAACCTAATAGTAAGCACAAATGAAAAATGTGAATTTTTTCTATGTTTTCTAGAAAACACATCTCAAGCCTATTTGAATCATCCAAGCCTTTGGGTTGGATGCCCAAGGAAAATCCAACCCTTTGTTTTGGTGTTTCCCAATGCATTTGAAAAGGCACATGCCATATAGTGTGTGCACCATATTTGGCATACACCATATATGACACATGCCATATGTAGAGAATTCTCTACATATGGCGTACACCAAATGTGAATTTTGAAAATTCTGATCAAGTTTGTTCATGTTTGATCAAGTTTGTCAAACTCAAGGAAATGGTATGTACCCTAGAGTTTTGTGTGTTTTGTTGCTTGACCTTGCAAGGGGCGTTGCCTCTTGATCTCTTGAGGGGTGTTTCCCCTTGACTCCACAAGGGACACTACCCCTAGGCCCACAAGGGGCACTACCCCCAAATCTCCATTGAATAATTTGGGGGGAAACTAAACTGATGAAAGAGGGGAAAAATTAACTTTCGACTCTGATTAGACTCCAATAATAACATCAAGTTTTAGGGGAAAGAGGGTGATATGGAGGAGAGGTGAGGAAGATGGAGAGAGAGAGAGAGAGAGAGAGAGAGAGAGAGAGAGAGAGAGAGAGAGAGAGAGAGAGTTGGAAGACTATTGAGCATGTTAGAGTTTAGGATTTGGGTGTGTTGACATTAATGTTTTTTCATTGATGTCAAAATACTAATTATTATTTTAGATAGTGTGTTCAGGATGTTCAATGGAGAGGATTTAAGTTGATCAGATGATATGTTTGAGATCTTAAGTTGTAATTATAAGGTATTGTTTACAAGTGTTTGCTGTGTGTGTGAATTTTGTACCTAGCTGTAGACACAACACTTCAGTAAAACATTAGAGGTTAGTTAAAATCAAAATCATGTAGTGAAATGGAAACTAATCCAACTAGGTGATTTACTACCTTCTAGTAGGTGCGAGTATGTATTCTCAGATTGGACTGAGATCAATAACCTTGACGACACCTAAATGAAAGATTTGAATGCAAAATCTAGATATGAATTAGATGCAAATTAATCTATATTTTTGGTTTTTCTATGCAATAAGAATGAAAAATCTGGATATGAAACTATTCTAGAATGAAATTGATCTAACAATGATATGAAATAAAACTAAAATGAATTGAAAACAAGATTGATCTCACAAAAATTGCTGATTCGCAAGAAGCTTCAATTCTTCAGATGTCGATTCTCCAGAGTAAGTATGCAAACTCTGTGGATTATGTAGATTTTGGCAGAGTAAGTATGCAAACTTGTGAGATGATTTGTGAAGTGCTGAAGCCTTGATTTTATAGAAATCAAAGGCTTTGGGGATGCATGGAAAAATCCATAAATCACTTAGTTGATTTTTGAGTCAACAAGGAATTAAAGATAGTTAACTCACAAAAAATCATGCAAAAACAACTTTTTGATTTAAATCAGAAGTTGAGATCAGCTTTTCACTCAAAATAGAGTTGAGTTTATTTTTAAAACAACTTGAATTGGTTTTCTGATTTATAGTTTAACTATTTTTTTGGATGTGCATAATTAATTATGAAATAAATAAATAAATAAACTGATTTATCCTCAACTTTAACTGATTTTAAAATAAAACAATTGATTTATGGGTTAATCAATTATTAAATCAAACTTTTATTCCAAAATAATATCATTAAATATGACAACTTGCTTTAATTAATTAAATAAGAATTTAATCAATTAATGATAGGAATTTTGATTTATTGTCAAATTTAAATAATAATAATTAGGAATAAATATAATTAAATTCAATTAAATAATTAAGTGGCAGTATTAAATCTAATTAATTAAATATTGAGAATATTCAATTAATCAAACTTTAGGATAAATAGGATTTATCACCAAATAATTATTAAATCAAAGATAATTATTGATAAATAAGAATATTACTAGGAATATTCCTTGATGCAGAATTTGAGATAATCAATTAGGATTTGATAATATGCTGATGTGCCTTAGGTTAGGACTTCGATGTCGATTTCATTCGATATGTCGATGTAGGAGGTTAATGAACTTATAGCCCATTTTTGGGGTATTACATTTTTCCCCTCTTTGAATTGTTGTGCGAAGCACAGTGGTTCAAAGACAGTCTATGTATGATGTTGAAACTGATGTTTGAATTTGATATTGATATGAAATAGAAACTGATTGAAATTGATATGAAGATAATAGGTCCTAAATGACCAAAGATAACATTAACTATAACAGCAATGAACTGATGATTGCGAAAAAGTGTCAAAACACCTGATTTTGAACCTTATGATTGCGAAGAAGTGAGTGACCGATTCCAGACTCGATTGTCGATAAGAATCACATTGGTATCACCTCTGAACCCTTCAGTTATGAAGAACCAAGGAAATAACACTAATGAACCGATGGTTACGGAAAACTGATACAGTTTACAAGATTAAGAGAATACCAGATTGATATGGATCTCGATGAATTTGATATGGCCCGAGCAATGATTGATTTGCCCCCAGTGATGAGGTCTTTTTGATGAATCAACAACTAGATGTGGTTGTTGTCTTGATTACTAAGGAAAGATATGATTCTAAATTTAGATTACAAACTTGAATGATGTGCAATACCATGCCCCCTTCAGGATTAAAATTGAAATCTGACAAGAAAAGTCAATGTTATAGTTTAGAAGCATGTTAATTGATTTGAGAAATGGTTATTCACGTTCGAGAATGCGTTCTGCATCGTTTAGAGGTCCTGGAGACCAAGTTTGACTAGGTTTGACCATGAGTTGATCATGGTTGACCTTGTTGAAATTTTGATAGTTTGATGTAAGATAATCAGTTAAGTTGAAAAATGGATTTTTGTGATGAGTGAAGGTTGATTGTGCAAGCAGTTGATAATATGAACAATCTCAAATTTTGATTTTGATCCCGAAAAAGGATTCTACTTGCTATTTTGATGGATGGACCTTCGTGTAAGATTCAGCTCTTGTTAGATTTGAAGACACAATTTGAAGAATTGTTTAAGCATTGAAGTTTAGCCAACCATTGTGAGATCATGCAAAAATGCAAAGAGACATCAGAATGAAATGCAACCTAAGACCTAGGACCTAGTCACTGATCATGTGTCGATCATTTTCATCATTGAATTTTTAGGTAACTGGATAAATCAATACAATGCCCACTAGTTATGAAACCATAGACATATGAATATTGATTTTTATGCTCAAGAATCAATACAATGCCCACTAGCTAGACAACCATAGACATATGAATATTGATTTTGTTTTCGGAATGTCGGATTAGATATAAGCACCAAGGCAAAAATGCCAGGATGACCTAAATATCATGTCCATTTTGATATAGTAATTTGTATAAGCATCAGAACATAAATGTCATGATGACCTAAATACGCCTTGCATTTCACAAACACATCAAATAGTCCAGAGATCATTCTAAAACCAATGTGAATTACTCGTAGTGACCCTTTATCGTTCACATCCTTAGGTAAGATCGCATTTCACAGTAGGAGAAAGAACTCATTCAAAAAGATAATAGTTAGATAAAACTTCCTTGAATTTTCTAGGTATCAATGGTCGAGGTACGCATGTCCATTTAATTCAAGATAGAGGCTCTTATAGTTGGACACCATTTCAATCCAGAATTTCCAAAGTTGTTAGATTTTCACATACAAGCAGAAGACAAAGAAAAGATTATGCCCCTAGTCATCACTCTCTAAATCTTGTAAAGGACATCATCAAAGAGCTCAAAGGAACACAATATGCAAAAATCTCAATGCGAATCAGTAAGCATACAAGGAGATAAAAGCATGTAAAAAGCATAGATTGTTTTCAGTTTGTGTTTGATTGCTTTGTTGTAGATGCAAAATCCTTTCTGGAGACAAGATTGACTGACTGACTCAAATGAAGCTTCAAAGGACTCTGACTGGATATGATACATCTCAGATACATTGGAGGCCATAGGATATGACATTGATTGCCCCCAAGTTTTAACATTGATAGGATACTGACGCGTGAGCTGATTGGTGTACAAACCAACTTATTGAAAACAAACTGGGAGATATGTACAAACTAAAGCAAGACTAAAAGCTAGGAAAGACCAAGATTGCACTGATAGATGGAGCATTTTTGAACAAGTGGCGCTCGTTTGCTGAGTTTTCACCATCTTGGCAGAGATTCTATTTTTGCTACCAAGGCACCTATTTCCAAGTTTCCACCAAGGCACTTTTTCTTTTTCTCATTTTTTTTGTATTTTGCATTTTTTTTATTTTTTTGCACTTTTGATATTTTTTACTTTTTTTGTGAATCATCAAGGTGCCTATTGCTAGGTTTTCACCAAGATGTTCATTTTTTCAGGACATTTTACCATAAACTGAATGCCTTAGGCGTATAATTTCTTCAGATGGAGAATGTTGATTTGTTCTCAAAGCTGTTCTCCTTCAGTCATTGAGAGTTGATAGGTACCAGAGCCAAAAGTAGCAGTGATTACAAAGGGACCCAGCCAGTTGGGTTCAAACTTCCCCTTGCATTCTCGATGTGATTGATTTTTAGGATTCTCTCTCAAGACTAGATCACCAACCTGAAATTCTTTGTGTCTGACTTTCTTGTTGTAGCCTCTAGACATTCTCTTCTGATATACTTTGAGATGATCATATGCTGCTTGTCTGTGCTCATCTAGTAGTTCAAGTTCTTGCAACCTAGACACTCTATAGTCATCATCAGTTATTAGACCATGCATTCTGATTCTTAGTTATGGGATTTCAACCTCAATAGGCAGTACCACTTCAGACCCATAAACTAAAGTGAATGGTGTAGCCCCAATGAGAATTCTAATACTTGTTTTGTAGGCCCAGCGAGCTGGATTGATCATTAGATGCCGGTCTCTTCCTGTTTTATTAACTATAAAGTGCAAGATTTTCAATAGATTTTTGTTAGAAGCTTTTGCTTGTCCATTCCCTTGAGGATAGTAGATAGATGACCAATGTTGTGTAATCTTGAATTTAGCACATAGATCATCTAGATCTTTATTCTTGAATTGTCTATCGTTATCTATGATTATGGAATGAGGTATCCCATATCAGAATATGATATAGTTCAATATGAACATAGATATTTGTTTTCCAGTTGCTTGTGTCAAAGGGACTGCTTCTACCCATTTTGTAAAATAATCTGTTGTTGTGATTATATGGGTATGTCCATTAGAAGAATGAGGATATATAGCTCCTATAAGATCAAATTCCCATTGGTGAAAAGGCAATTATGTAGTAAAGGGAATTAGATCTCTCCCTCGAGCATGAATTAAGTTGCCATGCACTTGGCACTTTTGACAATTCTTAGCAAACTTGATAGACTCTTTCTCCATTTTAGGCCAATAGTACCCAGCCCTAATAAGTTTTCGAGCTAGTGTTAAACCGTTCGAGTGTGACCCACAAATACCATCATGGACTTCCTCTAATGCACGTTGAGACTCTTCCCATTCTAAACATCTAAGTAGTGCACCATCTAGACCTCGTTTGTAAAGATCATGACCAATGATGACATATTGGGAGGCATTACAGATAAGGTATCTCTTTTCATGGCGGTTGAAGGTACTGGGAATGATTTGGTCTTGGAAATAGGAGAATAGGTTTTTGTATCTAGATGAATCATGACCAACAACAGTGTAGATCATGTGGATTTTGAGGGAATCATATGCAGGATATGATAGTGCTTCCACCAGGAACTCATAGCATAGCTCATGTTCAGGCTGCTGTAATAAAGTAGATAGCATTGTCATTACATTGACAACCTTATTCTCTACTCTAGGAATTTGCTCAAATGTGATAGATATGAAATACTTCTTTAAATCATCTACCATTCTCTTATAAGGAATGAGCTTTTCATCTTTAGTTTGGTACACATCATTGACTTGATGGATTACAAGTTGAGAGTCTCCATGAATGTGTAGCTCTGTTACTCTCCATTCAATTGCTATTTTCATACCATTCAAAAGGGCTTCGTATTCTACAATATTGTTTGTGCAAGGGAACTTTAATTTGAACGCTTTTGGGATTGAGTATCCTTGAGGAGTTATGAATAATATGCCTACTCTTGATCCATTTTGTGTATAGGAGCCATCAAAGAATAATTACCATTCTCTAGAAGAAAGAGTCATGATAGAGGAATATGGAAATTCCATTTGCATTGGTGTATCATCAATCATATGTGCATATGCTAATTGATTAGCAATTACCTATCCTTTTATAGCTTTTCTTTCCACATATTCAATGTCAAATTCACTTAAGAGCATGACCCATTTGGCTAATCTACCTGTGAGGGCAACTTTGCTTAGTAGGTACTTGAGTGGATCAATTTTAGCTACCAAATGTGTGGTATGAGCTAACATGTAATGTCTCAGTTTTTATGATGCAAAGATCACAGCTAGACAAGCTTTCTCAATCATTGAATAGTTCTTCTCATATGCAACTAATGTTCTACTGATATAATATATAGCTCTTTCCTTTTTGTTCTCATCATGTTGTGCAAGTAATGCCCCCAGTGATGTATCTATAGCGGAGACATATAAGATCAAAGGCTTATTCCCTGTAATGGGAGGCATCAAGATAGGAGGATTTGATAGATACTTCTTGATATGATTAAAGTTGTTCTCACATTCTTCATTCCATGCAAAGGTCACACCTTTATGTAATATTTTTGTAAAAGGTTGTGATATGTCTTTCAGCTGTGATATGCATCTTCTGATAGATTGAACTCTTCCTTGCAATGACCTCATTTGACTAATATTCTTTGGAGGTTGCATTTCCATGATAGCCCTTACTTTAGCTGGATCAACTTCAATGCCCTTCTTTGAGACTATGTATCCTAAGAGTTTTCCAGAAGTGACACCAAAAGCACACTTCTTAGGATTTAGTCTGAGACTAAATTTTTCCATTCTGTCTAGTATCTTGCTCAAGTTATTTAGATGTTTAGCTCTAAGTATTTAGATGTTTAGCTCTAAAGTATCATCAACATAATCCTCCATAGTCCTATGCATCATGTCATGAAAAATAGATGTCATGGCTCTTTGATATGTAGCACTAGCATTTTTAAGCCCAAATGGCATGACATTCCAACAAAAGGTGCCCCATGCACATGTGAAAGAAGTTTTCTCTTGATCCTCTAGAGCAATTTTTATTTGATTATATCTAGAAAAACCATCCATTAAAGAATACATCTCAAAGCCCACAGTCATGTCCACTATCATATCAATGTTAGGTAATGGAAAATCATCCTTAGGGCATGCTTTGTTTACATCTCTAAAGTCTGTGCACACTCTGAGTGATTTATCTTGTTTTGAAATAGGTACAATATTAGAGATCCACTCTACATAGTCAATAACTCAGATGAATCTGGCTTTTAGGAGCTTCTCTAATTCAGCTTTTACCAAGAGTGCAACATGAGGATGCATCTTTCTTAATTTTTGCTTGACAGGTTTGACATTTGGAGAGATAGATAAATGGTGCATTATAAGATTAGGATCCAACCCTGACATATCTGAATATTTCCATGCAAAGTTGATCTTCTTCTTTGTTAGGAATATTGTAAAATTTTTCTTGTCTTCTTCTGCTAAAGATTGTGCTACATGGATCAACTGTGGTTCTTCTGCTATTCCCAAATTGATAGATTGAGTGGGCTCAATTAGAGTTGGAGATCTGTCCTATAAATGACTCAGAAGGACATCAAATATCTCATCCTTAGGTGCCTCAGAGAGGTTTTCACCTTCGGATACGTCATTTATTTTTACTTTTGTAGGTTCTGAGACTACCATAAAGTGGTTTTCGCCCTCAGAACTCCTTTTCTTTTTATTCTTATTCTTATTTTTCTGACTAAGATACTTGATGTTCGACTCCGTCATGCTAATGCTTAGTTCACTGATGGAAGTCCTCATAGGCTCAACTACATTGAGGTAACAAGAAAGGGCATAGTCATCCGGGAAGGTATAAATACCATGGCTCAGATTTGTGGAGGTTTGATCAAGAAGTTTAGGATGTTGGATAGTCAAAATGGGGAAAGATTGGGAGATAGTGTTTACAGATATGGATCTATCATCATTGGTCCTAACTCGATGCTTGAGTTCAAAGGTGATATTACAACTTAAGACATTCAATTTTTGAATAGGCTCAATGTCATCATGGGAGTCCACTTCAGCCATCGGTGCATCAGACTCGATAGGTTCATCATTTTGTTCTAGACTTACGTTGGGTTTAGGTGCATATTGGTGAATAACATCAACATGTCTCTTTGTAATAAGCTCATCTTCTTCCAGAATGGCTCCCCATTCATAGCCATTAGATTCTTCATCTATGCCTCTAGGAAATCTAAGAACATGAGTAAATTTAGGATGAATACCCCAAGAAGGGTTACCCTTAGATTCTGATTTGAATTCATACTCATGAGAATCTGTCTCAGAATAAATACCACCTTCCTCTTTGCTTGTTTGATTATCTTCAAGATTAGCTAGTTCTTGTGTTGCAACTATCTCTTGATTGATAGTAGGTTCTTGTGTTTCTACTACATTAATTCTTTTGATTGGATCATCTTCAACATCCAGAAGGTTCTTGATTTCTTTAGGCAAATGCTCATAGGGAATAAGTTCTGAGCTGTCTAAATCACTATCTGATGGTTCAGTTTCTTCCTTCTTAAGAAGGGGTTCTTCTAGTGTGATCTGCTCTATGACATGGGAACAATTACCTTTGAGGTGGAAGGGTTTCTTTTTAAAGCCTAAGCCAACAGTATCTTTGTTTTCCCTACCAGTATGTGAAATAGGTGTTATAAGACCTTCTCCTCTGACTCCTAGAGGTCCTTTACTTGAATATCCCATCTTAGCTATTAGTTTGTCTCCTGGACCATATGCCTTAGAAGGGATTTTGGATACTGTAGAGTCACTAGCTGGAACAGCTTGAGATTCAGGTTCATCTTTGTATAGCCATGTAAGCACAGCTTCATCTTCTTCAAATTCTTGCTTGGAGACTTGTTCTGCTACAAAATTCTTTTTATATGCCTCAAGAGGTTCTTTAGAGTTTGGTTTGGACTGTTTTAAAGATTGTCCATAAGATTTAGGTGAGATAGGTAGAGATGTCAAAGATAAGATTGGTTCTATAGTATATTCTCCCATACCATTTTCTTTGATATTGACCTCTTTCGCAACGTCTTCCATTTTAGATGTGGATGCTTCTTTTGTGGACTCAATGGAAGATTCTCTGTTATTAGGAACAAGTTTATCTACACTTTCTTTCACTGTATTGCAAGTGGTGGATATGTCTACTGGAATAGTAACCTCTGCTCCTTCATAAGGAAATTTCAAGCATTGGTGAAATGTAGAAGGAATAGCCTTCATCTCATGTATCCATGGTCTCCCTAGAAGAATTTTGTAAGCCAAAGGTAGATCAAGAACTTGACATATAGTATCTCTAATAACCAGACCTGCTCGGACAGGTAAGACAATGGTGCCTTTAGAAGATCTTTCTTGTTCATCATAGGATTTTATAGTTATTTTCTTGTGATATTGCTATCAGGATTCAACTGTGTAGTTTTTTGAGTCAAACTCATTGACCCATGATTCATGAGTAGTGGTTCACACAAACCCATCTCTCATGAGAATGAATGGAACACTTATCCATTATTTTCTTTCTAGGATCAAATGTTTAGGCCAGCACCCCCATCTATCAACACACGTTTGACTCTACAGTTCTGGATCAAGACTTCTATATGCAAGGGCTGGTTATGCGGGTGACTCAAGGAGTTGTCATCTTCCTCTAGGAAGGAGATATATTGTGGAGATGTAAGATGTCCCACCATAGTCTGGAACCTATCTAAATCAAGGTCATCAGGAACATTGGATCCGAGAAAAGCTTTGTCTAGAATAGCTCTATGAGCTGGAGATATCCGAAGCAACTCAAACATGGAGATTTTTGTGCATTAGTGTGTTGGAGTTTTTGAACAATGCTATAAGATGTTGGCCTTGTATCTTTAGGATTGGAAGATTTAGAAACAACCTTCTGTTTCGAAGTGGAAGAAAGATTGAAGGGCATCTTAGTGACATTTGATGAATCTGGGATTTGTCCATTCAAATGTGTCTGAGCCTGTGATCTAGTCACTACGTTAGCTGAATTATGATCTCTTTCTCTTCATACAATTGTGATGACATTGCAATGCTCAGAGAGACAAGGTTCAACCATATTGATAACAACATTATTTCCAGGGTAAGCATAATTGACCTTGGCTCCCATATTAGGCTGAGAAGATGAAACTTCTTGACCATGTTTCAGAAATAGTTCTGTGAATGTTGTATGATCATTATTGCCCTTATGATTGTCAATTGTGATGTCTCCTTTATCAATCAGATCTTGAATAGTATGTTTCAAGTGTAAGAAATTATTAGTTTTGTGACCTTTACCTCGATGGAAATCATAGAATTCATTCTCTCTCCACCATTTTGGTTTAGGATCAGGATCAGATTGTCGGATCTCAGGCAAAGAGATGATGTTATTAGCTAATAGAGTTCTCATAGCTAATTCCAAAGATTCCCCAAGAGGAGTGAACTTTCATTTATTATCAGCAGACCAAGATTTGTATTCTGGCTTCTTTTGATATGGTTCAGACACCTTTTGTTCTAAGGCTTTGATTGCTTGGGTACCAATAGTTAGATTGAAAGCTAGTGCCTTTGATGGGGCACAGATAGTATAAAAAATGCCATCTGTGATGATGCCTTTATTCTTATTCCAATTTTTGTTCTTGTCTTTAGAACTGGATCCTGATTCATACTTGTCCTTTTGAAGTGTGATGTCTCCTTTTCTCACAAGTACTTTTTTGATTTTGATCACATTGTCTACCATCTTATCAAAAGATATATGATCTTGTATTTGTAAAGGGTAGTTGATCTCTGGAACAAGATTATTGATGAAGATTTCCAATTTCTCAGTTTTTGGAATAGGCCTAGCATATAGAGAGAATTTCTTCCTCCATCACTTGAGAAATGTCCGGAATGGTTCTCCTGGATATTGTTTGAGATTGCAGATATCAATCATGCTGATTGGATGTTGAATATTGTAGGAGTATTATTGATAGAACAATTTGATCAACTCCTCAAAAGTTTTGATGGTAGAAGGCAATCTAGAGAACCAATGAATGGCTGCTCCTCCCAAAGATCGAGGAAAGAGATGCATCAAATAAGTTGGTTCGTGCATGAACTCCATAGATTGTGTACAAAATTCTCTAACATGATCTTGAGGATCAGAGTGCCCATCATATTTATCATATTTAGGCATCTCCACTCTTTTCGAGAATGGTGGCATGTACAAGTCTTTGTCAAATGGAAAAGGACATAGGGCCTCCATGGAGAACTCTTTGGGTTCTTTTTCTTTTTCAATTTGATTAAGTTTGACTTGCATGGCATGCATCTATTTCATCATAGTTGAAATAGGAGTTTCTTCCTCATGCGTAATGATATCTTCAACATTAAAGTTGGGAGGAAGTTTAGCTCCTTGATGAGCTAATTGTAAAAAGTATGCCTCTCTATCCTCTTTCAAGAAATGCTTCATCATTCTTTTGAAATTATCATCGTTTTGATATTGAGAAATTTATTTAGGTGTGGGTTCCTGATCTACACCATGTTGAGATTGAGGTCTTTGAGAGCCAATGTTTGTCCCTACTTGAGACATGGTAGGAGTTCTCCCTGGGATAAATTGAGGAGGAGTTTGTTGATTACCTCTGTGAGTTGATGAAGGAGGAATGTAACCAGTTTTCAATTGAAAATTGCCAAGACTGTCATCTTCGTAAAGACCAAAATTGTAGAGTTGCTCAAGAGTTGGAGCCTGGAGAGTATTCAAAGGTAAGGTATGGGATATTTCTCTAGATTTCTTGTGAGAGGAAGCTCTAGTTTCCACCATTAACCTTGGGTGAAACAAAAGAATATGATGAAGACAACTAAAGAAAGATCTGATTCAAGAAGATCAAATGACGCAACCTTGTCAAGGTTTGATTGATTGAAGCTTGGATTAGACATAAATGAAGGAGACTGTTCCTTGGATGTATGGGTAGATGCCCAAAAGATAGCGGACATGAGTTCACAACACTTAGCTGTTTTGAAGATGGATTGAAGATTGATAGTTATGACAAGGTTTTGACACAAGATGATAAAGACTCAAATCGATTAAATAGAAGGCTAAATTGGATTCAAAAGGCCACTTTAGGAAAATGATTGGATTCTTAGTAGTTTCTACTCTATTCTTGACACAGTGATTTTCTTGATAGACTCTGAAAATAGGTTGGAAAAGTTGGGTCTCTGATAGTTCTGACAACTTTCTGGCGATTTTTCAAAATATCTCAAATGACTTTCTACAGGCTCATATGACAGTGGGTATAGCATGAAATGAAAATTGAAAAACTCATACAACTATTGCAAAACTCGCACGATAGTTTATAGCAGGGTTTTTGACTTTTTTGAATTGACTAGCAGCAAAAATCGTACGACAATGTACCATATACCAGACGATAATCTAGGGGTTCTGAAATGACAATAGCCAAAAGTCATACGAATTTATGACTTTACAAAATGATTGTTGAGTCTAGAAAGGTGTTTACATCAGATTTTGCAATTTTTTAGATTTTTAGTTTCAAATTGTTCACAAAATTATTTGTCTAGATTTGAAGATTGTAGCGGATTAATTTGTTCTTAGTAACCAAATAGATAAACAAGCACACAAAATAGCAAGCAAGTGATTTCAAGCACGTCTAAAAACAATGAATAGGGGACAAAGAAACCCTATGCATAAACAATCAAGTGACTGAATTGTGCTAATCCCTAGGAGTGCTAACAGTGTACCAAAAAATTTTACAATAACGCACATATTCCTAGAAAATGAAAATTTGGCCTCACTAGGGTTTTTAGTAATGGTCTGACTCTACAACTTTTGTGATCTCAAGAGGATGAAATCTAATCTAGGTGCACTGGGGTTTTGAGACAATCTGAGAACTTAATCTTCAGGATCTGCTAGCCCAACAAGAGACCAGACCTGTGAAGATTTCCTCCACAAGGACATTTATATAGCGGCTGTCGCTACCACGGTGAAAATGGCTATTACCGCTTGAGGTTCTGTCAATGTGGTTGACCCAATTAAGGGAATGTACACTATGATTAACCCTCTCTAAAGGTGACTCACAAAATATACCACATGGAGGCTGGTTCTAGATTCAAGGATCTGAGTTTCTGGTACTACCCAAAAAGGGAGTAGAGCATAATCCTCTAGCCTTTTAACTTTTAACCCAAACAAAGTAGAAAGATTAATTTGACACGCTAAGACCAAGATTATCTCACAAAGATCTATGATGTCAACTACTTATGATCTATCAGCCTCTCTGGAGAGAGAATGTATCAATCAGAAGCTGAAGATGCACAAATCTAGTAGAACGTGAGACTCTCTCAGTAACCTCCCTACCTAAAAGGGTTCCTTCGTTGGGAAGAGTTTCATTGGAAACCCACTCTCTCAAGAACCATGAATAGTGTTCATAGGGCCTATTTACTATGTGTAACAAAGATGTTGGAAAGCAAATCTATGTTCATTTTTATAGCCCAAAATGAAATTTGTGATATGAAAGCAATAAAGGTCACACAAGCTTGACATGCAAGAGTTCTATTTAATCCAAATCGAAACGTTATCAGCTGAAAAGATTACTTGAATTCCTCATAACACGCTTAGTATATTCTTACCTATTTTTAGCAATTCTCATGCTTTTTCCCAATCAAAATCAGCAGAAATCAATTAGAAACAATAAATTTCAATTGTTAATGTTAGCTGTTAGTCCAAATCAGAAAAATAAATCTGGAAAACTACCTGAAAAAGTGAAATGACAATTGAAACCTGGCATGAAAACTCATACGACAGTGGGTCACCTCCTAGACGACAGTCCAGAAACTCATAACGACACTGGGTATAGGATCATACAACAAAAGAGCTTCGAAATGACACTTTGTTTCTAATGGTACAATCCTTGATCAAATCAACTATCGTACAACAGTGGATATCCTCTGATACGAGTTTCTGACAAAACTTGTACGAAAATTGTATGGACATAAATTAAAAATCATAGCTTGGAACAGAAAATGACAGGAAGATGATAAAAATTGATAGAAATGAAATGGAAACCCATTTCAGGGCCCCACGGTGGGCGCCAGAAATGTGTGTGTGAATTTTGTACCTAGCTATAGACACAACACTTCAGTAAAACATTAGAGGTTAGTTAAAATTAAAATCGTACAGTGAAATGGAAACTAATCTAACTAGATGATTTACTGCCTTCTAGTAGGTGCAAGTATGTATTCTCAAATTGGATCGAGATCAGTGACCTTGACAACACCTAAACAAAGGATTTGAATGCAAAATCTAGATATGAATTAGATGCAAATTAATCTATATTTTTGGTTTTTCTATGCAATAAGAATGAAAAATCTGGATATGAAACTATTCTAGAATGAAATTGATCTAACAATGATATGAAATAAAACTAAAATGAATTGAAAACAAGATTGATCTCACAAAAATTGCTGATTCGCAAGAGGCTTCAATTCTTCAGATGTCGATTCTCCAGAGTAAGTATGCAAATTCTGTGGATTCTGTGGATTTTGGTGGAGTAAGTATGCAAACTTGTGAGATGATTTGTGAAGAGCTGAAGCCTTGATTTTATAGAAATCTAGGGCTTTGGGGATGCATGGAAAAAGCCATAAATCACTCAGTTGATTTTTGAGTCAACAAGGAATTAAAGATAGTTAACTCACAAAAAATCATGCAAAAATAACTTTTTGATTTAAATCAGAAGTTGAGATCAGCTTTCAACTCAAAATAGAGTTGAGTTTATTTTTAAAACAACTTGAATTGATTTTCTAATTTATAGTTTAACTATTTTTTTGGATGTGCATAATTAATTATGAATTAAATAAATAAATAAACTGATTTATCCTCAACTTTAACTGATTTTAAAATAAAACAATTGATTTATGGGTTAATCAATTATTAAATCAAACTTTTATTCCAAAATAATATCATTAAATATGACAACTTGCTTTAATTAATTAAATAAGAATTTAATCAATTAATGATAGGAATTTTGATTTATTGTCAAATTTAAATAATAATAATTAGGAATAAATATAATTAAATTCAATTAAATAATTAAGTGGCAGTATTAAATCTAATTAATTAAATATTGAGAATATTCAATTAATCAAACTTTAGGATAAATAGGATTTATCGCCAAATAATTATTAAATCAAAGATAATTATTGATAAATAGGAATATTACTAAGAATATTCCCTGATGCAGAATTTGAGATAATCAATTAGGATTCGATAATATGCCGATGTGCCTTAGGTTAGGACTTCAATGTCTATTTAGTTTGATATGTCGATGTAGGAGGTTAATGAACTTATAGCCCATTTTTGGGGTATTACATTTGCAGACTATCTACAGAGGTTCACAAAAGTTAGTATGACAGTTTGAGTGAGGAATGATCAAGTTACTGGTTGTTGGTGTCACAGTGTTCCTATGAAGAGTGGATGAGTATTTTGTTTGGTATATCTTGAATTTGATATTTCAGAGGTTGTGAAGCTGGTGGTTACATGGTGCCTTATCGTTGTGTTCACAACTAGTATTTTTCATGATTTAGAGTACAACAAGCTATCTTTTTTTATGACTGAGTTTGGTATTTTAGTGTCCTATTGATTAGACAAAAAGATGAGTTTGGATATCATATTGTAGATGATGTGAAGATTTTGTATGGAATTAATGTTTCTTTTTGGTTCTTTTGGATTATGTGTTGATCGTGCTACTGGTCCCCATTGGTTGAGGTGATCAAATTTTCTATTTTGGTAGCATGTTATAAGAGTCTCTTCATTTGGCTCCTAGCTGACCTGTTGGAGTAACATGTTGTGATTATTGATGGTGTCTTGGTGACACACAGTTATGTTTGTGGTTGAATATTTCAGTCCTATCTAAGTCTTAGCCAAATTGATTTGGATCACATTGGAGATTGAACATAATGTTCATATCTTTTGTTGTATTAGGTCTTAGTCAAACTAGTGGTTGATTATTCTTTGTAATTGGTATAAATGAGATATAATTTTGTAATTGTGGAAGAAAGTGTGAGTGAGAGAGATGCGGGTGTTTTTATTCTACATTTTAGGTAGATTTTGTACTTCATTGGAACTATTCTGGCATAGGAGATGCTATTTTTCAATTCGGTTGAAAAGGACTGTATGTCTACCCTATTGTAATTGCAGATAGATTAGTGAACATGACTGAGGGGCAGATTTGATATTGTATTATGAGTAGTGACTTCTAGGAAGTGTGCTTTCTAATTTGGATATTGGTCTTTGGTTACAAGTGCATTATTTTGTCTCTATTTTCTCTTAATCAGGTAGTACTTCTAACAAAGTACATTCAACTTGTAGGTTTAACTCCTACTAGGGTTTTTCCTTAACCTGGTTTCCTCAAGAACAAATCTTGGTGTTCTGTGTTATGTATTGTGAATCTTGCATTATTATTTATCTTTCACTTGAGAGAGAGACAAAGGGAAGACATATTTTTATTGCAACATTTGGCACACACTAGATTTGGTGTACGCCATATTTTGTGCATGCTAAATAGGATTGGTGTGCCCAAGCCTAAGTTTGGGCATGTTGAACCATAGGGCATGTTTCATATAGGACGTACACCATATGTATTTTTATGGACCAAAAAGATAAGTGGCATCTTTTTGCTCCCCCATCTTTGTACACTTACTCACATATCTACATTCTTGATCTTGGAGTGGTAATCATAAACCCATACATTTGTGAAGGAATCCTTGATCCTACATTTCATTTAAAGAACATTCAAGCATCTTCATGAATTTGAGTGATTTCTACATCTGTTCATGAGGGTTTATGCAAGGTAAATTGATATTTTGCCTTTTTATAACTTTATTTCCTTTAGGAAATTCCTATCATATTTCAAGGTTGATTCCTAAAAGGGTTTTGACTAAGGAAAACCCCTTTTACCAACCTCTCTCCCCATTTTTCTATGTACGGGAACAAGTTACAAAGTCATCAGAACTTTTTGAGAAGTACAAGAACAATGGTAGATCCCATAAAAAATTCACCCGAAAGTGCTAGGTACAGGTCAATTGCCTGCTATGGTCTTGGGTACAGATCGACTAACCGCTATATCCCTACAATGCTTCACTTAAATTTTTAGGTGCATATTAGTTCTATCTTCTGATTCCCATTTCTGTCAGTTTCAACTCAATATTAGTTTTTATCAATTCATTTTAATAAACTTTTTAGTATTTTTTCCATTAGATCTACTTAATCACTTAATCACTTAATCATTCCTATTTCATTGCCTTACATTTTGTAGTGAAGGATAGATCATATTCTTAATTAGTGCTTGACTCATCCCTTTATCCTATTGGGGATATTATCCCTTCCTAATGTGAAATCAATAAAATGGGGAATTAGTTCACTTAGCTTATTTTATGTTGCATTACTCTCCCCATTTCCTATTGTACAGGTTCATGCCCATGATGGACATAATGAGATATATGCTACCTTTGATTAGAAAGAAAAGACATTTGAATGCAAAAACAAGAACACTATTCAAAGGTACAAAAAAAGGGAAAGTTCACAATTTGATTGTTTTATTTTGATGAATGCATCAGTCCTTTAGTTCAATAAAGATTTCTAAAAGTTGTGTATAAGGTTTCCCTATTTTAGGGTTGAGAGGTTGAGACAAGTTGAACATGATCAAATGGATTATTGCATAAGTTCTCATTAGAAAGAGACCAAGAGTAAGGGTATGAGACCTAGTCATGATAGTATGCATGTGATCTTGGTATGTGAAGTAAGTTGAACTCATTATGACTCTTATTAGGTGTTTCCATGATGTTTAAAGGATAAAGGGATACAATAGGAAGGTGATTAAATTGGGATCCACAAGCCAAGTCCTTGAAATATCCCTGCCTCTGCATCAAGAACTTGGATTCATCTCCTCCAAAGTAATATTGGATGGTGATAAATAAGAATAAAGTATCATTTATAAGTATACACCTAATGACTTGTATATCCTTTTCTATAAGATAATCTACATTCATATTTAAATTTGATCTTTTTGTTAAAAGTATGGGGATAAATATCCTAATCAGAAACTTTCACTCATTTTGAGTCTTTGTTTGCATTCTAGTAAGATAATAAACATGTTTGTATTCTAGTAAGATATATATTTGTAATAAATAAAATGAAATGAATAAAACTATTGTAATATTATCACCAAGACATGAACACAATGAACAAATTGGATCACATTTCAATAGTAAATATTTAAGTTTCAAAGTACCAATACATGCACACAATGAAAAAAATGAATTACATTTCAATTGTAAATATTTAAGATTTAAAGTATGTAAAGACATGTACATAATGAATAAATTGGATCGAATATCAACTTAATACATATCAAAATGTACAATAACTGTGTATGTATAAAAAAATGGCATAAATGCTAAGTCAATAATATAGTTACAAAAATATGGAAAATACCATGTCAAGGTCAATATATAAAATAAAAATGTCAGATGTATACATGAATTGGTCCTTCAATGATGGTCCAACTAACACTATATGTCTCTATCAAATTCTATGGTTATGGTGGATGATCAGAATTGAGCCTCTTTAAAGTAGTACATGGCTCTATAGATGGATTCACAATAAAAATCAAATTTTGAATCAGATTACTTTTGTCAAAAAAAAAATAGAGTTGTGAAAATAATATCAAAATAACTATATATTGAGCTGCAATTTCTTTGCAATTGAATTGTTGATTACCTTGAATGTGTTTCTCCTACTCTTGGATTGTATAGTTAAGGTGATGGACCCCTTCTTTGATGATCAATAATCTAAAAAAATGGAAAGGTAGAGGATCCATGGGAAGTCATGAAGGGGGTTTTAATAGGTGAAAGATAATTAATACAAGTTAATAATAGATATAGTTGAGAAACACTTAAAAACTAAAAATACATGTACTTCTATCTAAATGCATATGTTAATATATATAGAACATATGCATACCAAAGCCTTAGATGGTTCTCCTGTACTCCTAGTAGGTATTGCCACTGATGAAGTAGCTATGAACATTTCTTGTATGATAAATGATAAGAAATGTTATATTCATAGAGGAAGGATTTAGGGCTTTCAAACGACCAAGAATTCAATATAAGATGAGTTGAGAAGAGGGTTTCAACTAAGAAGAAGAGATGAAAGTGAAGATGAATATTTTACATAGTTGAATTTGATACAAAATTAGAAGATAACGAAGAAGAACTTGAACAAGTTAGATTGTTAAAATACATAGATAGACAAACCTCTTCCCTTTGTTGTGGTGTACCCCTTCTTCAATGATCAAGACTCCTAACAAAATGCAAATGTAGAGGATTCATGGGAAGTTGCGAAGGGGGTTGTAATAGGTAAAAGACAATTAATAAAAGTTGATACCATATATAGTTGATAAACACTAAAAAACTAAAACTTCATGTACACTTATATCTAAATGTATACATGCTTAATATATATAGAAAAAATGTGTACCAAAGCCTCATATGGTTCTCCTATACTCCTAGAAGGTATCATCGCTGATGAAGCATCTATGACCATTTCTTATATGAAACATGATAAGTAATGTTATAGTCATAGAGGAAGGGTTTAGGGATTTAAAATGAACAAGAATGCAATCCAAGAGGATTTTAGAAGAGATTTTCAACTAAGAAGAGGAGATGAAAGTGAAGATGAAAATATTACATAGTTGAAGTTGATGCAAAATTGTAAGATAATGAAGATGAACTTGAACAAGCTAGAATATTTTAAAATCCATATAAATACATACCTCTTCCATCTCCCAAACCTTTTCTACATCAGGTGTATTCATCAATTCTGTAAATCCCAATTGTTTGTGTATATAGAAGAGACAAAAGAGACTTTAAATGAATCTACATGTACATGTTTAATCATAATACATTTCAACAAATGAATATATAATTATGCTCAATTATATTTTTGCATTTAGGTGTCTATGATGATGTCTCTTTCTATTTTGATGTGATGAGGGATGCCTTACACACATGATATGTCTTCGACACAGGTGGGGTAACCTATGAGAAACAAAATTAACATGAGAGATATCAATATATAATATTAAATATAAGTTAAAAAACCTAATTTTAAATGACTCACATAGATTCAATAAAATTGTAAATAAGAGGTGTGCAAAATATGATACAACATAGCTTTCTAGGTCAAAGTGCATAGCCAAAAGCGTGACATCATCAACCTGGAAAATATGATCCCCTGAAAACCCCTATAAAACATCAAATAAATATACATTATAGAGTTGGTATATATTATAAAAAATTATTTTAAAATAAAAGTATTATTCTATTTTTAACATATTAGAATTTTTTTTTTACCTTTGGTGTCGAAGCTACAGGTTCATATGAAGTGGAAGGAATATGACGTGGTGTACTCATACTAACTGTTGCACCCTAAAATGCATATTGTTCATATTTCAATTTAAATTTTTATATAAATGAAAACTTCTATATATATATATATATATATATATATATATATATATATATATATATATATATATATATATATATATATATATATATATATATATATATATATATATATATATATATATATATATATATATATATATATATATATATATATATATATATATATATATAAGTTTTATGTATTTAATATATGTATCATCAGAAAATGGAAGCACTTCCATTTAGGACCGGTTTATCCCTCCGAGTAAGTGGTCTGGGGTCATGTAAAAAGCCTTGAATGGGTCTTTGACTGGAATCTAGCTTTTTCTCCCTATTCTGCTTCTCTCTCCACCTGTTTCTAGCCTATTTCTAGAACTTTGTCTTGAGGATCTGAGATTATTGACCTCAGGGTCAAGGTTGACCTCGACCCTGACCCTGGGTCTAAATTTCAAATCCTGAAAGTTTCCAGATGTCAGGTTTTAGAAAGTTTTATTTCCTACTTCCGAGTCGGCTGTTTCAGGCTTCAAAATGGTAAAATCTTAAATGATATTTAAATTGGGTCCACTTCCAAGAGTAAAGGCTTAAATTGGAATTTAATTCTCCTATGTCAACCTCTCTAGAAGTTTGTGCCCTAACTTGTATAAAAGGAAGCCTTTCTCTCTCATTTTCACATCCATAGAATTCAAGCAAGCAAGAAGGAGAAGGAAAGCATTCAAGAATTCATTCACCCTCAAGAAATCAAGCATTAAAGTATTCAAGCATTCAAGATCCAATTCATCAAGGAGATCCATTGGTAGCCATTGAAGGATCCAATCTCTATGGAGCCCCTTTGTTTAAGATTTCTCCATTCACATTCATTCAAGCTTCTTCCTATTCCTAGATCCATTCAAGATTGGTGTTGAAGATCTAATGAAGTTGATTTGAGACATCTTACATGCAATTCTACATTCATTTGGAGCCTCCATTCTTGTGGATTCAAGGATTCGAATCCTCCACAAGGGTTTCAACATAAGCAAGGTGAATTGTTCTATTTACTTTGTTTATTGGTGCAATTTAAATTATATTTCAAGGTTAATTCTAAAACCAGGGTTTGAACAAGGAAAACCCCTTATCCCAAAAAAAAACCATTTTTCTTGTAGATACAGGTGCGGGACAACGAATCACAGTTCATATTTGAATACCCTTTTCAATGAACTTTTGCGATCTGCGAACAAAATTTCCGTCGAAGCAGTGCAGGTGAAGGTCAACTTTTAGGGCTAAGATTGTGCCCCACAGTAAGATCTTACCCCTGTCTTGGGTCAAGGTCAACCTTGCTCAAAAAATAAAAAGATTTTTGGGTTTTCTATGTTTCTGTGTTTCCAAAACAGATCCGATTGCAAAAATTCTCGAAATTGAGTATAGACAACAAAAAACAACATTTTCCAAATCTATCATATTTTGAGGTTAGTATTTGTCTTCAATTCAATAAAGATTTCAATACATACTTTCTATAACGGAATATAAGATTTTCTCCTTTCCTCATATTCTCCACTGATTGATTCATTTGTGCATTAATCACTTCTTTGTGATTAATCAATTTGGATCTTTCCTTTGGGAATTTGGATTAAGAAGTAGATCTTACATTCCCCCCCATACATCCAATACATTTTGGTGCCTTCTTATTTCCAAATATTACACCCCTCTTCCTTTTATTACATTACATTTTGGTGAACCCACGATAGACAACTCTTTCATTTATGGTGTTAGATCTTGCATGTATTAGATTTCTTTTATGTATTTGCATTTCATATAAAAAAAATAAAAAAACATTTATTTGTTCATGCTTTGTGTTTTCCTAGTTTAGTTCATTTGCATTGCATTGGTATATGAGCTTTACTACCTCTAGTCCTACTTATAATATTCTGGTTAGAAGAAGTCACAAACTTATGGGTGCCTTTGATCCTGAGTCTTCCTCTCCTTTCCTTAGGATCCCATATGAAAATTTGATTATTCATGATTCCAATCCTATTATGGAGCAAAACTCTTCTCACTCATCTCATGATGAGGATGATGCTTTAAGATTTCCTCCTGAACAAGTCCAAAAAATTTCAACTAAACTTGATAAAATGGGTAATTGGCTTATTCAAGAAAACCATAATCAAGATTCTATTCAAGCTATAGAGGCTCTTAAGAAAGTCCTTCTTGATAGTGTTCAAGGTGTTAATCTCTTGCGTGGTATTACTCATCTTGTGCATTCAAATGTTAAACCTTTAGCTCAAGAAGCTCAAGATTTAGGATTCACTCCTCTTGTCACTAGTGTGGAACTTTCTTTCATTCCTTTGCCTAGTATTCCTACCTATACTCCTCCTTTGGTGACTACGACGGTTCCCTCTCTTCCTATGAGTGTTCCTCCATTGTCCCTCCCTACTTCACAACCTTCTTATTATAATGTTCCTTTTACTTATTCAAATCCTCTTCCAATTGTGGTTCCAAGTGTTCCTCTAGTTGTGTCTTCCATTCCTTCCACTTCATACATGTTACCCAATGTTTCTAATATTGTTATGCCTCCTATTTCTTCTAATTATTCCACAATCATTAGTCTAGATCAAACTGTGTCCTCTTTACAACAACAACTTGCATCCTTGACTCAATCCAAGTTTAGCATTCCTACATGTGACATGGGAAGTCCTTTATCCCTAGACATTATTCATGCTCCTCTTCCTCAACAAGCTGATATGCCTCATTTTGAGAATTACAATGGGAAGGGAGACCCTGTTACTCATGTTAAAATATTTCAAATCCTTTGTAGTGACTATGCTCATGACCATAGAATTTTAGCCAAGTAGTTTGTTGGAAATTTTCATGACAAAGCCTTACAATGGTATTGTTCCTTGCCTCCTTATTCTATTGATTCCTTTCCAAAGCTTTGCAATGCCTTTATTCAATAATTTCAAAATAATATTGCTCTGCAAGTATCCTTAACTGATTTGATGCATTGTAAACAGAATACTAAGGAAAAATTGACTGAATTCATTAGTAGATTTAAGCATTTGCATGCTCATATTTCTTATCCTATTCCTGATATGGATATTCAACGTATGTTTATTTCAAATTTACAAAAGGATATTAGCTCGATAAGATTTTGCTCACTGAATTTACCTCTTTTCAACAACTTTGTGTAGTGCTTCATCATTATCAATTACAAGTGAGTCAATTTGAGAGCAACACTCCAATGGCTCCTGTTCCAATTGATAAGAGTGATGTTGCTCCTAATCCAAACAAGTTTCAAAAACTCAATAACTATGTCAAGATAAATAAACAAGTGAATACAGTTGCTGATCAAGTTACTGTTGCATCCCACAATACCACTTCTGCATCCACTTCTTTTCATCTGAATCGTATGTTTACTCCTCTCTCTAAATCTTTACATTCTATTATGAATAGGTTATTGACTTCTAATATGATTACTTTACCTCCTATTCAACCTCTTTTGCTTGCTACGCTAGCATCCAAATCCTTTGATTCCAAAGCCTTTTGTCAATACGATCGAAAGAATGGCCATGATACTGAGAAGTGTTATTCTTTAAAACATAAGGTTCAAGACTTAATTGATTCTAATGCTTTATTTGTTGATAATTTTGATGGTAGTGGGAAAAAATCTATATCTCCTCCTAATTGAAATCTCCAAATCTATACAAATCCTTTGCCTACATATGATACTAATACCATCGTTCAACCATCTTAGACTGTGGATATTATTTATGATTCAAAGATGGATGATCTTAATCACATTGTTAACCATGTGGAGCATGTTGTCTTGTCTCAACCTATATCTCCACCTTAGCCTCAATCTCAAATTCAACCTCAAGTTCCATCTTAGCCTCAACCTAAACCTTGAAAACAACCTAAGAATAAAAGACCTAGAGAACTCTTTATTACCTTTGATGATTCTGAGACTAATAAAGTTTCTGATGGTCCTCTTTACATTTATGATAGGATTTCCAATATACCTATATGTGGTTGTCTTTTTGATCCAACATCCTTAGTCAATGTTATTACTGAAGAAAATCTTTTTATGAAGAACTTGCAATGTGATTCTTATGATACATCTCATGTATGGATCCAAAATTTTAATGGTTTTCTTTATCCATCATTTGGTTCTATTAACTCACCCGTTGAACTTTGTGGTAAAATTGTGAACACTACCTTCGTTGTTGTTCCTACTTCTTATCAATTTCAAGTTGAGCTTGGTTTTCCTTGGTTGAGTTCCATGCATGTTGTTGCTTCTCCTATCCATAAGTGTCTTAAGTTCATTCATAATGAAGAAGTGAAGATGATTAATCATATTTTATATCAACCTTCTAGGCCTGGGGATTGTGTTACACTTGACTTCTTTTGGCCTTCATTACCTAATTCATGTCCTTCTAGACTTGATAACCTTTTCCGCTCATATCAAGCCTATAAGCATCATAAGATTCTTGAGTTATGCATGCCTCAGATGGATCTTAACCATGGTCTTTTGCCTATGCCTTCCATACCTCCCTTATCCATGGCTTCTAGTTTTGTTAATCAGGCTCCTAGTGTTTTTTTTTAGTCTACTGAGAATCCTAATGATCCTCCTATAGAACCTATGAAGGAACCAATGATTGTCCCTCCTAGTTCTCAACATATTTCAAAAAAGAAAAAATGTAACTGATATGCTAATGAACATCGTAAGAAGTGTCAAGGTCAAGCTAAGGCCTGTGCATCTGTTCTTCAAAGTTCTTTACCTTCTTTTGATCAGCCTATGCATGATGTGTTAGAAGAAGTTCATACTAATAACGATGTTAAGATAAATGATTATGATGATTCTATTTGTATCTTAGATTCTATTTTGATTAATCTAGATGAAGAAGATACTCTTGATGATGCTAATGATGTTAATGATGAATACGAGACTATTGACATTGATGCTGATTTACCTAATATGCTTTCATCACAATTGATAATCACACCTAGTATCGAACATTATGATTCTCAAGAAGATCCTTGTTTGGAGCTCGCTATTATTCCTACTGTGTTGGATATAGTTCCTCTTGCGAGTTTCCCACCTTCCCTAAATAATATAGAGTGAGATGGGGAGAGTAGGTGGCGCACTTGATTGGCTTGTCCTTTATGGTAGCTTTTTGTGTGTTTGCCTGTTGTATTATGCTTCTACCGTGATGTGTTTGCTAAATGTTTGTTAGATTCTTTTATACGACCCTTGTTACTTTGTTGGTGCAAGGTGAAAAAGGAAACAAACCTATTGTACAATTCCTCTATATATATCTCTATTCTTCTATATGTTGTTTTCATGTTATGTTATACCTATGCTATTGTTTGTAAATGTTTCCTTGTGTAGGACCTTGGATTTATGACTTGGTAGCACTGAATCTTTTTGGTCTCCATGTTGCAGTCTGAAAAGACTCTTCTTCGTAGCTCTTATGTATTATTTCCTCCATTGTGATTGTAGTTCTACTTTCTTTGGGGAATGATGTCAATTCATTTTCAATAATATCATACATATATATTATTTTATGATCATTCTGACCACACGATAGGTAGATCCCTTCTGTGTTCTCTATATATTTATGTGGTATTTCCCTTGATTTGTCTCCGCTTGGGGGCATCTCATAGTGGAAATGTAATTAGTGGAGTTGTTTATGTTTCCGTTAAAGCCATTGCTGCTGTTAAAGTGTTAGCAATGACTTTAACATGGGGGCATACGCTTTGCTCACTTTTTGCACACACACACTTTTAATATACATATACTTTTCAAAGAACTTCTCTCCCTTTATGGATTAGTGACTAATCCTTAAAGCATGGATTTTTATCTTATAAGATCTCTTGATCTCTCTGGTTTCAATTTCAAAATTTTAATTCTTTTAAGGTTAGAGGTATCCTTAAGACTGGATCTCTTTTATTTTTGGCTTCTCTCTTATGGAATAGAATATTCCTAAGGGTGAATCTTTGATGGGTTGACTAGTGAGTAGCCAAACTAGGTAGTTTAATTCCATCCTTCCAGTTGTGTTGTTTTCTTGTGTGGTTCACAATGGGACATAAGTTATCTTTGGGCAAGGTAATCACATCCTCTTCTCTCTATTTTCTAGAGATGTCTCTCTTATTGCAATCATGGACTAGTTGACAAAGACTTGAGTTCATGGGGGCTTGAGGATTCCTTTGTCCCTTTGATTTCAATAAGATTATCTTTTTTGTTGTGATCTCCTTTACCAAGAGTTTGCATCGAGTCCATACTCTTGCTAAAGTGGGGGCTAAATGTATCATTGGAAAATGGAAGCACTTCCATTTAGGACCGGTTTAGTCCTTTGAGTAAGTGGTCTAGGGTCATGTCAAATGCCTTTAATGGTCTTTGACTAGAATCTGGCTCTTTCCCCCTATTCTGCTTCTCTCTCCTCTTGTTTCCAGCCTATTTTTGGAACTTTGTCCCTAGGATCAGAGATTATTGACCTCAGGGTCAAGGTCAACCTTCTAGGTCAAGGTTGACCTTGAACCTAACATAGGTTAGAGTCGACCTCGACCTTGACCCTGGGTCTAAAAATCAAATCCCAGAAGTTTCCAGATGTCAGGTTTCAAAAAGTTTTATTTCTCACTTCTGAGTCGACTGTTTTAGGCTTCAAAATGGTAAACTCTTAAATGATATTTAAATTGGGTCCACTTCCAAGAGTAAAGGCTTAAGTTGGAATTTAATTCTCCTATGTCAAACTCTCTAAAATTTTGTGCCCTAACTTGTATAAAAGGAAACCTTTCTCTCTCATTTTCACATCCATCATCCATAGAATTCAAGCAAGCAAGAAGGAGAAGGAAAGCATTCAAGCATTCATTCACCCTCAAGAACTCAAGCATTAAATTATTCAAGAATTCAAGATCCAATTTATCAAGGAGATCCATTGGTAGCCATTGAAGGATTCAATCTCTATGGAGCCCCTTTGTTGAAGATTTCTCCATCCACATTCATTCAAGCTTCTTCCTATTCCAAGATCCATTCAAGATTGGTGTTGAAGATGTAATGCAATTGATTTGAGACATCTTACATGCAATTCTACATTCATTTGGAGCCTCCATTCTTGTGGATTCAAGGATTCAAATCCTCTATAAGGGTTTCAACATAAGCAAGGTGAATTGTTCCATTTATTTTTTTTATTACTGCAATTTCAATTACATTTCAAGGTTAACTCCAAAATTGGGGTTTGACCAAGGCAAACCCCTCATCCAACAAACAAAACCATTTTTTTTGCAGGTACATGATGTAGGAGCATCCCAAGTCCTTGGCAATCCTGTGTCATCAAAAACATTTTAAAGTTTGTCTATGTTGCTCGGTTCCTTATTTGACCGAGTTGGTTTGGTGTTGGTCAGTTTCCTTTGGTAACCGAGTGTGGTCGGTTGTTTCCTGGGTGGTCAATTATTTCACTGGCGCTTGATGTTGCTTGTCTGCTGCTTGATCATCCTTGCTTACTGATGGGTTTATTTTAGTTTCAGTTGAGGCTGACTTGTGCATTTATTATAGGTCATAGATTTAATGCTAGAATCCATCATTGGGAAGTGTGTGGTCCCAGATCTGATTGTTACTTCCATTGATTATGGATCTAAAGGCTGACTTAGTTTGATATACTATTGTATAAATGTAGTTATTTGGTTTTAGTTTGGGGGGAGTCAGCAAGGAGATAGGAGTGAAAAGATTAAGGATATTCTGATAGATCCTCACATGTTTGAGGACTTCTGCAACTCATTGTAATATCTGGCCCTAATCGGGAAGGCCTTAAAGCCCAAAATGTATCAATTGATATCAAATAATATATAAATGATTCTTCTTTCTCCCTCTCACTGTGTTGTGTTTGCTTCCCCATGTGTTTGAGCAAGGTGGATCTGAGTAGGGTGTGCCACTATTTGGCCCCTATTGTCCTCCCTTGCGTCAGGTGGTATCAGAGTGAGGTGAGATCTTGATCTAGGTCTACAGACTTAGTAGATTGTGATCTAACCTGTAATTGTAGAGGGTTTTCAAGATGGTTCATGGGAGGCGAGATGTGGATCTAGGATTGGCATACATGTTGAGACAACTTTTTGCTAGGTTAGAAGATGTTGAAATAGCCCGAAAAAGAGGTAGCTATCTTGAAGATGTGAGTGATGATGAAATTGAGGAAGAACACGTGAATGTGGAACCTACACCTGTGATGCATCAAGGTGAGGAAAGATATTTGAAGGCTTTGACAAGTCTGAAATCTACACCACATTTCAATCCTCCTGAATACAGTGGTAAATTGGATTCTGATGAATTGGTGGACTGGATCACTAAGATGGAGAAATATTTTGAATATGAGAACATACCTGAAGAAAAGAAGGTGAAAATTGCAAGCACAAAGCTGAAGAGTCATGTATCCTTATGGTGGGAACATCTACAATTGGATAGAAAGAGGAAAGACAAAGAAAAAATCAAGGTATGGAATAAAATGGTGAATAAGTTGAAAGGAAAGTTCTTACCTTATGATTATAAGATTAACCTAGTTCAGCGAATGCAAAGTTTGAGGTAGAAAGATAGCTCAGTAAAAGAGTATACTGAAGAATTCTATAGGTTAGATATTAGATCTAGACATGATGAAGATGATGTGGAAAGAATTTCTAGATACTCGAATGGTTTAAGGGTTTCCATCCAAGAGGAGATCAACATGGTCAAGTTGAAGAACATTGAAGAGGCTTATCAATTTGCATTGAAAGCTGAGGAGAAATTGAACAAGAGACATGAGTAGAGACATAGAGGTAGAGGTGGTAGATTCCCTAGAGGAAGAGGTATATCTCAAGGAGAAAATAGTAGATCTAAACTTGAGAAGGCAAATCAGGACAAAGGCAAGGCAGAATGGAAAGGTGAAAGTTCATCTAGAGGTAGAGGCAGTAACTACCAAGGTGGTTATAACAGAGGTGGTTTCTGAGGAACTTGTTACAATTATGGAGAAGAAGGATATAGATCATTTGAGTGTACACATACAAGTAAGAAGGTCAGTAGTAGCAGAAATGCGTTGGTGCAAGAAGAGTCACCGAATGAGCCTGAGAAGGAAAATAATTTGATGGTAAGAAGAGCACTGTGGAATGAAAGTAAAAAGGAAGATCTGGTAAGGAAAAGTTTGTTCAAGACCAGATGTATAATTTCTAACCAAGTTTGGAAGGTAATCATTCACAGTGGTAGCTCAAAGAATCTGGCATTTGAGGAAATGGTCACAAAGTTGCAGTTGAAAATATTGAAACATCCAAAGCCCTATCAGATCTCATGGATCAAGGATGAGCATACACTCTTGGTAAGTGAACAATGTTATGTGAATTTGAAGATTGGAAAGTAATATGATAAGGTGTTGTGTGATATCATTCCTATGGATTGTTGTCATATTTTGTTGGGTAGACCTTGGCAATATGATAGACATGCTATATATGATGGAAGATTGCACAAGTATACTATTTGGGTTGATGGTAGAAGACATATCTTGTTACCTTTGATTGAAAAACTTGTTATTAATGTTTGCACATTTGTGAAAGTTTGCTTGATGGAAGGAAGACAATTTGTTAAAGATTTGAAGATGAATGATGTATGTTTTGTTGTGATTCCAAACAAACCAAGGAAGAAAATAGAGGATAATGTCCTTGATGAGATTGATAAGTTACTCACCAAGTATAAAGATATCATTTCTGATAATGTGCTTGATGGATTGCCACTGAAGAGAAGCATTTATCATTACATGGATCTAATCCCTAGACCTAGTTTACTGAATAAAGAACCTCATTGATTAACACCTACCAAGAATTAGGAACTGAACTGACAGATTCAAGAGTTGCTGGAGAAAGGTTTGATCAGAGAAAGTTTGAGTCCTTGTACAAAACCTGCTCTATTGGCACCGAAGAAGAATGGGGAATGGAGAATGTGTACTGATTCTAGAGCAATCAACAAGATAATAGTGAATAATAGGTTTCCTATACCGAGAATGGATGATATAATGGACAGTTTGACTAGAGCAAAATATTTTACCAAAATTGATTTGAAAAGTGGGTATCATTAGATCAAAATCAGAGAAGGTGATGAGTGGAAGACTACTTTCAAGACAAAGGAAGGTTTGTATGAGTGGTTGGTTATGCCCTTTGGTTTAACTAATGCACCGATTACATTTATGAGATTGATGAATGAAGTTTTGAACAAATTCTTGGGTAAGTTTGTGATTGTATATCTTAATGATATTCTAATATTTAGTAAGACCAGAGAATAACATTTGATGCATGTTAGACAAGTTTTGTAGAGATTGAAAGAGGAGAAGTTGCTGATAAATATGAAAAAGTGTTCATTCATGAAAGAGGAGATTGTGTATTTGAGATTTGTGATTTCAGTTGATGGTTTGAAGACAAATCCTGAAAAGGTTGAAGCTATTCTGAATTGGCCTACACCTAAGAATGCTAGTAAAGTAAGATCATTTCATGGTTTAGCAAGTTTTTACCAAAAGTTCATGAAGAATTTTAGTTTAATTTGTAATGCTATGACTGAGACCATGAGAGGTGACAAAAGAGAATTCAAGTGGACACATGGAGTTGATAGAAGTTTTTAGATTCTAAAGTAGAAGGTTGTTGAATTACCTATTTTGGCATTGCCTGATTTCAGTAAGGTATTTCAAGTCGAATGTGATGCAAGTGGTAGTACAATTGGAGCTATGTTGAGTCAAGAAGGTAAACCTATTGCTTTCGTTAGTGAAAAGTTGAATGATGCAAAAAGGAAATACTTTGTGTATGATCAAGAATTCTATGCTATTGTTCAAGCACTAAAGAAATGGAGACATTATTTGATACCGAGTGAATTTGTGTTGTATATTGATCATAAGGCTTTACAATATTTGGGTAGTCAGAATAAGTTGAATCAGAGACATATGAAATGGGTTGAGTATTTGCAAAGTTACACATTTGTGATAAATCATAAGAGTGGAGTCACTAACCGAGTTGCTGATGCATTGAGTAGAAGAAGATCTTTGATGACTAAGATGAAAATTGGAGTTTTTGGTTTTGATGAGATGAAGGATTTGTATGAAAATGACCCTAATTTTTCTGAGCCATGGAGAAAGTGCAGAGCACCTATTCAAGATCAACACACTACAAAATGGGATGAATATTTTGTGGAAGAAGGTATGTTGTTTAAAGGTATTTAGTTATGTATATCAAGAGGACCAATGAGAAATAATTTGATAAAGGAGAAACATAGTAGTGGTTTGGCTGGACATTTTGGCATTGATAAAACATTGAATTTTCTTAAAGAGAAATACTTTTGGCCTCAGTTGTATAAAGATGTTCAGAAATTTGTGAAAAGTTGTGGAGTTTGTCAAGTTGCAAAAGGAGTGAGTCAGAACACTAGAATGTATACACCTATTGTTGTACCTGAGAAACCATGGATTAACATCAGTATGGATTTTGTTCTTGGCTTACTGAAGACAACAAGAGGTAATGATTCTATATTTGTGGTTGTGGATAGATTTTCTAAGATGGCACATTTTATACCTTGTAGAAAGACATCAGATGCAATACATATAGTAGATCTTTTCTTTAAGGAAATTGTCAGACTGCATGGATTAGCGAGGATTATTATCTTTGACCGAGATAGTAAATTTGTTGGTTACTTTTGGAAGACTCTTTGGAAGAAGTTTGGCACTGAGTTGAAATATAGTTCTACATTTCACCCACAAACCGATGGATAGACTGAAGTTGTGAACAAAAGTTTGGGTAATCTTCTGAGATGTTTAGTTGGAGACAAACCTGGTAATTGGGATTCTATATTAGCACAAGTAGAGTTTGCATACAATAATTTAGTGAATAGGAGTACTAGAAAAACACCTTTTGATATTGTAAATGGCATACAACCAAGAGGTATATCTGATTTGAGGGATATTATTGAAGTAAAAGAAGTGCTAAAGGAGTGGAATTTGCTAAGTACATGAAGACATTGCATGAAGATGTGAGACATAAGCTGGAAATGAGTAATAAAAAATACAAAGACAGAGTTGATAGATCAAGGAGACATAAGACTTTTGATGTTGGTGATGAAGTGATGGTTTATTGAAGAAAGATAGATTTCTTGTTGGAACATATGGGAAGTTGAAGATGAAGAAGTTCAGAGCTTGCAAAATTTTGAGGAAATTTGATAGTGGAAATGCATATAAGATTGAGTTACCTAATGATATGGATATGTCACCTATATTCAAAATTGCTGATTTGTATGAGTACCATGAGTGAGATGAAGAAATGACAGTACCAACAGATTATCTGAAGAAGTAGAATGAAGAGATTGAGCATATTCTAGAGCAAAGAGTTGGCAAGAGTACAAGAGGTAAATAGTACATGGAGTATCTGGTAAAGTGGAAGAACAGACCAATTGAAGATAGTTCATGGATTTCACAGTCTGAGTTGGATGCAGCTTGGATCATATGTACCAAATGATTCAGGGAATCATTTCAAAACAACTCCAGGTGTCTGATGTAGGAGCATCTCAGGTCCTTGGCAATCCTATGTCACCAAATTTTTTTTGAAGTTTGTCTATGTTGCTCGGTTCCTACTTTGACCAAGTTGGTTCGGTGTTGGTCGGTTTCCTTTGGTTACCGAGTATGGTTGGTCATTTCCTCGATGGTCAGTTATTTCACTGGCGCTCAGCATTGCTTGTCTGCTGCTTGGTCATCCTTGCTTATCGACGGGTTTATTTTAGTTTCAGTTGAGGCCGACTTGTGTATTTATTATGGGTCATAGATTTAATGCTGGAATCCATCATTGGGAAGCGTGTGGTCCTAGACCTGACTATTACTTCCGTTGATTATGGATCTGAAGGCCAACTTAGTTCGGTAGACTCTTGTATAAATGTATTTGTTTGGTTTTAGTTTGGGGGGAGTCAGTGAGGAGATAGGAGTGAGAAGATTAAGGATATTTTGACAAATCCTTGCATGTTTGAGGACTTCTACAACTCTTTGTAATATCTGGCCCTAACTGGGAAGGCCTTACAACCCGACATGTATCAATTGATATCAAATAATATATGAATGATTCTGCTTTCTCCCTCTCACTACATTGTGTTTGCTTCCACGTGTGTTTGAGCAAGGTGGATCTAAGTAGGGTGTGCCACTGTTTGGCCCCTGTTGTCCTCCCTTGCATCAGTATAGGTGCAAGAAAATGAATCATAGTTCAGATTTGAATACCCTTTTCAGTGAACTTTTAGGATCTGTGAACAAAATTTCTGTCGGAGCAGTGTAGGTCAAGGTCAACTTTTCAGGGTAAGATCTTACCCCTATCTTGGGTCAAGGTCAACCTTGCTTAGAAAAGAAAAATATTTTTGGGTTTTCTCTGTTTCTGTGTTTCCAGGTGAGATTTGATTGCAAAAATTCTCAAAACTGAGTACAAACACTAGAAAAAAACATTTTCCAGATTTATCATATTTTGAGGTTAGTATTTGTCTTCAATTCAATCAAGATTTCAATACATACTTTCTATAACAAAATATAAGGTTTTCTCCTTTCCTCATATTCTCCACCGATTGATTCATTTGTGCATTAATCACTTCTTTGTGGTTAATCAATTTGGAGCTTTCCTTTGGGAATTTGGATTAAGAAGTAGATCTTACATTCCCCCACATACATCCAAATACATTTTGGTGCTTTCTAATTCCAAATATTACACCCATCTTACTTTTATTACATTATAATATATAAAATATTATAAATACAAATACACACACTTGCATCTACTCTCCACCAGAAAACACCATAGTCATTAGGTCATCTATGAGGGCCATATCCTTTGCACTGACAAGATGACATATAATCTCACAGTGTGTACATAAATAAGATGTGGAACCATCCTCATTCACATCAGTATCTACCCTAGAGAATCTACATTGGAAACTCAGACACATATGATTAATGGGCTAGGAAGAGCCAAATGGTGCAGCTAATGATGAGGTAGGTAGTGGAGGTGTTGAATCATATTGTGTTATGAGAGGCTACACTAATTGTGTTCCATGCTGAATGATGACATCAGTTAAAGATATAGCCACCTAAAGAGTTTGTAACCCTATAAACTCATTCATGGCTACATGGACCATGATATGAACCATGGGTTTAATAGCCAAAACAACCCTATTTTGGGGGTCTATTACCCTTTGAGCCTTTGGTCTATCCTAAGAAGGACCTCTCCCTCTACCCTAGAACTCTCGCATGCCAAAGTAGTTCAACTTCATGCCAAGGATAAACTTACAATGTAATTTTCTCAAAAAATACAAAGGAACCTCATAATTGTTACAAGGTAGTTGGTCAAAGACCATATACCACCTATACCAATTTTTTTTGCCCAACATGATTGCACCAATATATAGGAAATCTATTCAAATAAAGAGTTAAGGTCTCATTGGTTTTAGGCTCACTGAAAAGAGAACATAAATAACCTTTAGTTATGAATTTCCTTTTCACCCCATCATACGATAACCCAATATAATATAATGCACAACATCTATCCCTCTATGTGCCCTATTTTGTAACTTGTTCGATTACCTCTTTGGTACTATTGACCATTGATTCTAGGGTTGTGGAAAGATATGAATGATGTTCATGCTTGGAGGTCCTCGATCTATTCACTATCTGAGAAATTTGGGTTGTATTTTGTGATAGGTCATTGAAACGATCCTCTTGTGTGGCTTGTACAAAGTCTACTAGAGGATGTGGAGGGTTTTGAGGTTGTTCATATTATTGAGGGATAGTAATTTAGGATTTTCTTGTTGTTGAGGGGAAACATTTTGAGGGTTTCTTGTTGTTGAGAGATAACATTTTGAGGGTCTAGTGGTTGTTGTTGTTAAATAACATGCTGATATTATGTATTTTTTTGTGGAGAAATACATCTTGAGAATCTACCATGAAATTAATAAAAGACAAAATCAATCCAAAATACCCTATTATAATTCAATTTAAAACAACAACAAAAAATGCCATTCTTACCTTTGTGATGACATGACCTCGTGAATAATTGTTGGAAACACTCAAAAAATCCAATTTATAGTGAAACCTGATCGATTTCTTACAAATTTATGCTCCTTTCACTAGTAAATATCTAAAGCCTAGGGTTTTCTATGTCCTATCGACTGGAATAGTGGAGATTATATAAATTTATAAAACCAGATCGGGTTTTTATTATAATAAAACCTGATTGCCCATTTTTATTAGATTAAAAACCCGATCGAGTTTTATAAATTTTAGGCTTAGTAATTGAATCGTAACCCATTTGAGTTATTCAAATTTCAAATAAACCAATAGGGTTATTAGTGATTTTTTGTTTTTCTCATAGGGTGGCCACGTTTTTGCACTACATGTTGGTGCATTCATCCAATAATAACATAGTTTCACCTATTTCAAAGTGGACATAGCCATATTGGTGATCCACTTTAAATTTATATTTTTGTGTCTTATCTAATTCTATTTATAAGTTATTTTATCTACTTTTCTTATTTCAAAAAGTGAATGGTTCCTATGGAAGATTAGGAAGAACAAATAGATTGTGGTATATATGAGGATATTTATATCCTGTTTAAAAATGTTTTGCAAGTGGAAAGTTTGAATGGGATTTTTGAGGAGAAAAAGTTTCACAACATCACAACTTTTTAAATTAAGATAGATAATAGTGAAAGATTATAATGTTTCACTAATCAAGTTGATGTATATTGTGCATATTAAAACAAGGATGAAATATTGTAGTTTATATAACTACTTACCCATAACTGTTGCCTATAATAAATAATGTAATATCTAACCAATGTTATGCTAACATTGAATGGTTATGACAATATTTTCCCCCTTATTACATTGTTTCTACAAATGTACCATCCAAATGTAAAGTTGCACTCTTTCCAAGAGACCCAATTTAAGATTTACATAACACAAATTAGCGATTACATAAATTAAATACATATTTTGAGAAAATATTCTTGTGAATAAACAAATCTTGAACCAAGGGGGGCTCCATCAAGTTGTCTCTTGAACCTTAAAAAAGGTGTAGCTTTGAGTTGCATTCTTAATCTCTCACTAGTCAACTCTTGAATCATGTAGTCTTGAATTATTCAATAATAATCTATAAGAGATATGACGATGCTCTATCATTGTCTAATGATCGAAAAAATGTATAATTCTCAATCATATACTTAGAATCTCAATGGACAACAATCCATATTGATCTCAACACTAAATCTTGAACATATCTCAAAAATTAATCTTCACAAAATATGTGCTCATCAAATTCATCAACATCAATAAAGAAAACAAAATAAATAGTATAAACCAAAAATACCTAAAATGTTTCTAACATAGAATACCGTCTCAAAGTTAGAAGCCAACTTGAGATGATGAAAATTATTCCATCCTCTGATGCTACTTGCCTCCAAGTTGATACCATTGTAATTTACCCTCTAAAAGTAGCACCAAAGGAAGTAATACAATGTATTATAACCTAAATTAAAATACTCAAAGGATACTTTTGAATCTAGGTTCTTTTGCAAGATCATCATAGACAACCATAGTGACATTAAAATGGGTCCTCATAAAAAATATTTTGACTTCAATACTTGCTACAACCATTTTCAAACCTTTTATCCCCATATACATTGCTTGTAATGATACAAGAAAAACATCTTGAAGTTTTATAATATTATGCCTTGTGTAATTGGTATGAACACATTCCATAAACTACATTCCATCCATTGAAAACATATCATCCTTTGTCACTTCACATCATGGTAAATCAAAAGTGTTGATAATGATTAGAGTCATGACCTCTTAAAATTTCCATCTCTCTTAGTTCTAGACACACACATTTGTCCATTTTTACTCAACTATTAAACAATCCTCATGAAAACATTAATGTAATCCATAACTACGATTTATAGCTCTAGGACAGTATGGCCAATTTATGCTCTTGCAATGGCCTTATTATCTATTGGAACAACATGTGGTAGAAAAGTAATTAATTGATATGGTTGGATAGGGGTACGAGCTTAATGAAACTATTTAAATTACTCTTATTTAAAATATAAACATTAAAATCATGACAAATTAGGCTATGAAGATTTACTATGATTTGATTACTAGAGATTTTATGAATACGAATCTTTATCCTATTGAATCAATAAAAAATGCATGTGAAAAATAGAAGACTAGGAATCTGAAAGAGCTCACTAGAAAAGTTAATCTTCTTCTTGATAACAATGCAATGATCTACTTTTCAATATGGAAAAACCTTTATCTTTTCCATATTAACCAACAAATTTCTTAAGTCTAGAAAAATATCCTTTCACCTACACACAACTCTTAAACTCACACTCACTTATAAATAAACTATAAATTATTTTACTCTACCCAAGTTGAAAAGTAATAAGACCCCAAGCACTATGGATGACAACAAACACAACCCTCCCTTAGTTACAACCTTTGATTGTCACTACGATGATAATGAATGATTTATTTAGTGAATCACTTCTTCTGTCACTTTCCTAAAGAAAGCCAGTATATTCTTTAAAATCTACATCAAGATTTTGCATAGTCTTCCACACAAAGTTTTCACATGATGTTCATGGTGTCCTTTTAACCTCCAAACAAATTTTAGTGCCCTCTCTATACACACAATAGTAGAATTTGTAATATTGCAATAATATAATATGGGATATTGAATCATGACAAGTGCACACTATTTCGTAAGAATTATAAGTTCTAGATCACATAGATTTTGGTATACCCATTTTGTCTATTGTTGTACCATTATCATAGGAAAAAAAACCTTCCATGCATTGCCAATGTTGCAAAAAATGTCTTACATAAAATTCCACTATGATCTTGTTCTACTATAAAAAAAAAGAAGTAAAAAATAAAAAAGTTGAGATACTATACATAAGACTATATGAGGCTCTAGCACAAACATGGTACATGGAGATTACTCAATCAATGGTATAAGAGATATGAAAAATATTATTTGGGTATTGGGTAAATTTTCTTATATATATGGTTGTTTACAAAAAAGATTCAATCCAAAAATCTCTACGAGAACACCCAAGAACATCTATGATGCCAAGGATTCGATTGCCTCTTCCATGCCATTAATTTTTCAAGTCTTCATCTATTTTTTGCAACATTCATTTCCAACACCAAAGGAGCTCATAGGCCCAAAAGTTTCAATGTCCTAATACCATATGAAAGAGTACAAAGTGCTTCACTGATCAACTTGATATACATTGAGCATAATAAAATAAGGATAAAATATTGCAGTTTATATAACCACTTATCCATACCCATTGCCTAATATAAACAATATAACAAAATTAATGTTATGATAACATTGAATGGTCACTCCAACAAATAGAAGAGACACCATTGAAAGAAACTTGAAAATGGTTTAAATTTGGCTCTTTTAGTCCCTTAGACTAGTTGATCTCATAGGATTATTAAAATCCATTTATTTTATATTCATAATGATGAATTTTGGTTATTGATAAATATAATTTTCTCTGTATCTTACACTTCCTCAAACTTTTCTTATTAACTAGCCCTACCATATTATTTGGTAATTATCATCTCTACTTAATATATAAAAAAACCTTCCCTTGCAAATACCTGGGTATCATGTTGGAAAAAGGAGTCTGAGATAACAAAACATGGAACCTACTAGCAGGCAAGATAGATAAGAAGCTGGAAAGGTAAATGGTAGAGCAACCATGATCAAAGCAGTTCTATCCACAATTCTAACATTTCAAGTGTCATGTCTGCCACTCCCCAAAAAGTTAAAAGAAACCTAGATAGTAAACTAAAAAATTCTTTTGGCAAGGCACCTTTGAAGCAAAGAAACATATACTAATAAAATGGGATAATATATACAAACCTAAAGAGTTTGGAGGCCTAGGTATAAAAACTGGAGCTAGAAAAATGAAACTCTAGGGGCCAAATTATTATGGAGAATGTATCAAGAAAATGAAAGAAAATGGGCCAAGATTCTATACAATAAATACTTGAGCGACCCTAACCCCACATCCCTCTTCAGAACCAGAAACCCACCAAAAGGCTCAAGAATTTGGAACTTCATGATGCACTGTCACCCATTAATCATGAACAATCTAACTTGGGATATAGGTCAAGGTAATGCTACCCTTCTTTGGGAGGACTCTTGGGACAGTCTCCCCTCTCTAGATAGCCTTAACATCCCAACAAACATAAAAAATGCACTAAGCAACATATGGGATCAGCGAGTCAGTGACTACAAAATTAAAAATAACAACAACCTAATCAGGGGTTGGCAATGGAAATCAATGGAAGTTATCCCCTTAACCCCCCAAGAACAAAAAATCATGGAACAAACCTAAGTAAACACACAACCAATCATAAAGATAGGAAATATAGGCTAATATGGGGAGCATCAAAGGACTGGGAATACAACATGAAAAGAGGATATGAAATATTGATTAACTCCCAACAATGGGAAAAGATGGAAATACCCCTCAACCTACATTGGGATAAGGCATGCCTCCCCAAGGAAAGCATCTTCCTTTGGGCCCGGATATACAAAATACAATCCTAACAGTAGATCATTTTACCAAAATGGGCTTCGAGGGTCCATCTCGATGCCCCCTATGCAAGAAAGCAGAGGAAACAACATAACACCTTCTATACCAATGCGAATACACCAGGAAATGCTGGGAATGACTAAGCCATAAATTAAGTTGGCAAACAATATTTCCCAATCAACTCCATGACCTCTTAAAAAGCTGGTCCAATAAAGGAAGATCCAAGGTGTATAGCTCACTTTGGCACTCATTGCCCTCTATTCTTCTATAGGAAATCTAGAAAGAAAGGAACAAAAATAACACAAACTTAGAATCCCCCTCCCTCCTAAACAAGATCGAGGTTTGAGTATTATAGAAGTTAACAATAAAAATTTAAGAAATACACAGATAGAAGAAGGCTCCTTTTCTGAATGGGACGCATAAATGAAAAAAATTTGGACAAATCTCATTAATCCACCTCTAACATATGCAAAAGCCAACAAAAAAGAAAGGGTAGAATGTAAGTGGACCCATCCACCAGAAGGATGGTTAAAGCTAAATTTTGATGGGACAGCTAGAGGGAACCCAAGTAAAGCAGGCATAGGATGCATCATTCGCAATGACAAAGTGAATGTTTAGCTAAATGAGCAAAATTTTTAGGTGAGATGTCTAACAACCTGGCGGAAATGGAAGTGTTAATCGAAGGAATAATCTTAAGCCATGAAGTTAAAGCTTCAAAACTTATCATAGAAGGGGACTCCCAGATTATTTTAAACGCACTAAGAAAAAATAGAACACTAAATTGAACAATCCAATCCAGGTTAGATTATGCATTAACAATATTGAAAAAAATTGATGAAATTATAATCGACCATATCTATCAGGAAGGCAATAAAGAAGCAGATCGCCTAGTTGATACTGGAGCCGAAGGGAAAGGCATCCTGTCCAAAGATAATGAGATCTAATACTAAACACATCACCTAAAACACATTCATTACCTATAATTTGATATCTTAAAATATAACACTATGCAGACCGATTAATAGACCCCCCACCTTTTTTGCATTTATCTCTCATTGTATCAATGCCCTATTCAGCTATTTCAGGCGTCCCTCTCCTTCAGTGTCAGGTTGTTGTATAAATCATTCCTGTATATTTCTTTCCCACAATGTATATTTTAGAATCGACAAGACCGTATATCTTGTTTTAGGATTTGTTTTTACAAAGTATACATTTGTACTCGGTATAGTCCTCCAGAGATAATACATAAGATTATGAACAATGTACAAATTTATATATATATAAATAAATTAAAATTTTTTCCCAACTCGGTCTATATGTGTATCTATACTCTAGATGGCTTCTCTTGGGATGAAGGTTCGGTATATAACAACTCTCTGTTTATAAGCATTCAACATCACAGTTTATTTATTTTTGTCAATGAATATAGTTCACACAGAAACGATATAAGATTTTGATAGGTATACCAATCTGTGTAATACTCTAGCTCAAATTAATTGAGATATCCGGTATCCTCACTCAGTTACATTGACCATCTAAGAAATCTTAATCCCAACAACGCAATAATGCTAAAACTCTAAATTTCAAGTGTAAAAAATAGAAAAAGCCGGGTGGAAAACTTAAACATACAGAAGTAATAATCGATCACGATGCCAGTAAATTTCCCACATTGACCTGCAAACTCCAAGGAAGAGTAAACACAAATATATAAACTTCCTACGAAGTGTTAAAATGCGGGCAAATCTGTATGAAGGAATAAGGAAATGCTAACTTTTAACCATGGCAATCACAAAACGCTTTCGACTTTCAATATTAGAATTAATAAGTTTGGACTACCTGAACCACCAATTGACCAGACTAACGCCCTTGTTTAACAGACTGACTTAATCATAACAGAGTTGACAAATACTATCCTTAATGACACAAAAGAACTTCAAATCTTATAGTAAAATGAAATCCTCTTTGCTTATCAATGAAAAAGACCCTTGAATTACCTAAACCCATGAAGAACTAATTAACACATAAAAAGCAAGAGGATAAGTACTAAAATAAAATTGGATTTTAAGATATAAGCAGGATAGAGAAGAAATAAATGTTAAAGAATTAAGTTGATATAATAGCAATACAGAAACTTAAGTATTTAAGATAAACTATATTCAAATCATTACATAAAGCTCAGGCATCACCTTTCTAATCAGATTTTCACCTATCATTATATGTTAAATGAACTCTAGAAACTAACAATCTACATGAGTTGGAAGTGTGTCAAGATGCAAGAATTACAAAGGCAAGCCTAAATCTCAAAAGACAAGAGATAGATAAAGGGTCAGAATTGAAAAAAGATCTGAAGTAACAGAACAAAAATGTAATGTATGGAAAATATGAATATTCTTTTTTAGTAATTCAAAATAGGAATCTTCAATTGTATAAGTTATTAAATAGAAAAAGGAAGGTATGCCTTCCTCAACCTTCCCAAAATATTTGGGAAGCAACGATGTAAAAGAGGGTATGCCCTCTTAAAGACCTTTGAACAACAATAAGGGCAATGTATCAACTTTTATGCATGACACCAATCCTCAAGGACAATACTCGGGCTTTTCTTCTCGTTCTTTCCCTCCAATGCTTGCACACTGAATGGGGTAAAAATATTTGTAAATTTTTTTATTAATATAATATATATGACACTAGGCCTTTTACCGATAAAAAAACAAACAAAAAAAATTAATAATTAAATTATTATTTAATAAGTATTAAATAATGCTAATTAATAATTAGCTTATATTTTTTTTAACCTTAGCACAACACAACAACCCCATTGCACCTTGCCTCTAGTTGGGGTGAGACCAATCCCCAAGGACTGCATGGGCTCAAACAATGTAATTAGTGGTAAACATAGCCAACAGGAGTTGAGCCTTAGATCTACAAGGGACAAGCCCAAAGTCTTAGCACAACCTTACCAACCATTTGACCTAGTGGGTTTTCCTAATTAATGATCAATATTATTTAAATTATATTTATCTACCACTAATCATATTGTATTATTACTTTAATGATATTAAACAATGACTAAATATATTATAAAATATAATTTAAATAATACAAATTATTAATATATCTATATAATGATATATAACATATATTTAATATTTTTATCATAATAATACTATTATAAAATATTTTTTAAATTATATATAATTACTATTATATATTTAATTCTTTTTTAAATAAATAAGTGTATGGTAAAGTTTTTAATGTGACTAGTGATGTTGGCATGACATATCCTCGAGGCCTACGTGAAACACTTTTGCCCTAGAGTTATGAACTACTTTTGGCCTAGAGCTATGAACTAGTTTGCCCAAAAAGTTATGAACTAATTTGCTACAAATGGGGGTCCTCATTCCCATTTAACAAAGCTAAGGCACAGACCTCCAAGCACATTGAAGTGAATGCACAAGCCCATGATCACAATGGCTTAATAAATGTTTGAACCTTAGTAAGACCAACAACACCACCACTTAACCAACACACTAAATATTAAAATTTAAACATATTATATATTTAATAATTACCATTGAGATATAAAATTATTTAAATTATATTAAATATATTTAAACTCATCTTCAATATGATTAATAATTATATGTAGACTGTTACATATCATTAAATATATAAGTTGATTGTAATCACGAGAGTCAATGACTATCGTGTAGGATTAGTACTTCGGCGGCACAACCGCTTAACTTGGTTTTACAAAACAATTTTCACTCTCCTAAAAATAACTATTGGTTATCATCGTTACAACCATGAGCCAAATTTAAACAATACACAATATCTTACTGATAATTATTAAATATATAACATATATACTGATGGCGCCTGCTGCGAGGACCAAATCCGTGGATACTACTCTCCCCTATAAAGAACTCTCTCTATCCACCATTCTTGACACATCAATTTTCTATTCTTCTCTCTTCCAGTTTTGTTCCTTACCTGCCAACAATGGCAAACGCCACCCTTGCTGCTGCGATTCTCATGTTTCTCACTATCTCAACGATGATGTTTTTAGGCATGGTTGAAGCTGTAGATTCAAGAAAGCCATACATTGTTCAAATGAGGAAGACCGTGAAGCCTCAACAGTTCAACTTAGACGAGAACTGGTATTCTTCAATGCTCAATCAGGTCTCAAGATCTGATAGTGGAATTGACATGCTCTATACATATGATACTCTCCTGCAGGGCTTTGCTGCGAGGTTGAATGAAGCAGAGGCCGAAGCCATGAAGACCATGGATGGCTGCTTGGGTGTAATCCCCTCTTCTCTCAGTCAAATCGCCACCACTCGCACTCCTGAATTCCTGGGGCTCACTTCTCCTTCTTCCTCTTCGTCAGGATTATGGTCCCAATATTTAACTTATGGCGAAGATGTTATCATCGGAGTGATCGACACAGGAATATGGCCCGAGAGCCGAAGCTTCAGCGACGAAGGCCTTGGACCCATTCCATCAAAATGGAAAGGCAAGTGTGAGGATGGCCGCGGCTTCAATTCTTCACAATGCAACAAGAAAATCATTGGAGCTCGGTACTTTTTCAAAGGCTACGAGACTCTAGATCCAATCAACGAAACGTTGGAGTATAAATCTCCTCGAGACAACGACGGCCATGGCACACATACAGCTTCTACCATTGCTGGGGCTGCAGTTCCTGCCACCAGTTTCTACGGATTCGGCAACGGAACGGCCAGCGGGATGGCCCCTCGAGCCAGGCTGGCAATCTACAAGGCCTGCTGGGAAAAAGGCTGTGATGATTCGGACATAGCTGCTGCCATGGAAAAAGCCATCGCAGATGGCGTGGATATCATTTCTTTGTCAATTGGCTCGCAAGACCAGCCATTTCACTTGCAGGTCAGAGCCATTGCAGAATTTGGGGCCGTGGAGAAGGGTGTTTTCGTTTCTACCGCGGCAGGAAATTCCGGACCTCGTTCATCTTCTCTTAGTAATCCAGCCCCCTGGATTACCACTGTGGGTGCCAGTACCATTGATAGAGATTTCCCCGCTTCGATAGTCTTGGGAAACCAAGATATTCACAGGGGAACTTCTACATACAAGGGGAAAACAAAAGATTCAATTCAAGAGAGACCTTTTCCTCTGGTCTATTCATCAAACGACAATAGCTCAAGGTTTTGTCTCGATGGCGGCCTTGATCTAAATTTGGTGAAGGGTAAAATTGTGCTGTGTGATCAAGGGAAGTCTACCGCCGATGACAAAAGCGCTGTGGTGGCGAGAGCAGGGGGTGCAGGAATGATTGTTGCGAATGGAGTGGTTAATGGTGAAGGGCAGCTGCTTACCAATACTGACGGTGTACCTTCTATCAATGTGGGCTTTGGGGCCGGAGAAAAAATCAAGGCCTATATCAACAGTACAGGGATTAATGCCACTGCTACCTTGAGACTCCCTGGATTGACTGTGGTGGGAAAGACCGTAGCTGCTCCAATGGCGGCGGTCTTTACATCAAGGGGCCCCACTGTAGCATACCCACATATTCTGAAGCCAGATTTGAGTGCTCCTGGTGTGAACATCTTGGCAGCATACGCAGAAGTTGAAGGAGGTCTGCCCTACGAGTTTCTATCGGGGACCTCGATGGCTTGTCCTCACGTCACTGGCATTGCAGCACTCGTTAAAGCAGTTCATCCTACGTGGAGTCCAGCCGCCATTAAATCTGCTCTCATGACGTCTTCTTACATTGTTGACAACGCAGACAAAGCCATTAGGTATGCATCGACCATGGAAGCAGCCGACCCATTTGCCATTGGTGCAGGCCACGTGGACCCGATGGGTGCAGTTAGTCCCGGTCTTGTTTATGATCTGGAACCTCAAGACTACATCAACTTTCTCTGCACGCTCAATTATAGCTCCCAACAGATTGGTCTTCTCACGAAGAAATTCGTTTCCTGTCCGAGTCCCAGTTTGGAAGTCGGGGATCTCAACTACCCATCTTTCTCTGTGCTGTTTGATTCTGGCAAGGAAATGGTTCAGGTGAAGAGGAGAACATTGAGGAATGTGGGTGAAACACCTCATGCGGTGTATCGAGCGAGCGTGAAGAGCCCACCCGGAGTAAAAATAACCGTGGAACCAGATACATTGGAGTTCATAAAAGTAGATTATAAAGTAAGCTATACTGTGAGATTTGAAACCAACGTAACATCTCCGTCTGCGTCTCATCAGTTCGGAGAAATAAAGTGGACATGCATAGAGGGAGGAGGACGAGCACAAGATGTTCGTAGTCCAGTTGTCCTGCAATGGCAAACCGCGAATTAATGTATATTGTATTGTTTATGACAGTCCTAACATGACATTGCATTGCAGCCTTAAAATATAATAAGATTTCCTGCTTCAATTATGTATTCCAAATTCCAATAAATAATAAACCAAAGCAATTTGGAGTGGTTTCCTTTCGCAACGAAAACTTATTACATTTAACCTTTTGTTGGACATGTCAGGAATTGCAAAATAATTTTAGAGTGCGCTGAGCCTCTATATTCTTAATGTATTGCTTGCTTCATGGTTTTATTTTTGCTTGCCGAATGACTTTAGAGTGCGGTAGTATCTCATTTTCACATATCAGATTTGTTATTTTATCAAACTAATAGATAGAACAGCTTAGTGGCAAAATATGAACAGTACACACAAAAATTCGACGCAAAATTCGTTACATCGCGACACTTCCATATTGTCCTTGTAGCCCTGAATAGGGATTAGTCTTAGCACAAGTCATACTTCTATTATTTCTTCTTTTGTCAATGGTGACATATACATCACCTACCATTTTTTATGGAGTAGTTTACTGATAATTAGAGAACCTTTCTTTACAGGCATCAAATTAATTGTCAATTTTTTTATAAAAGCAATCACAATTAAATAATTGTCTATAATTTGTAATTGTTCAAACAAACTGAAAAAAATCTAGAAGAGTTGAGTTTGGTGGAATATTTATCCACTATTTAAGTAATATTCAATCCAGAACTCTAAGCAATCCAAATAAAAAAATTGAAATCATCATTAATTCCGCAAATTTGTACCGTTACAATCACCATGAATTTTCTTCAATCTTCTCTCAACTGAAACGAAAATTTTGGTTGGTAAAATCTTACTACTTGCTTTTAATAGAACTCTAGATATGGCATGCTATTCAAGCATTTAGTCTAATTATATGGTGTACATATAATTTCCTTTCAATTGGATGTTCAAAGATTTTCCTGCAACTCAATCCTCAAATCTTATGATTTTAGAAATTGACAGTTATTTTCCTCCAGAGGTAAACATTGACACTCAATTGCTCAACGACATTAAATAATATATAAACTTACTACATGCAGTCATTATTTCTACCTTTTCTTAAAGGTCTTCTTTGCCAAGAACTTGATCGTCTGTGCCTCTGTAGGAAGACAAATAATTACCCACAAGTTGTTACTAATGAATTCCAGAACGAAAGGACTCAGATTTCCTCCTGCATGAAACGTTTTGAAATTCATTAGGAACAACTCATGGCAAATGATATAGATTTCTATAATGAGAATTTGATTTCTATTTTATTTTACCATCTCTTCCTATTTATTAAGCAAAATCTAACAGGACAGTGCTTGAAAACTTACCGTTAAATGCAGATTAGGCTGGAAGCTGTAATTCAACTTCTTGATTTGAATGCACAACTTGCTATGGTCGTTTATGGCTTAGAGGGAATGGGAAAATCTAAGCTAGATGACGTTGCTTATCAGTTTGAGGTCAAAATTTATTAAACATTGTATAATTCTCAAGGATCAAAGTTGTCATTTTTTAGATTGGCCTGACCTTAAAATAAGGTATATTGATTTTACAAAAATGGCGACCGTTGCAAGCTTCCGCAAAAACACTAACGGCTTCCATGAGGAGAGAAGATACCAGAGATGGAAGGGAAAATGGCCCTTAGAAAGGAAGAAGGAAGCAAACCAGAGAAGGCGATGGCCTCACATCCGGGAGAAGAACTGGAATGCAGATCGCAACAAGCAGGGAATCTCCCAGGTACGTCACTCTTGTCAATACAACAGAACTCAACCATTCCAACATAATAAAATAGAGTTTCATCTGCATAGGGGATCCCATAACAAAATTCCTCAGTTTCGCGCCATAGTGAATAATCGGTCTTTTTTTAAGTTTTCAAAAACTAGGTTCAACCCTGCATCAGGGAGAGACAATACTCTGAATCCCAACTTAATACCCATATTCCCAACATCTTCAAGGGGCATTCCGATCAATCCTCCTCTGCCAAAAAAAGCCTGGACGGACACTTATTGGAAGATTCATAGAAGAAGACTTGCCCTATTAGGGAACCTGAACCGGAATCCCCAGAGTTGGGGAGCTTCTAAAAAATGGCTTCAGATTTGGAGACCAATCCACAAGGAAGATACCCGAAAGGGATTCAACAAAGCTCCATTGGACTAGGATGGAGAAGGCAATAGGGTAGATTCTTTACATATTGCAATGGAGAAGCCAGTATCAACAAGGGACCAAACTCCTTCGATCACCTTTCTCGAGGAAATGCTAGCTGAGAGGAAGGCATACCTCTTCAAATACGCAATCATTTGCAAATTCTAGGAAATCAACATGGAATATGGTGTATTCCACAGTTGGGTATCTACAAACTGGTCGAATTCTGTCTAGATTTACTCTTTAGATAATGAACTAGGATATTTTTTGGTCATTTTCGAGGATAAAATGTCTCGAGACAAGGTTTTCCGAAACAAAAAATGGTTCTACAAATCGCAGGGTCTACATATGCAATACTAGATGCCCAACTTCAATAGCAAGGATTATGTCATCAGGTTCATACCCAAGTGGATCATACTACAAAACTTACCTATGGAATACAGAGGAAAAGAGATCATTCATATCCTGGCTAATAAAATAGGAATTTATCTCAACCATCACATAGACTGCTCTTCTACTTTTGTGAAGATATGTTTGCTTGCAAGTCTAGAACGAGAATTCCCCCCTTCACTTAAAATTATTTCAAAACAGGGCAATTGGATTCAACTCATTACCCAAGGGGTTGAGAATCTTCCCATATATGAGAAAAGACACCAGGAGATGGAGGTGGATAAAATAATTAGGGAGCTCCATTCAGGTTTGGCAAGAGATCAAGAAGCTAAAACCAATCTCTCATTTTCTCATCAAGAAATGGAGATGGCTGGAGAATTACATTCAGAAGTTATAGAAGTATCAGAATAGTCACTGAACCACAATGTTCAAGGAGGCCATTCAAGCTGGGAAGAGTCAACAATCTTGGAGTTTTTTATCTGAGTGTTAGGTTGGGTCATGCATAGGTTTGTAAAACAACCCCATCATCCTGGTATTGCAATAACTTACCCAGACAAGGCTTCCAATAGTTGCCAGGATACTCTTTCGATCAAGAGTCTTCAGGACCCAGCGCTCCCTCATATTTCTCCCTTGATTCTGGGTTTTTGATGTTTTCCCAAATCATCTCCACCTTTTCCCTTGCATAAGGCCATTTCCTTAAAGCCTTTCAGGTTCAATCCTTTAACTTTACAGCAAATCATTCTTCAATGGGTATTGGAAGTCCAATTGGATTTGATAGAGGAAATAGCAGATCAAGTAATGAGCGAGGAGGAATCTTCAGATTGACCCTGCAACCAATGGAGATGTAGTTGGAGAAGCTGACATCCTCAATTGATTTGGAAAAGGAAAACTTAAATGTAGAAGAAGCAACAGAAGAAGATGACATTCTTAAGATTAAGTTATGTGAGCTCAAAGCCTCAACCAAAATAAAAAGTTCAGCCACAACATCTTCTTCACCAATCTTTTAAGGGGTTAACCTTCAAACTCCTGATTCATCGTCTTCTTCATACTCGGGGCGGAGAACATCCTACAAACTGAGACTCAAAGAACAAAAAGAGATGACTAAGTTGCTAGCCCCTCAAATGGAGAAAACCTCATCCACATTTAGAGTTAAAGGAGGGTTAATTAATCTAAAACCATTAGAAGCAAATATGGATCACCTTAGAATTAATAATCTACAATCGGATAGAGGTGTACCTTCTCAAGTGTATGAGGAAACATAGATCTCCCCAAAACTTCAGGCAATTTATGATCTTTTTGGTGATACAACATTAGAACAACCAATCAGGGATACTTAGAAGTTAACATATGTGGAAAGGATACTAGATGAGGATTATATTGAGGATGAAGAAAGACTAATAGACATCTCAGTGCTCACCCAAGAAGAATTAGAGGAAGATCACTGGAAAGATTTTTCACCAAAACACAACAACCTAGGACTAGTGCAATCTATTCAAGATTGTCACATGGATTGTGGAAAAATCAAAAAGCAGGGGAGATGAAGGAAATCTAATGCATCACTCAAGAAGAAAGTTGGAGAGGAATTAGATCAAACCAAAATAACATCATACATTAATGTAGGGAAGGGGAAGTTCCTTCCCGAGTTGTAATGAGAATCATCTCCTAGAATGTTAGGGGCCTCAATGCCCCTAACAAATAGCGTTTGGTCAAACGTTGTATCATATCATCTAAAGCAGAATTAGTTCTACTTCAGGAAACAAAGATGGATAAAGAGAAATTGGAAATCTTCACCAAGAATTTAGGAGATTGGAAGGCTCATAATGTAGATGCAATAGGATCCTCAGGTGGCTTATCGGTCTTATGGAATTCCAGGTTTTCTTCTTTCATTCCAATGGATCATGGACCAAATTGGATAGCTGGGAACCTAATTAGCACCAAATCCAATTTAAATATTCATACAGTGAATGTATATGGCCCCATCTCACACAAGAAGAAGGTAGAATTATGGGCAGAAATCTCTAATTGCTTTGCTCAATGGCCAGAGGACAACTTTATAGTGGGGGGTGATTTCAATGCTATAGTTCATGCATCAAATAAATTAGGGGGATCTCTAAGAACCTCTCACTCACTGAATGATTTCAGGGATTGGTTACAAAAAGAGAGTCTTATGGAGGTGGAGCTGCAAAATGGCTCCTTCACATGGTCAAACCGAAGAATGGGCATATGCAACATCTTAGAAAAATTGGATCATTTTCTATTTAAAGGAGACCTTACAGAATTCCCTTTTGACTTAAAAGCCTCTATCACGCCAATTTCAGGATCTGATCACTTCCCTATTCAACTTAACATTCTCAAGGCCAACAGACCCTTGGGATGTCCTTTTAAATTTGAAAATATGTGGCTTAAAGAGGAGAATTTCTTGGAGCTCATAGATGAATGGTGGAAGGATTTCAAAGTTGAGGGTTCTAAGTTATTCTGCTTTGTCTCCAAACTGAAATACATCAAGCAAAACCTTCTCATATGGAATAGAACTCATTTTAACAACATCTTTGCATCAAAATTGGAGATTGAACAAAAATTGGAGAATCTGAATCTAAAAATAATGCAATCGGGATTGGACCATGACAGTTACTTAGAAGAAAAATCTCTCTTAAGGGATTGGGAAGATATCCTAGCTAAAGAAGAAATATACTGGAAACAAAAATCTAGAGAGTCTTGGCTAGCTGAAGGAGACAAGAATACAAAATTTTTTCACTCAAGTACAAAACAAAGGAGAGGCATTAATAGGATTTCTCAACTCAAGGATGCTGTTGGCTCTATATTGGAGGATCAGAAGGAGATCATCAAAGAAATCACCAGATATCACTCTCAGCTTCTCAATTTTTCTATCTCAACTCCCTTGGGGATTCAACAAGGGTTATTGGAAAACATCCCAAATATCATTACTGATGCAGATAATCAAATGCTATCCAGACCCTTTCAAGAAGAAGAAATCTGGCATACTATCTCCCAAATGGCTCTATACAAAGCTCCAGGACTAGATGGCTTTCCTCCAAGCTTCTTCCTTCATTGCTGGAGCACTTTGGGAAAAGAACTCACTGATGCATTGGAGGCCACAAGAGCTTCAGGTAGATTTCTAACTGAAATCAACAATACTTTCATAGTGTTAATACCTAAAAAGGAACAAGTCATTAATTTGGATGAATTCAGACCAATTGCTCTCTGTAACACAATTTACAAAATTCTCTCTAAAGCTCTAGAAAATAGACTAAAAAAGGTCTTAGTTAAACTAATTGGGGAGGAACAGACCAGTTTTGTCCTGGGTAGATCAATTCTAGATGGGATAATCATAGCCCAAGAAGTGATACATTCTATCCAGCATGATTATAAAATTGGATATCAAGAAGGCCTACGACAAGGTCAATTGGAGATTCTTGATTAAATGTATGGAGTGATTTGGGTTTTCTAAAGCATGGATCAATTTGATATTTTATTGTATTTCAACTCCTAAATTCTCTGTCCTGGTGAATGGATCACCACAAGGCTTCTTTGAAGGCTCTAACGGCATCAGACAAGGAGATCCATTATCACCATTTTTATACATAATTATGGCTGAGGCATTAGGGAGAAGTATGATCAGTATGCAGGATCAAAACCTAATCAATGGCATTACAATATCCTCAACCATTCGACCAGTTACTCATCAACAATTTGCAAATGACATTATTCTCATGGATTAGGGCGTATCTAGGAAGCTAAGTAGATTTCCAAGATACTAGATCACTATGGACAAGCTTCAGGGCAACTAGTCAATAAAGAGAAATCAGTGGTCTTCTTCTTTCACACAAAAAAGAAAATCCAACAGAAAATTGTAAAAATTCTAGAATGTAAATCAAGCTCTCTCCCATGTCCATACTTGGGCATCCCGATTGACAAATCCCTCAGAACAACATCAGTTTGGAAACCTCTCAATGAAAAGATGGATAGGAAGATGGATAATTGGAAAACCAGATGGCTATCTTGGGCCAGGAGATTAGTCATGATCAAAGCAACATTATCAACAATACCAATATACCTAATGTCTTGCCTTTCACTTACCACAGAGGGATATATGGATATGGTGAAGAAACTTAGGAAATTCTTTTGGCAGGGTATAGATACTAAGAGGAAATTTGCATTAATCTCTTGGGATAAAATATGTAAACTAAAATCTTCTGGTGGCACTGGCATTAAAAATCAATTATGGCAGAACCAAGCTCTAGGTGCAAAGCTTTATTGGAAAATAGCGAATAATCAAGATTTCAAATGGATTAGAATTCTCAGAGCTAAATATTTAGGCAACTTTAATAAGGAAGATATAGTCAGAATTAGAGTTCCCAAAAGGCTCAAGAATATGGAGCTTCATAGCTAAGTCAAGACATTATTAACAATAACATATCTTGGAATATCAAAGAAGGAAAGGAAGCAAGATTCTGGGAAGACTCTTTGGGTGGGCATCCAACCATCAATTCATAGTTAGGCCCCAATCAGATCAGTCATATTTGCACTTCATCTTGGGGACCATATCTCAGTGACTATATCATTCCTTCATCCTCTACTGCTATAGATGGTTCTTGGGAGTGGAAAGACTTCTCATCACTTCAATTAGATGCAAGAGAGATAGATAAGCTCAAAACATTGATCAAAGATAGGCCCTTTCTTCTCAAACAAGGAAAAGATGAAATCATTTGGAATGGGGCAAAATCAGGATCCTACAGTGTCAAAGAGGGTTACAATCTTATAGCCAAATCATCCACATCTAAAATAGAAGAGATCCTAGCACAATTATGTTGGAACAAGGTTGGACTCCCAAAAGCTAGGTTATTTATGTGGGTGGCATCCCAGGGTAGAATTTTAACTGTAGATAAATTTATTAAGATGGGATATCACGGTCCATCCAGATGCATTATGTGTTTTAAGAATGAAGAGGACGTAAATCATCTATTATTATCCTGTACCTTTGCTAAAATTTTTTGGTATTGGCTTTATTCAAGATTAGGATGGTCATCAGCCCCCCCAAATAATTTACTCCAGCTTTTGATATCATGGCCATGAATCATGGGAGGAAGTTTATTCAGTAATCTATGGATGATCTCTCCATCAATTCTGATTTGGGAGATTTGGAAAGAAAGGAATAGAAGATTATTCCAGGATAAATTTTTGAAATTTGAAACTATAATTAACAAATTGGAGGCAGCCATAGTTGAGGTAATGAATTCCCGGATCCAAACTCAATCAGCACAACACAAATTCTTTACCAATTGGGATGATCAGATGACAAAAAATTGGTTTGGGTTAAAAACTCCAATCACCATAGGCAGAGGATATAGAAGAAATCAAGAACTAAGGAAGGCATGTGTTTGGAAACCCCCTCCAATTGGATGGTTCAAATTAAATTTTGATGGAGCTCCTAAAGGTAACCCAAGCCCCTCAGGAGTGGGATGCATCATACACTCTACAACTGGGAATGTGATTGCCAAACAAGCCATACCATTACCCAAAGATACCAACAATATGGTAGAATTTAAAGCACTATTGTCTGGACTGATACTAGCTCGGGAAGCAAGGATCTCAAAGCTTGAAATTGAGGGAGACTTGCTGGTTACCATCAATGCAATCAAAGTCAGATCAACCCCAAATTGGCATCTTATGGCAGTTTTAGAGGTAATGTTACAGTTAATGGATAATTTTGAATTGAAAACCATTAACCATACTTTCAAAGAAGGAAACACTGAAGCGGATGAGCTAGTTGACCTAGCAGCTAGAGGAACAAATTTGAAAATTCTATCAGACATCAGTGGAGTTTCAGTGGAGCTCATTGAATCTAACCTCTAAATCAAAATGGTCAAATCAGGTCCTGATATATTTTTGCCTCAGAAGTTGACATAATCGCTCCTTGTGGTGATAAGACAGGCGTCTTCTCTCATAGCGCATAGCGCATGTAGGAGTTTAGAACATTAAATGAGGAGTAGGATTAGGACAAGAGGAGTAGATATCTATTGTCCATTGAAGAGTGTCAGCATCTGGACATGAGTTATCTTCTAGCATCAAAAACCTTGATTATTTTTGGTCATTCACCTCTGCACAGTTAAATCTCTGACACCAACATTTCCTATGTGCGCTACTGCGATTGTGTGGGGCCCAACTCTTTATCATGTTAGTCGTCACTAGGTCAGGGAATGAAGAAAGTCTATCCAGCGACTATGAGTTTGCCTTTGTTGCTGAATCTCAATGGTGGGACCTAGTTTTCGGATGAGTCAGAGGGTCCTAACATGTTAGAGCATCAATGGTGGTTGCTAAAGCACAAGGGATTTGTCAGAGCTATGCGAAATCACGCCGGCTATTGATTCTTCTTCATGGTGAAGGGTTTCAAACTGTAGGTCCAAGGTGACATGTATGCACAAATGGCACTCCCCTATTGGCTGAAGGAAATAAAGAGGTGGAGTGTTGTCAGTGGGGCTTGTGTTAGAGATTTTGATCGATGGCTAGTGTGTGATTGCATGGAATATTCTCAACCCATGCGATCATGCACCCACCATCCGATAAGGAAAATATGAGGTGGAGTGTTGTAGCCGGGCTTGTGTTAGAGATTTTGATCGATGGTCAGCATGTGATCACATGGAATATTCTCACCCCATGCAATCATGTGCCCATTGTCCGATTAGATGTCGATGGTTTGTCTGCAGTGGGACCGCATGATGATTCATTATCGAGGTGCCAGGTTGTGATTGGCTGAGCTGGAAAGGGAATGTTGACACATCGGTGGGCCCAGACTTTTTAGTTGGGTCATAGTGTGGATGATTTGATGGTGGGTGCATGTTCTAGTAGAGTCTTGGAGGTCTATACGAAGATGTGATGACCGTCAATCTTCCTAATGCGGGCCCAGTCAAAGTTCTCACTAGTTCGCAGATAAAGTGGGCCCTAAGGTTTGTGGTGAGTGCTGGAGGCTTGTTGCATGTTTGCATGAGTCAGTTTTGTGTTATGTGATCATGTGACAAGCCCTTTGTGGTAACTTTATGCAGTGACAGTTAATGGTGGTAAAGGGCTACAGTGTGTTGCATGTTCGCATAGCCCTTTTCTTGGCTATGCGATCATGCGACAACTATTGAAAGATGCTGTTGCGGAATTAAAGGTGGGTCTATGTGTTGGGTCTTGCCGACGTGTCCCTTTCTGATTGACCAACAAGTGCTGAGATGGATATGCATTGTGGGTCCCATAGCCAAGGGCAGGTAATGGTGGTGAAGGTTTATGGGATGTCACATGTTTGCATAAGCCATTTTCAAACTATGCGATCATGCGACAACCATTAAGGGAATGTCAGTGTTGTGGAGTTAAAGTTGCCAAGCTTGCGAAACATGATGATCTAACGGTGGTGATATAAAGTAGATCTCAGTTCAGATGTTGACCATTGATAGACTGTTGGTTCCCTGAGGATGACCATTGCATTTCAAGTTCAAATTTGTAGAGGATTTTCACGACAGGAAGTACCAGAATTGATGGCTTTAGCAGCAGTTTTCAACTGGTTTGGTGGCGCAGTTATTGCTGACTGATCTAAGGGGCTCAGTGACCATTTGCAGTGATGTTTTGTACCTGGTGGAGTAGGTTTTTGAGCTCGAGAATCTTTTTGTAGGTGGTGATTTGTACTGGTTTTCATGGCTATCCCTGGTGTTCTGTATTGAAGAAATTAGAAGTAAATATCGGTATCAGTCGATTACTGTTGTTGAATGTTGAAATGATTTCATTCTAAACATTAGGCCCTGCAACAGTGGGCTTGAATTGATGATAGATACTTTGTTAATTTATGTTTATATTTATATATATAAAAATCCTGGCTCCGACCCTTCATTGATAAAAAAAAAAGGATCAAAGTTGTAATAATTAAGCCCTATTATGGAGCCATGTAAAGATTACAAAGCAAGTTCACTATCATAAAATCAAATTTTAAGGATGAACATTTCCATTTCTCTTCTGCTTCCATGCAACCCATTTTTTCAAGCTTACATTCACATTTGAGAAATCTTAGGAAAGCTAAAACTAATCTCATCCAAGATCCAAAAATCTCAAAGGTTTACACATATTAAATCATAACTATGTCTTATTGATATTGGCATGCTATATCCACCTATTCCATCATCATTTGCAACAACAATAACTAGAACAAACAATTAGCTTAGCCCAATCTCTAGGAAGCTCTTTTATTGGAATGGAATAGATATGGGAGCGTCTAGTGGAGATGGATTTTAAAGTCTTTTTTCTCTCTTCTTCCTCTATGGACATGCTCACCTTCCGTCCCCAACTGGTCACCCTAATTCTTCAGTTACCCTAGAACATGGCCCCTAGTCTCCAAAATAATCTTATAATGAGCTTTTATTGTAGTTTTTCTTTATTATAGTGTACTTGTTATTTGAAAAAAATAAAAAATAAAGAAAGTAAGGGAATGAAAGAAACGAAAAGAGAATGCAAACCAATAAAGTTTATAATAAGAATAGCAAATATATGTAGAAATAAATATAAAAAGAGAGTGTAAAAATGCAAAAGCAAGATATATAAGAATATAAGAGAAGAAAACATGATAGAGAATATTAAGGGATGGAGAATTTAAAAAATGAAGCATAAAAAAAGGGAGAAAGATATTATGAAAAGAAAGTGCAAGTTAGAGAAGGATTTGAAAGAATGAAAAAGAATGAAAGAGTGAGAAGAAGGATAAAGAAATTGAAATAGTAATATAATTACAATTAGAGAAAAAAATAAATAAAAGAAAAAGATTAAAAAATTGATAGAAATAAAAATTGGATATAACATTTATGTTAATCTAATAATATTGAATTAAACACAATCTTAGAGTACACAAGTACATCTAGATTAATCATGTTTTATGTTTTCTCCTTCTACTTCACATTTTATCTTGCATGACAACTCTTGTTGGCTCCTTTTCTATGCTTTCTTATCAAGTTACACTCACATCGCATGTCCCCCTCTTACATTTACTTTTCAGAGTTCCCACCCCTCTTCTAGAGCTCTATCCTTGATCTACTTGTGAATTTGTCTTCTCCCTTCCATGAAGTTATTTTTTTCCCATGGGTTATCGTCTCTTAATGGTGTTGTAAATGTTGTCACTCTTTCTTGCCCTCTTTTGTTTGTTGGGGTTTCCTTTCCAGTGGTGAATCTCTCTCCTCTTTCTACTATTGTGATTTATTCTTGCATTCTTGATGTGGAATATCATACATTGGATTGATTTATGGATGAGGTTCCTTAAAACTCTAATAACTAGGCATTTGGTGCTATTTGGTTGATTGATATCCTTGATCTACATGCTACACAGGTAGTGTTGGGGTCTTTCCTTTAGTGTTGTTATTTTTTCCTTGTATGGAGTCTCCCCTTATGTCTCTTTCTCATACTGAAAATTCTATTTTTGTTTATAAGGTTGATAATGGGGCTTCTTCTCTAGACTCTTTCTTTACTATGAAGGGTTCTACTTTAAGTGTTTTAATACAAAAGTTAAGGATTTTGATGTGAGTAAGTATTTTTTGTTTTTTGTTTTTATATTTTGTTTTTTGGACTCTTTTGAGGATAGATGGGCTATATTTGATGGTGGTGTCTATATGTGGGATATACACCCTCTTCTAATATAACCTTGATTTCCTTCCTTTATTCCTTTAAAGGAGTCTATTGGTATGGTTCCTTTGTGAGTGAGATTACCTTGTCATACATTTCTTATTTGGTTAAACCTTGTCTAACTTCTATCATCATAATTATTAGTTTTATTTTTGATTAAGTTAATATAGGTTTTGAAGGGAACCTAAAACTCTATACAAGAAAAGGATGCTAACACTAAAAGAGAAGCAAATTGAAACCAACAACAAAATATAGAAAACACATAAAATAATACCATAGACCTAAGTCACCCTACTATAATTGCTTAAGGGTCTTAGCAACCTCCATATTTTTGTCAATTGCTTGATTGTGCATATTCATAACCTCATGTATAATCTAGGAATAATTTCTTGAAACCTTTGAATGGCTACGAGTCCTAGTCAAATACCTCTACGAACTAACTAGAACTATTTTACCTTGATCACACACAACCCCCACATCCTCATAGACATTATTAACACCTTAAAGAATGAATTTTCCTTTTTTTAAAACACCAAATTTGAAGATATGCTTTCTCATTAAGCATCTTAAGGTCCACCATACTTGTCTAGAATTTTTACCTGCTAATAGAGATCGATTCCTTAAATCTTTTGTGGGCTTTCCCATTGGTATCTTCTAGCATCATAATCTTCTCCTCCTAATCTATCTTCGTAGTGTTAACATCCAAGTAGAAACAACCTGAATAAGAGACAACTTTTACTAAATCCATCCTTGTCCAACACCTTATTTTCAACATTTTGAAAGTCTTTCAACTTGGAAGTTATGAAATTCACATTATTCTTAAAATGAAATTAATTTTAGAAATAAGTTAATTTACAAACTTGGTATGGCCATTGCTACATCAAAAAACTTATCCATATGAGTATAATCAACATCCTTAGTAGTTTCTTAGTGTTCCTTTTTACTTTTTGGGATCAGGGCCCTCTCTCTGCTAACTTAATAAAAAACATCCTTAGTAACCCCAATAGGGATTTCAATATAGAACTCAACATCAACCTCTCCAAGGACCACATTAACACAATGAGAACTAGTATGGTGAACATACCCTTCAAAATTTATTATGAGTTCTTCTAGGATAGGGTCCTATGTATTAGGATGGGTCAAACTATCATGCCCCTTTTTCTCATCCAAATCTCTAAAATCCCTTTTTGCCTTCTTTCCTTATTTTCCTTTCTCCACCTTTTAAGTTTTGGATGAATCTTCCACTTCAAAGATAATTCCTTTTTTATTTTCAACCCTAACTAGGCTAGGATTATAGGAAGTAGGAACATACTCCACATCTTCTTGAGACTGTGAATTGTGGGGATATAGTCCTCATCCTCACTATCATTATCATACCCATGAGACCACGTGGGCCTATATATTTTCTTGCTATAATCTAGCATGTCCTTCTTCTTCAAATTATTTTTGTTTTTGTTACCCTAATTTCCATGCACATACAAATTTGGCTAAACCTATTCCAGAGTCTTTGTTTTCACCTTGCCAGGCATCCCTAAAATTTTCATGGATTTATCTCTTGTTTCCTGGCCTCTACAATCTTTTAATTCCCTAGTCTGCAGTTTAAATATTTGAAAAAGTAGCCGTCGGTGCTAAATTAACCCTGCAAACCCTAGGGCCTTGTTATATTTTTGAGTTACTTTATCGGCCACTTAAAATCCTCAAATACCCATGTGCGCTTTTCATTCATTGGCTACTCGCTAGTTCTACAAGTTAGTTGGTGGTTACCCTTTTCTCTCAGTGAGTTGGCAACTGCAGTGGTTCTCTTAGTCACAAGATAAATGACAGTTCCCTTATGTATTCAATGACTCCATGGATTGCCTTTAGTCGGGCATTTGCTAACTGAACCCCAGGTGGGACAAAGGACTCAACAATTCTGTGAATGCCTTGTTCGCATATTCTACAGACTTAACTGAGGTTAGGAATTCTATTTGGTGACCGAATGATTTTCCTTTGGCCATGCATTCACTAAGACCTCCAGGGTTAAGTGGTAAGTGGGGTCCGAGTTGATGAGATCAACGGTTGTCATGAGTTCGCAAGGCTTTGTGTTAGAGCATGCGATCTCATGATAGCTGTCGATCTTCCCCCTTTTCTCAGTGCTTCATGCCTTTGTGGGTCCATTTCCATGGTGTCCTATGTGGAGGTATTTCATTGGTTGAAGGAGATGACTTGTAAATTGTCAACGGGCCCAGTTGTCAGTCCTCTTTAGATCAATGGCTGGCATGTTTTCTCATGAAATGTGTTAGAGGTATGCAATTTTTAGACAACCGTTGATTCTCCTTAGTGAGGTAACTCTTCATGCTTGGCGGGTCCACTGCTATGTGTACATCAGCGGTGGCTTCTTATTGGTCCACATGGTAGTGATTCAGTAATGTGTCAATGGGACTAGGTTTCCAGCATTTTAAAAAGGCTCTGACATTTGCAAAGGATCAACGGCTGGTGCATGTCCGCAAGGAATCTTTCTGACACATGCGATCATGCACCCGCCGTTGATCTTGCTTTATCTCAGAGCATTCTCGGTGGGTCCTTTCTTGCTGATGTGCTCATTTTCTATTGGTTGCTGCATGCTAATGAGGACTTCCAAGTGGACCGATGTGTCAGTGGGATCGCGGCTTAATGTAGATATACGACGGGCATATGATCTGAAAGAATATTCGAAGGGTATGAGATCTTGCACCCGCCATTGGATTAGGATCTTGTCTTAAGTGGGTCCGATGTCAAGAAGGTGCCGAGGTGTTTGCTAATAAGGAAAAAAGAATGAATAAAAGATTGATAGGTGGCAAGTTTGGGACTAGGTTTGACAAAATATTTGGCGGTCCCGATAGCTTCTCTTTGGTCACTCATTCACGTGATAAGATAGTAGTACTCTAAATGATCTGGCGAGTGCGCGAATGTGTGTATTCGAAAGATCGCAAGATAAGTTAGTGAGGCCCTAAAATTCTCAGTGATCTGGCGATTGTCTTCGGTCGCTAGTTCACCAAATGTAAGCCAGAATTCTCATGAGTGGTTAAAGGAGTATTCAGCGAATTGGTGAATGAAGGATTTCTCTTGTTCATGGGATATGACTAGGGCTAGTAAAAAGACTTAGTGATTCAACAACAGCCTTGTACATTGAATCGCTTGACCCCGACCAGGGTAAGCCAAAGGATCTCGTGACTTAGAATTCTTCAGTCGCATAGTCGCTGAAAGACTTAAAAGAGAAAAGGGCTCGAGGTGGGTCCAAAAAAATAAAAATGACAGAGGTGTTGACATGTTCGCTTCCTATTGGCCGCTGACTTCCATGGTGTTTTTGACTTTTCTGAGGGGTTTTAAGTTGTTTTCTCAGTGCATCCTAGCTGTTCATTTGCCGAGAATTAAAAGAGATCGATGGTTATGTTTTAAAATGACCGGCTAGCCGTTAAAATTTCAAATTCAAATGTGTCTAAGAGGATTTTTTGCCAGTGTTTGATTTGCAGGCCGCAAGCGGTGAGGTAGTTCAAAAAATTTATGTCTCCAGGACATTTGTAGTTGAAGGAGGATGATGAGGAAGTCTAGGCGGCCGTCATGGGTTGTTTCTTGTCTCAGAAAGGTACCAGTTATGCATTCATGGCAAGACTTTGTGCAGGAAGTGGATGAATCCAGGTTGCTTGTCTATAGGTTGATGTAGTACAAGGATGGGCATGCAAACTTGAGGTCTGATCAACCATATTTGTAGAGTTACATTCATGATCAGACTTGACAGATGTAGGGTTTGTTATTATATTGTAAAAGCTTTTAACCCTAGTTAGGTTTTGCTCTTGCCTGTGTGTAGTTGAGTATGTATATAATGTTTTTTGGAGTTTTTGAAGCTCAAGAGTTCACATTTTATAAAGAAGAAATTCTTTTCTTGGAAAGCTATCCATGGCATTTCTTCCTGCCCTCTAGTTTTCCACATTCTGTAATCTCCCATTGATTATTTAGACATTGTAGAGGTATTTTGTGACAATCCTTCATGTCCCTATGCTTCCTTGTTTGAATTATCTCTTATTGGATCAAAGTATATGCATGTTTTCAGTGACAACTTAGGGTTCCTAATCCCTCTTACTTTCTATAATTATATGTGTTATTGTGTTTGATCTGATTTAGATATTTCTATGGGTATACTTCAGCCCCCTAACAGTCTTGTCTCAATCCTACACCGAGTTGCAGAAGTGAATGTTTGCTTGCAGGTCATAAGTTGTGTCTTATGTTCAGGTCCTCCTATGAAACACTTATGCAAGCCTATTCAGTAAGTTGTGACCTACTAGACCTAAGCCTTTCATTGATTCCATTCCTCTATACTAAGATCCAAACCCTAATTTTGGCATATCACCTAGTAGGTAGTTTGGTTTCAAGTCATTTCCCCTTCCAAGCATTCCTTCTATCCCTTTCCCTCAAAAGATTTACTTTTCCTATCTAGAAGCAAATTAAGGTGATTATCCAAGAGGAACCAGCCTAGAACTTGGAGGGCTCATCTCGGTTAGCATAGGTCCCACAACCTAGAGATGATTCCCATGTTATACTAGGTTATCAAGACTACAAGAGCTTGAGACAATGTTGCAAACTTAGTGTATAACAATTCTGGCACGCCTGGTGGGAGAAAGAAGTTATAGTTTTCATAGTTCTTGCTGGTTCTAATATGCATCCAGCAAGTTGTAGACCTAGAAGAGGTCATTGTACTGCATATCTGGCGACTTTGGAAAGTCTACTAGTTTCAAAGATCAAGTGCTGGTATGTTTCAAATCTTTCATATTCAGATTCTGGCTAATTGCATGAGTAGACATGTCAAGTTATTATGGACAGTCAGGTTACTCACCATCCTATTATGAGAGTAATGCTCAATGGGCTAGTTATCAGTCTTATCAAAGCCACCCAAGGCCTGCTTTTACCCCAAGCTTCCATACAATGCAAGGCTGTCATTATATTTAGCATGCCCGAAATGAATATGCCCTCATAGAAGATTATGAGCGGGCTCTCCAACAAGATGGATCATGGGAAAAAGTGGCACAACAAAAAATGCAAGGCTAGCTCTCCTATCATGCTTAACACCCACCTGCCCATTCTCAGCATAATTGGCAGCAAATTCAGAGCCCAGACACAATGAAAGAGCAAGACAAGACAAAGAACCTATTGCTTGATTTAATTAAGCAAGTGTCTGAGATTAGGGAGAATCAAGAAATGGAAGCTCAGAGTTATGAGAAAGGGTTCATTTCCAACCAAGTGGCAGAGACTCTTGTTGATGAGAAACAAATAAAAGAATTCCAAGAAGAGATCAAACACTGAGCTGACATTGAGACAACAAGGTTGAGATCACAAATTTCTCAACAAGAGACTCCTAGACCTAAAATTCCAAGTTGGAGGGCCCATCTGTCTCAAGAGCCCACACATGAGGAGCCTACAAAGCCTTCATTTCCAAGCTTCAAGACAGGTATGCCTTCTATGCCTCCCTCTGAGCCCTCTCAATTTCATATCCCAAGTTTTAAGGCACAAAATTCCTTCCAAGAGCCTATACTCAAGATGTGGCCTACCACTTTGCAAGAGCAGCCTATTCAAGAAACTTTTTTATCCCAAGAGGCCCCTCTGGTCTCTCAGGATGATGAAGTATTGTGGATTCCCCAATGGACTCTACCTCCTGGTTGTCAGATGCCAAGTCTTTTCAAGGATACTAGTCTAGTGTCCGAGCATGAACTTTTGGCAAAAAAGATTTCATGTGATGAGGAGGAGAAGAGATCTGAGGTATTAGTGCAGAGTGATGAATGTGATGAATTGGAGTAGCAGGATGAAGAAATGGAGTTTGATGGATGGCCTGAGCTCTTGGTTGGTTTGTTTGATGAGCTTCCCCTCTTTGTTGATGATGAAGAAGAGACCATGCCATTACCTATGGGTGAGGGTCAATCAGAACAATAGGTCCACCATCAACAAGAGGTTGATACAGAGGGGGATGCTATGCTTTTATTTGATAAGCTGCCTAGTTTTGTTGAGCAGGATAATAAAGATATGATCATAGCCACCCCTGGGAAGTTGTAGCAGCTAGAAGAGATTGATCCTAAGGATATGCTGATTCATGAGCTTGATCTCATCTTTGAGGAGGTGACTTCCCGATGTGTAGAGGATAACCAAAGCCTTGGGGAGGATTGTTTGGAGCACATCATAGGAGGCTTGTGTTTGGAGCCTATTTATAAAGAGCCAGTCATTCCTAGGGATCTTCAGGATATTGACAACTTTGATGAGCTCTTGGCTTGTTTAAAAGAGGAGGATGACAGTTCCCTGTCCACAGAGGATGAGTTGACATGGCTATCCATGATGGAGGGAAACCATGAAGATAAAGAAGAGGCCATCAAGGAGAGTCCCGCCTTTAGACTTTTGAGAGGCTACCCCATCAGATACTTGGCATAGAAGGAGTTTACCGAGGCCCCTCCATATGATCAATTAGAGGAAGGTAAACTTGATCCTATTTTGGTAGAGGTAGTTCATCATCATTTGATAAATTTTTATGTGCTTCATATCCCAATAGCTATCCTTGTGCACTCAATGCAAAATATCCTAATGAGGAAAGGTAGCTATTTTTCACAACCAGTGAATGGTTTTGTTTGACCAAGTTTCTGTAAATGGTTAGTTTAGGATAGGTTAGGTTTTCCTACTTTCTGTCCCTATTTTCCTAGCTTAGTTCCCCATTTTCCAAGAAGTGCTCAAGCCTGGTTTTGTTCCAGGTCTACATCTCTGTCAGAAGGTTTATGCTCATAAATGACCCCATGCCCAATGGATTGCGTCAAGGCCATTGGTTTTCAATGTCTAGTAGGCTGACATCTAGCAGAAATCACCAAAATGTTACCCTAATTTCCATGTGCATACAAATTTGGCTAAACCTATTCTAGAGTCTCTATTTTCACCTTGCCAGGAATCCCTAAAATTTTCATGGATTTATCTCTTGTTTCTTGGCCTCTGCAATCTTTAAATTCCCTAGTCTGCAATTTAAATATTTGAAAAAGTAGCCGTTGGTGCTAAATTAACCTTGCAAACCCTAGGGCCTTGTTATATTTTTGAGTTACTTTATCGGCCACTTAAAATCCTCAAATACCCATGTGCAATTTTCATTCATTGGCCGGTCGCTAGTTCTCCAAGTTAGTTGGTGGTTACCCTTTTCTCTCTGTGAGTTGGCGACTGCAGTGGTTCTCTTAGTCACAAGATAAATGGCGGTTCCCTTATGTATTCAGTGATTCCGTGGATTGCCTTCAGTCGGGCATTCACTAACTAAACCCTAGGTGGGACAAAGGACTTAGCAATTCTGTGAATGCCTTGTTTGCGTATTCTACAGACTTAACTGAGGTTAGGAATTCTATTCAGGGACCGAGCAATTTTCCTTTGGCTATGAATTCGCTAAGACCTTCAGGGTTAAGTGGTAAGTGGGGTCCCAGTTGATGAGATCAACGGTTGTCGTGAGTTCGCAAGGCTTTGTGTCAGAGCATGCGATCTTGTGATAGTTGTTGATCTTACCCCTTTTCTGAATGCTTCATGCCTTTGTGGGTCCATTGCCACGGTGTCCTATGTGGAGGTATTTCATTGGTCAAAGGAGATGACTTGTAAATTGTCAGCGGGCCCAGTTGTTAGTCCTCTTTAGATCAACGGTTGGCATGTTTTCTCATGAAATGTGTCAGAGGTATGTGATTTTTAGACAACCATTGATTCTCCTTAGTGACGTAACTCTTCATGCCTAGCGGGTCCACTACTACGTGTACATTAGCAACGGCTTCTTATTGGTCCACATGGTAGTGATTTGGCAATGTGTCAGTGGGTCTAGGTTTCTAGCATTTTAAAAAGGCTCTGACATTTGCAGAGGATCAATGGATGGCACATGTCCGCAAGGAATCTTTCTGACACATGCGATCATGCACTTGCCGTTGATCTTGCTTTATCTCAGAGCATTCTCAGTGGGTCCTTTCTTGCTGATGTGCTCATTTTCTATTGGTTGTTGTGTGCTGATGAGGACTTCCAGGTGGACCGATGTGTCAGTGGGATCATAGCTTAATGCAGATCTATGAAAAGCATATGATCTGAAAGAATATTCGAAGGGTATGAGATCTTGCGCCCGCCATTGGATTAGGATCTTGTCTTAAGTGGGTCTGATGTCAGGAAGGTGCCGAGGTGTTTGCTAATAAGGTGAACAAAATGAATAAAAGATTGATAGGTGGCAAGTCTGGGCCCAGGTTTGACAAAATATTTGGTGGTCCCGATAGCTTCTCTTTGGTCGCTCATTCGTGTGATAATATAATAGTACTCAAAATGATATGGCGAGTGTGCGAATGTGTGTATTCGCAAGATCACTGGATAAGTTAGTGAGGCCCTAAAATTCTCAGTGATCTGGTGATTGTCTTTGGTCACCAGTTTGCCAAATGTAAGCTAGAATTCTCATGAGTGGTTAAAGGAGTATTCAATGAATCAGTGAATGAAGGATTTCTCTTGTTCACAGGATATGACCAAGGTTAGTAAAAAGACTCAGTGATTTAGTGACAGCCTTATTCACTGAATCGCTTGACCAGACCAGGGTAAGCCAAAGGATCTCATGACTTAGAATTCTTCAGTCGCATAGTCACTAAAAGACTTAAAAGAGAAAAGGGCTCGAGGTGGGTCCAAAAAAGAAAAAATGACAGAGGTGCTGACATGTTCACTTCCTATTGGCTGTAACTTCCATGGTGTTTTTGACTTTTCTAAGGGGTTTTAAGTTGTTTTCTTAGTGCATCCCAGCCGTTCATCTGCCGGGAATTAAAAGAGATTGACGGTTATGTTTAAAAATGACCGACTAGCCATTAAAATTTCAAAGTCAAATGTGTCTAAGAGGATTTTTTGCCAGTATTTGATTTGCAGGCCACAAGCGGCGAGGTAGTTCAAAAAATTTATGTCTCCAAGACATTTTCAGTTGAAGGAGGATGATGAGGAAGTCTGGGAGGTCGTCATGGGTCATTTCTTGTCTCAGAAAGGTACCAGTTATGCATTCATGGCAAGATTTTGTGTAGGGAGTGGATGAATCCAGGTTGCTTGTCTATAGGTTGATGTAGTACAAGGATGGGCATGCAAAATTAAGGTCTGATCGACCATATTTGTAGAGTTACATTCATGATTAGACTTGACAGATGTAGGGTTTGTTATTATATTGTAAAAGCTTTTAACCCTAGTTAGGTTTTGCTCATGCCTGTGTGCAGTTGAGTATGTATATAATGTTTTTTGGAGTTTTTGAAGCTCAAGAGTTCACATTTTGTAAAGAAGAAATTCTTTTCTTGGAAAGCTATCCGTGACATTTCTTCCCGCCCTCTAGTTTTCCACATTCTGTAATCTCCCATTGATTATTCAGACATTGCAAAGGTATTTTGTGACAATCCTTCATGTCCCTATGCTTCCTTGTTTGAATTATCTCTTATTGGATCAAAGTATATGCATGTTTTCAGTGACAACTTAGGGTTCCTGATCCCTCTTACTTTTTGTAATTATGTGTGTTATTGTGTTTGATCTGATTTAGATGTTTCTATGGGTATACTTTAGCCCCCTAACAGTCTTGTCTCAATCGTACACTGAGTTGCAGATGTGAATGTCTGCTTGCAGGTCATAAGTTGTGTCTTATGTTTAGGCCCTCCTATGAAACACTTATGCAAGCCTATTTAGTAAGTTGTGACCTACTAGACCTAAGCCTTTCATTGATTCCATTCCTCTATACTGAGATCCAAACCCTAATTTCAGTGTATCACCTAGTAGGTAGTTTGCTTTCAAGTCATTTCTTCTTCCAAGCATTCCTTCTATCCCTTTCCCTCAAAAGATTTACTTTTCTTGTCTAGAAGAAAATTAAGGTGATTATCCAAGAGGAACTAGCCTAGAACCTGGATGTCTCATCTCAGTTAGCATAGGTCCCACAACCTGGAGATGATTCCCATGTTATACTAGGTTATCAAGACTATGAGAGCTTGAGACAAGGGTGCAAACTTAGTGTATAATAGTTTCCAAGGTGGAAATAGACATCCTCATCTATAGGGAGATGAGTAATGATCATGGACATTTTGGAAATAAATAATTATTTTCTTTGGTAGGAAGGGTTCAAGGGAGATGTAAATTGATTTAGCATAATTCATAATGAGTAGGATAAGATCCTCATGCAAAAAAATACATTTATCATGCTTTCTATGGTTATTAAGGGAAACAAAAAGAGGAGAGAATAGATAAAATAGAAAAATAATAATAGGATTATGCAAAAAATGATTGACCAAAAAGGAATCTAGTACTAAAGAGACTAGTGAAGCACTCCTTAATGGTCATCACCTCCTCCAAAAAAATTTGGTTTCTAATAAATTTCTTTCCTTCCATAAGGAGTCCCATTACTTCTTCTATGAGATCCTTATAGAAAATGAACTCCACCTTGCAAGGCATCTAGGTACCATTTTTCCATCCATTAAAAAATACCTTGATGAATAGCAAATCATTGATATGGTATTTCTCCAAGTAAGTAGTAACCCCACTAGTGGAGATCTTTCCAAAAATAATAGGTTCATTCTACTATTTTTATAGGAGCTAGGCTCAACACTATTTATTTCCTCATCCATAATATAACTAGTAGATCATAGATATAGTATTTCTTGAAGTGAGGAGTAACCCCACTAGTGGAGAGCTTTCCCAAAACAATAGGGTCATTCTGCTATTTTTATATAAATTAGGCTCAACATTATTTCTATTTTCATCCATGTAATACATAGAGGATGAATCTCAACACTATAGTATGTAAATAAAGGTAGAAAAGTAGGAAAATAAGAATACCCCATAGTAGAAAATAGGGGATAAAAAAGTTAAAATCACCCACAAAGTTTGGGATGGTAGGCTAAGCATGGGATGACAATAATGAGAAATAAAGATGTAAGAAAATCGTACAAAATAGGAACTAAATAATGGAAGATCATGATAGAAAAGGGAAAAATCATACCCCAAGTCTCAATGAAAGGGAAAAGGGGATAAAAATAATAGTGTAACATTGGTTTGCCACCTTAGTGAGCGCAGGCAACATTGAATAATAAAATTTTAACTTAAAGAGGAATGAGATTGTTGGCCCACCACCAATAAATAGAGTCCTTAGAAACCCCTAAGTTAGAAAAATAATATCTCAAATGGTTCCATTCCTTATAGATATGTGAGATAATGAATTCATCATGGAAACTAATAATATTTGAAAATAATCAAGAATAATGCCCTCGATAGACCAACTAGACATCTGGATCCCCTTTAAAAAGTTGACAATGTTAATGGAGTCAATCTCAACCCATACCTTTCTAAATTATTTTGTAAGTTCCATTTTTATATCATTTTAAATAATTAGTTGTTATCTCTTAATTGCTCCATAATTATTCAAGTCATTGTCTTATTATTGTTATGTTCCTCTAGTGTCCATATGGTTATGTGTAGTTGGCTTGTGGCTACCTTAACCCCTAATTAAGTCTTATTATCATTATTAGATTATTATCTAGCTATTTTGGTATTACTTAGACCTATATATTCATATTTAGGTCATCCATGGTGTTATATTAGGCATAAAGAGGGTATATATAGGAGGTAGTGTATCTTATTTTAACATATTAAACATTGAATTCTTATCGAATATTATTGGAGGTGTCCCACTTGAAGTGGATAAGGAGGTTTTCCCCTACAAGTGGCATGTTTTTATCAAATAATTAAATAAAATTTCTTCTTATATCTTCTATTGTGCAATTTATTTCATTATAATTGGTATCAAAGCAAGATCTTAGCATTGTGAAAGCAAGGTCTTTCATCAATTTTGAAGGTCATTTTGGATATTGTATATCTTTCAAATTTGGGGATTTTTTTCTTGATTTTTAAAGAGTTTTTGAAGACCATATTGAAGCATCTTTAGTCCAATTATTAAGTAAATTTGTGGTGAATGGAGAAATTTATTATAGAATTAGGGTTTCTATAATAAATTTTTAAAACACACATATCTCCCAAATTTAAGAAAAATTATTCCTAATTTTTAAAGGGTTTTTGAGGAAATAATTGAAGAGTATACAATATAAAAATTACGGTTTTATCATTCATATTTTATAAGTTATTGCAACTTCATTATTTTCTATAAATTCGTGCATTGTATAAAAGGAAGAATAAAAAGAAAAAAAGAACAAGTACAAGAAGTCAAAGAACACGAAAGAGAAAGAAGAGAAAGAAAAAGAGAAATAAATTGAGAGACATAGAGGAATAAAGAACAAGAGAAAGAGTGAGAGAATTAGTAATAACAAGAGAAAGAGAAAGATAAAGAGATGTTGGATTAATTTATGGAAAGTTATGTAATGAGAGGGGAGGGGTGAATTAGTACTCCAAATAGTTTTATCTACTTTTAACCATTCACTGAATTGATAACTTTGCATATAACAACATAAAAACATATAAATAAAAATCATAGAACAAAAATCATAACACCATGATTTTTGGTCTTGCAGAAATCCTTGGTTAGAGGAAAAACTACGGTGGGGATGACACCCACAACACTTTACTGCTATAGTAAAAAGTTTACTCAGTTAGGGCTTCAAAATTAGCGATTTCTGATAGTTTACCCTATTAAGAGTATTTACCCTATTAAGATTATAAAGACTCATATAGTCTACCTTGCTAAAGGATCTTACAAATCTAATCTAAGAGGTGTACCCTATGAAAGGATTTACAATTTAAGACTATTAGGTCCTACTCGATTAAGAGCTTTTACAATTTTGATTACACTATAATCAGTAAAAAAACTACCCGCAATGCTTTCATCAACATATGATTATTAGACTCAATATGCTCAATATCAATTTACCTCATACTATACTTTACTCACAATTCCACTTCTGTACTCGGTAGCTTCAACTTTGAATCACATTCACAACTCTATTCTAACTACTCTGTTACTTGGTGGCTTTTCTGCTCATCACCTTCACACTTAACTTTTACTGATCATCACCTGCTCTCTACAATTTCTCCTTCACATCACATTCTGATCTTCACATATTGATATTTTATACTTGATCTAGAAGTGCTGAAAATATTCTAGATTCATCTCCTTAGACAATGGTACCAATGGTTACATCTCCAATGCATATATTACCTTCAATTCTCATTGGTGGATCTTACCTTGTAACTAAAAAATCATCATGTTTAAATCTCCAATGCTTTACCAAATAATCTCCCTAAGATTTGTAAAACATTTTATACTTAGTTTCCAAATTCAATGTATCTGTAGATTCTTTTTATGTCATCTTGTGTTGCTCGGTAACACGTTTTGTTTTTCTCAGTAATATGTATACTCTCGGCACAATAGCTGTTGTAACTCGGTAACTACTCGGTACTTGCCTTGCCTTGCTCAATGCCTATTCCTTATTCCTTTTATCAAAATTGCCTTTTCCTTACTTCCCTTTATTGAGTAACTTATTTGCTTTACCAACTTGACTATCCTTCTTTACCGAATGACTTTGAAAATAAATATGAATTTGACAAAACTAATGAAAACAAAATAACTCTATATGAGTATCAAGAGAAAGAGAAAGAGAAAGAAAAAAAACCAAAGAAGAAGAAAAATCAAGAAAATGAGACGAAGAAGAAAAATAAAAAGTTAGAGTTGACGATAATGGTTTTGTAAAGGGGAGGGAAATGTTATGTGTCTAATCCTATAGTGTGCATATGGTTATTCAAGTAGTTATCTTGTGGCTACCTTAACCCTTAATTGAGTTATATTATTATTACTACACTATTATTTAGTTAGCTAAGTTAGATTTAGGCATTATATAATCATTATTTAGGTGGGCCATGGTGTTGTATTAGGCATAAAGAGGGTATAAATAGGAGGTAGCATGTCTTATTTTAACATATAAAGTATTGAACTATTATTTAATATTATTGGACTTATCCCCCTTGAAGTGCACAAGGAGGTTTCTCCCTTGAAGTGATGAATTATTGTCAAGTATTTAAATAATATTTGATCTTATATCTTCTATTGTGCAAGTTATTTCATTACTTACATAATGAAACTATTCGTAATAAAAATGTAATAATAATAATAATATGACTCAACTAGCTAAATAAAAATGTAATAATGATAATATGACCCAATTAGGGGATAAGATAGACACAAGAGAACTACTCATAACTTTATGCACACTATAGGATAGGAACATAATAATTGTGATATTGCTATCAAGATTTAACTGTGTAGTTTTTTTTGAGTCAAACTCATTGACCCATGATTCATGAGTAGTGGTTCACCAAACCCATCTCTCATGAGAATGAAATGGAACACTTAGCACTCATTGGATCTAGGTGATGCTCACAAAGGTGAAGCACTGGGACTTCCCAGGAGGTCACCCATCCCAGTACTACTCTAGCTTGAGCGCGCTTAACTACAGAGTTTCCACCATGGTTAAACCCACTCTACTTGCATCCTCATTTGCAAAACCTTCACCAAGTGTTGTGCCTTATGAACCATTCATTAGAAAGCCCCTTTAGCTCATCAGTTGATAAGTAGGAGATATTTTCCACAACAAGTCAAATTGTGATATTGCTATCAGGATTTAACTATGTAGTTTTTTTTGAGTCAAACTCATTGACCCATGATTCATGAGTAGTGGTTCACCAAATCCATCTCTCATGAGAATGAAATGGAACACTTAGCACTCATTGGATCTAGGTTCACCACTTTTATTGCTTTTATTTGATTTTCTCTACTATCTTTTTCATTTAATTTCAGAGGTAGTGCTGTTTCAGAAATCTGCACACAATAACAAGGTCCATGCTCTATAAATGGCAGTTACCTTGTTGTATAAATTAATTTTGAGTATGCAGATATGTATCTAGCAACTGATGTGGTTACTTTCATAGAATGCAGTTTCTAATTTCCATTTTTATTAAAAACAAAGTAATGTGAATAACTTTTTATTCAAATTTTTTTAATATATTTATTATTATATTATACTTTGTATTTTAAGAGAAAAATTATAAACAAACTATTAAGTTAGAGAGCATTAGTGTATTAAAATATATGTAATCTTTAATTAACAATCTATTACATAAAGTTATATTTAAAATATAATATATGAGAGTAATCCCATCATGATATATTCAAAAGATCAAACTCAGTAAGCAAATGAAGCCTGCAAAGGAAATTTTTAACAAGTTTAGAATGTGGAAAGAAGTTTCCTCATAATTGCTTTCTTAGTGGCAAGCTCATCTTCACCAAGTATTCTAGACATATGATCTATTGTTTAAAGGAATTTTATTTCACTCGTTGATATTAAGTGGGTTAAAAATATATCATGCTCATTATTCCAAAGAGTTTAGAAGCCAGTACACAACATAATTCAATGCTTCATCACACAAAAGTAATGCCACTTCATAATTTTGACGGCAAAAACTTGAGAAGCATTGTCAAAGTAGAGCAATCAAGAAGCTACGTTCTTAATGAGTTTTTTAAAATTATGTCTCTTAACCCATTGATCCACCATACACAATCCTTTCTTCCGGTTGTGTGGATTCTATCCAATGCTGGGAAATTATGTCTGTTTTAGACATCAAACTGTTTGTTGTTTTGGGCTGAAACTTATTCTTTTCTTCAGCTAAATTGCTATTCGGTGGCTGCAAAATATGCTTATCATTGGCTAGAAAATATTATTTTTGCCTATTGTCCATGATGATACTTTCCGTTGTCTAGAAGATCAAAACAACACATTAGGTTGGATTCGTAGTGAAGGCTTGCAGAATCGTGCAACGTGTCTACATATATTCAATATACACCTTGAGTAAAATTTTATTCATCTTACTTTCTGCTGATTAAAAATGAAAGTTAAAAATTGCATTCTAAGAAATTTTATTTTATTAACCCATTTATACCAAAAGCTACCATAACAAAACATAGAACTAACTAACTACAGAAATCGGCCACTGGCAAAACTGAACCAAGAAACAACTAACAGACAATATTATAGACGAAAAACACAAAAACAGACTATCAGAAACATTTCCTATCTCTGAGGCATCACAGTAACTTCAGTAAATATATTGAGTGGCATAGATTTTCCTATTCAAGATTAAGGTACTCAAAAGGAAAGCAACAATGTAACTGCCATAACCACATCGTTATTATTATTATTGACTACCATAATTGCCTGATGAAATATAAGGGAAAACATACTATACGCAGATTAAAAGATTCTGGTTGCCCAAAAACATAAAGAGTTCTGTAGTTATCCGATACTCGAGTTCTATTATCTGATTACTTGAGTTCTGTTATTTTCACTCCTCTGCTTCAGTAAACTTAAACCGCTTGGAAGAAAACAAACGCCGATATTTCAATTCCAATTCCTTCCATTTTTCTCGCAGTTGAACCACTGTTACAAAGTTGTTGTCATTTAGCCATTCCTCAACTGCAGTGATAGCTGATATAAGATCTTCTACCACATCAATCTCCATAGAACCTTTACTCCTTGCCTTCATCGCCCTCTTTTTCATGTTGTGAACATTACATTCCACAGCGCTCTTGGCAATATGCTTTCTTCTCGCTTCTTCATCCTCCCTACGAAAATTTTCCGCATCCGCCATCATTTTATCAATCTCTTGAATGCTGAGTCTCCCAACTTCATTAGTAATAATAATCTCATTGCTTGCTCCACTTTCCTCCTCGAGAGCTGACACATGCAGAATTCCATCTGTGTCAACTTCAAAGCAAACTTCAATCCTTGGCACTTTGACTGGTGCGGGATGGATTCCTTTCAACACAAATTCTCCGAGTAGATTGTTGTCTACAGCCATAGGTTTTTCGCCTTCGTGAACTACAATGGTCGCCGTTATCTGATCGTCATATGGCGTAGTGACGAATAACTCCTTCCGAGTTGGAAGTGGAATATTTCGTGGAACAACTACCTTCATCACACCATTTTGGAGTTGAATTCCAAGACTCGAAGGCGTGACATCCACCACGACAATGTCACTGTCAATGTCCTCCTTGTTCAGCACGGCTGCCTGAAGTGCAGCACCGTAGGCAACTGCTTCATCAGGATTTACTGCTCTGCAGAGCCCTTTTCCATCGAAGAAATCTCTCACCAATTTCTGCACCTTTGGTATTCGTGAGGAACCACCTACTAATACAATATCGTCAATTTGGCCCTTACTCCACTTGGCATCTTCCACGCATTTCTTCATAACTTCCATGCATTTCTCAAATAAATCGAAGTTGAGCTCTTCAAACTTTGCTCGAGTGATCTTGAAGAAAAAATCATGGCCTTCGTAGAGACTGTCGATATCAATTACAGTCTCCACTACTGAAGATAAACTTCTCTTTGCCCTCTCGCATTCTGAACGCAGTCGCCGAAGAGCTTTGGCACTCACACACATATTTGTTTTGTACATCTGGTTAAACTTATGTGCACAGTAGGCGAGCATCCTATTATCAAAATCTGAACCTCCCAGATGCGCCTCTCCTCCAACTGCTTTCACCTTAAATTTGCTCTCTGAACCAAAACAATAGAAACATCAAAAGTACCTCCGCCAAGGTCAAACACCAGAATATGTTTTTTTTCTTTCTTAACTCTATCAAAGCCATAAGCCATGGCTGCAGCGGTGGGCTCATTGATTATTCGCATAACATTTAGACCTGCAATTCTGGCAGCATCTTTAGTCATCTTCCTTTGGGAGTCACTAAAGTAAGCAGGTACGGTAATTACCGCTTTTTTCACCTCACTTCCAAGATACTGCTCAGCTATAGTTTTCATTTTCATTAAAACCATAGAAGAGATTTCCTCTGGCGCAAATAGCTTCTTCTCTCCCTTGTAAGTCACTTCAACCATTGGCTTGTCATTTTTCTCTGAAACAACATTGAAAGGCCACAGTTTCAACTCGGCCTGCAAAGAGGAATCTGTAAATCGCCTTCCAATAAGTCTTTTCACATCGAACACAGTGTTAACATGATTATAAGAGATTTGAAACTTGGCAGCGTCTCCTACAAGTCTCTCGTTGGCCGTAAAAGCAACCACTGAAGGAGTAGTTCTGTTACCTTGATCGTTAACAATGATTTCAACTCTGTCATTCTGCCATACTCCCACACAGCTATAAGTTGTTCCGAGGTCAATGCCAATAGCTTTTGTTTTCCCCTTCCCATCCATTTGCCTGCCCATACTTTCTATTTCTGCTATTTGAGAACTGATAAAACTTCAGTAAAACAAATGCTTCTTCTGTGTCTATTGAGAGCCATCTTTTTAACTTTTATCATATCAAATTGTTGCTTGCAAAACAAAGTCTGATAAGACAGTCTAGTAGGTTCGTTAACAGGTAAAGTATTTTCATACTCATTGCCAAGATAGTTACCTTTTCTGACATATCTAACATAAAATCATAAAATGATTCAGTTTATGCAGACGTCATAAGCATAGTTAATCATAAGTGTGAGTGAAATCTGAAAATGTCATATAAACGCAATATAAACAAACATCATAATGTAATATAAATGCGATATGAACCTACACTATCCAATATAAACAGAAATAAAATAGACAATGTAACGCAAATAAATTCGAAGGACCAATATCATAATGATATAACCTCTCTGCAAAAATGGTCCTCTCATAACATCTATAACATGAAATCATATTCTCGATAGGATTTCCAAAGATTCGTTCTGTTTCTGTAGATGTCATAAGCATGTTTAATCATGAGTGTGACTGAAATCTTATATCTACAATCATATCTTGTATCTAAAATCATATTATGGCGGTATAAAAACGCAATACCAACACGTTAAGTACCAATTTCTTAATGATATATTATGGCGGCCCAGCTATTAATGAATTTCTTAGGGGAGCTCCATAAATGTATATATTGTTAATTCTTTAAAATCACAAACTAAGAAAACTTGATGTGGAAGCTCGCACCCCAAAATTCCATTCCACATCTTCTTGAGATTCGTAAACATGGGCAATCTCGTATGAAATAATCAATTATTAAAGAATGATACATATAAAAGTTCGATGGTGATTAGAATGACTTTTTGGTTAAAACACTTCGTAATAGATGTTAATGCAACCCTAATTTTTGTATACATATTTTAGTTAGCTAAATTAAAATGGTGATGGGATTTTTTATTTATTTTTTCTTATATTTATATGTATAAGGTGAAATTGGAATAGGTAATTTCTAGTGTTCTAATATGTTGAATTGGCAATTATTACTCAATAATCACATTGTACATATGTAATATAGGATATTGCTTAAATTTGGTATTTTTTTTGGAATGGATGAATAAATAATTCACGAATAGAATTATTGAAATATGGATAGAAACTAATATGATTTATTATGATGATCTAATTATATTGAGGGTTGTATAATGTAGGAAACAAAGTGTGTAGATTGAAGGAGGAAGAAAGAACTACACTTCACCAATACTGATAGAAGAAGTTACAAAAGCAACCTTAGTATCTTTGGTATGAAATGAATAGATATAACTATCATGCCTAATGGTTCTAATATTAAAGTTCAAGTTTATATGTGTTGAGAGGGCATATAATTTTATGTCATGTGGTGAATAAGAGTTTAAGATTGGAAAATCCTTGGATTAGGTCAAAACTCATATGTGTACTTCTATGGGCTTTTAAAAGGTGCTATATGGTCAATCCAACCATATTAGAATAAAATATGTTTTCAATAAAACTACCACAAATTTTCCTAATAATGGTGTAGGCTGACCAAACTAGAGTCTACCAACACAATGAAATAAGTTTGAGAGCTTGAATATGAAACTAAAAATGTGCCAAATGAAATGACATATATGTTTGCCAATTCACTAATAGGGACCTCAAACAATGTTGTAAAAATTCTTAGATTTTGAAGGAGGTGTTGGAAGGTGAATTTGATATCATGTTGGAGTATTGATTCCTCTCTAGGATCTATATACAGTTATAAACCTTCACAAGAGAAAATATGATATTTCAATAAATATAAGAATTGACTTGAGATGATCATCAATGTACAATATCTTTACTTATAAAGGCAAGAACAACATAAGTGCACCAATGAGGCATGATGATGGATAGGGGTAGGTGATATCCAACTACCCAATACAAATAACTATGCACTTAGGAAATATTAAATTATGTCAACTAATACTTAAGTGAGACTTAAACTTGTGATTAATTATATTTACTCCAATAGTGTCAATTATGCCATCTAGTTTTAGAAGACCTAAAATATGATAAAATATTATATAGTTCAATCGTGTGAATGTAAATTGCAATAAATTATAATAAGTCAATTATAAATCAAGTGAGAAAATTACAATAAATTGAATTATAAATTTACATTACAAGTTCATTATCTTGATGTGAGTCATACCATATTAAAATAAAATATGTTTTCATATGTTGAATGCACAAGTATTCATAATCATACCATCAAGCTATGAGAGAACTAAAACAAAAATAATGAAAAATATGTAAATATACCTAGAATTAGTGAAAATAAATACCTTAACTATTAATACATTATTCCTAATTCTAAGTCAAGTTAGAAAAGTATCCTTTCTTTATCTAATGATTGAGCAGAAAGTACAAATTTACAACAATACTTCTTAGCACTTGGATGTTGCAAAGTTGGGATGCAAATAATTTTCCTCCTACAAAGATGTGCGCACACACATAACTGAAATATCTCTATCCTTTTTACTTTTGTAGATTCTCATAGTGCACTAAAAATATCTCATTTCATCATGAACTATGAGAATACCATCAAAATATTGTAAAATCTAGCATTTTTACACCTATGAATTCCTTTTTTTCCACTCTATGAAAGCTAGCAAAGATGAGATCGATGCCCATATCGTCTTCCCACAACCTAACTTACCAAATTAATGGTTGTGAGGGATGTCCAAACCTTTATCTTGTGCCCATGGATTTTCAATGGCATGGTAAACTCTCCATCCTAGTTGCCATTCCATGGGTAAATGGATAGTTTAATTTTGTAGGAGGGGATCTTGCTTGCTTATATTTTAATTTTTCTTATTCCCTTATTTATTGCTCCTTCTTATTTTTCAAATATAATTGTTTAATTAGTGGTTTATTTATGCTATGCGTAGAGTGAAAGACCTAATTTGGGGATGCCACACTAAGCTTGTAATTGTGTAAATTGATATTCCTTTTAGTTGGGAAAAAACATTCTCTATATCATATTTTACATAATGATCAACATTCACACAAATAACTATTATGAATTATAATAAATTAAATGAGTTGATTATTATAAAATATAAGAATTAAATATTTAATTCAATTCAAAAGTGTTAATATATCCAACAATATGAATAAGGGAAAAAGGGGAAAAGGGAAAAAGGTTGGGAGGAGCTTCAACATCAACACTGTGAAAATGGGGATCATAAGGGAGGCCATTTTCCCCAAAATCATGGAGGATATTGAAGGAAATGTCCACAAGGAAGAGTTGATTGATCCTGCATTGGTGGTCCTAAGCGATAAAGCTAGGGAAATGGATTTGGACTTCCTCAACAACACTAAGAATAGCATGTTGGATCAATACAGGTCCTTCAAATGGCTCTTCCATGAAATCAAAGACCTCAAAGATAAAATTCAGAGTACTGACGACAAGGATCACAAGACCACTGAGAGAAAGCAGCCTGGAGGCTAGGGTCCAGCACCTGGAATAAAAAATGATCAGCCTAGAGGAAACCTTGAAGGGTATTGCCAAGAAAAACTTTAACATTCTCGAAGCGTCCAATGACAACATAAAGCTTCTCATCAACCAAATGGAAGAGAAAATGGACAACAGGGTTGATAAGAGGACTACAGTTGAAGGGAAGAAGAAGCCAAGTGAGGGCCTAGGTAAAAGAACTAGAGCCAGAACCAAGCAAAACAAGGAGAAGGAAGGCTCCCACGATTCCCAAGACATCTAGAATGTTAAAGAGAGGCAACAAAATTGATGGAGGCTCTCAAATGTAATGATGCTGTCATGATCAAGAGCCTAGTTTAATCCTCGATGCCTGTCTTTTTGCTCTATTTCATCTTTCCTTTTTTGTGTGGCTATTTTATGTCTGGCATTTCTGTGGCCTGTCCCTCAGACTGCAAAAACTTTAGCTTTGAACTGATCTTGTTTAACTCTTTTTAATTACTCCGTTGTGGGTTTCAGGCACCCTGTAAAACCTGTTTTACTTAATAAAAAACAATATGAATAACATAAGTCATAGCAAAGTGTAATGTTTATCTTAGACTACAAAATTAATTCAATTTTTATTCCCGTTTTACATAACATATCCGTTATTTAAAAAAATAAATAAATTATAAATCGTGAAACTTAAAATTTTAATCTACTCAAAGAAGTTGTAAGTTCTATTGATATTCAATAGACACCATCATGACTACTTTTAATAATTTTTTTTTTTAAATTATACTATTCCCAACAAAACGAACCCAAGATTAATCTAATTGTTTATATAACCATCTTCTTTTCATATTCATTTTTACTTCCAGGCAACGAAGTGAACAATTTAGACTCATTGTAATTTATGAGTGCACTCACTCCTCTGATTTGTCACAAATTTGGAAACTACGACCGTTACATCCTCTGTTAGCCTTAAAAGCAACATTACCATGCATATACTAAATATTTTTTCGATGCCCAAATATAGTCCAAGCTATCATTACACCGAGAGGTGTTCCTATATAGCCATAGTGGAAGGGGAGGACACAAACATGACATATTCCAAGGAACATGTTGTGTACAAAATAAAGATTTAAAATCAGTTACAAATAAAAAAGTGAAAAATCTAAAAACAAAAATAAAAAAATGAAAAACCAAAAAATTAAAAAATGTTTCCAAAAATGAAATAATGTGTGGTAAATGAATTTTTTTTTAAAAAAAAGTTTCTAATGGTTTTCGGGCGTAGTGGGACCCACCACGGAACCTCGTGCCATTTGCACGGGACCACGGGGCCTCACACGCTGCCGCTACTTTGCCATGCACTTGGCTACTGACAGTTTGGTAGCGCTAGTGCCGTGCACACGACAGTTACCGTGTGCATGGCACTGGCACTACCAGCCTACTAGCAGCCAAGTGCACGTCATGGGCAACCAAGCGACGACCTTAGTGCCATTTGGCCTCTGGTGGCATATAAATTTTTCATAATAATTTTTTTTTAAAAACTCAATCAAAACTCAATTTTTTTAAATTGGACAGACGAGAATACAAACAACTTTCGAAACTCAACATTTTTAAAATTTGACGGATGAGAATATGAAGAGCTTGGGAAATGAAGAGTCACTCCTATTTTATAAAAGAGTGCTCTTAATTTCCCAAGCTATTCTTTTTTGTTTGCAGGGAGAGCATGAAATTTTTAGAGGATATTTGAGAGATTTTTTGTGAGGATTTGAGAGATTTTTTGTGAGGATTTCAGAGATTTCTTGTGAGGATTTCAAAGATTTCTTGTGATGATTTGGAGAGTAGGATTTGAGAGACTTGGAGAGGAAGATTTGCAGAGAGGTTAGCAATGTTGAAGCAATTTCTGAAAGTTCATCATTTAAAGGTAAATGTTTTCAAATATTTGCATATAATTTACTTTTATGTTGTTTTATATAGTTTAATATAAGTTTATGTTCTTTTATATTGTTTTAATATTAGATCTAATATTGTTTTAATATTTGATCTAATTTTGTTTTAATATTTGCATATAATTTTAATATTGTTTTAATATTGTTAAATCTAATAATATTACATTATGGATGGCAATAACACCATACCTGTAATATTTTAGATTAATATTATGTTTTTAGTATTTTAGATTAATATTATTTTTTAGTATTTTAGATTAATACTGCTTTTTAGTATAGTTTTAATATTGTTTTAATACATTTCTTAAATTATAATTTGGAGTTGTTTAATAAACTTTAATATAGTTATTACATTTAATTTAGATAATCTCTTTATTTAATTTAGTTATTACATTTAATTTAGATAACCTATTTATTTAATTTAAATAATCTGTTTACATTATGGATGGCAATGCCACCATACTCTAATATTTACTTTTTATATAAATTTAATTTTGAATATTACCTTTGTTACATATAGATTTTTTATTTTCACTATTATCACAATTAGTAATTTTTATTTGATTTAAATATTGTAATTACTAATTTTTGAATGTTACAAATAGGATTTAGATTAATTATATAAATTTAGGAGATTTCCATTTCGAATATTACCTTTATTTGCTTTAAATGTTACAATTACTAATTTTGATATAAATGTTATTATTAGTAATTTAAGATTTATGATTTAAATGTTACAATTACTAATTTTGATATAAATTGTTTTAGATTTATTTGATTTAAATGTTACAATTACTAATTTTTATTTGATTTAAATATTGCAATTAATAATTTTAATTTATTTAAGAATATTTGGTTGTAGAATGGCGAGAACGGGTGAGCAGGGGGAAGTTTATTTTTGAATTCGAATGTGGGTGGGAATCTAGGGCTACAGGTTGAGCATGTTGCTAGTAATGGTGTCTCTATAGATCAGGGAGTGGGGAATGAAGAGAACACGGAAGGGGACCCAAGGGTTAAGCAGAAAGACCGTGGTAAGATGGCTGGGCCGGGAGATGGAAACCCTTCCTCTTCCTCCTCGGCCCTGAAGACTTAGACAATGGATCAAAGCAGTAAAGCCTCTCATCACTGATGGTCAACTCTTTTTGGCATTCAACCTTTAGGAAAGTCTTCCTTCCATTCTATAAAGGATCTTTCTGATAAAGAGAAAGGAAATTTTATTCTAGAAATTACTGATGAGTTGGTGGATCACAATATCACCTCAATGGACCACACTCTCGTAGGAAAATTTGTGGGGTCTAGAGCTAACATAGATATAGTGAGAATCTTTGCGAAAAAGAAATGGGAGCTTAAGGGGTAATTCTTCGCCAGGGCCATGGCGAAGGACTTTCTCTCCTTTGAGTTTTCTTACAAAGAAGACCTAGATGGAATCCTCTGTGCGGGCACCTAGTCAATAGGCAAGGCTACTCTTGGGATGCAAAAATGGACCCCAAAGCTAGATCTCAATGATTCTTTCTTTGTCCAGGCCTCGGTGTGGGTTCAACTCCTAGAACTCCCTTTGGAATTTTGGGTAGAAGATGTCTTTGATGGTATTGCTAGATCCTTTCGTACTCTGCTCTCGATAGACCTAGTTACTGTGGCTAAAAGTCACCTCACCTATGCTAGGATCTGCATTGGGGTGGAAGAGGGCCAAGATATGCCGAAAATCATTGTTCTCCAATCTACATTGGGAAAACATTTGCAAAAGTTGGATTATGAAAGTGTCCCTTTTGTGTGCTTCCATTGTAAGAAAGTGGGACATAAAGCCAGACTGTGTCTAGTGCGCATGAACTTGGAAAAAGAAAGGAAAGCTTTAGCTATTAAAAAAATCAAGTCAGGTAATGATTTGGAATGCCTCCCAAGGAAGACTACCAATCCTCATTCTGAATCAGAGGTCTCAAATCATATAGTATGGAAAAAAAGGATAAGCCAGAGGAAAATCTGGTGATTTCAGACTCACCAGAAGACAAGCAAAACCCTCATGTTGGAGAACCAAAGGAGAAAACCAAACCAGGTCAAGAGAGTTCGGCTCTTAGAAAGGTGTCTCCCTAGTCTGAAGGCATAGACTTGGAAGTCAATATTCTGCAGGAATCCATTGATGACACCTGTGACATTGGTCAGGGGGAAGGGGGTGAGTTGTGCCCTGGTTCTACCTTTGCCTCCTTTGTCCCGGATTCCTTAGAATCCCCTATAGAAGAATGCTATTCTAGCCCGGCTAGGGGTAAACCTAGTGGCCTCTCGGACTCATGCAACCACCCTGAGACACAAGACTCTAACAAAGTCCAACAAATGGATTTTATTTTGGGTTCTATCTCTCCTAAACAACTCACTAAGATGGAGGAGCTCTTTGCTAAATACAAAGAGGAAAAAGAGGTTTGGATAAAGGTTCAAAGAAAAAAGAGATCCAAACATAGAGATCCCTCCCTGGTTTCTCCTACAGCTACAAGAAGCAAAAATAGAGCCGACGTTGGGTAAAAACTCAAATCCCCAGGCATAAAGAGAGCAAGTCATATTAGGCAAGAGGAAGCCAGAGAAACATTGTGGATGGAACCCAGAAAACCATCCAGGCTTCCTGCACTCCCAGCAAGAGATGTTAGTCACTTCAAAGGACCCCAGTGAGCTCATTAGCTCACACAAGCTGATTGTTAGAAGAAGAAATTTCTGTTATGTAGAAATTAAAAAGATAGTGATAGCCATGCATGATTCTCAATGAAGCAACAACTATTGGTTCTCTCTCAGCCAGGCTCACAGATGTGGCTTTGATCTTGTATTAGTCATCACTGTTTGTGCCACTTGGACCTATTTATCAGAGGCAGACCTTTATATTCACGTTCTTATCTTTGTTGCCAACAAGGATGCTGATTGGATCGCCTTACAGGCTACTAGCAAGGAAACTTACTACTTAAGGCACAATGATGTAACTTTCCATAAAGACAAGCTAGATTCTCTGGATGGAGACGATCTTCAAAGTACCACAGCTTTATCCAATAATAATTATTACTGCAACAAGCTTGTTAGGAGAAGTTATTTCACTCATGGCAAGTTGTGGCAGATGTGCATGAGTTTTAATAACACGTCACCTCCACATGCTTTTAGGGCCCCCTTCCCCATATCTTGTATTCATTTCAAAAAACCTACTTTTAGAAAGAGCACTATTGATGTTAGAAAGAAGGCAAGCACAAATTTTTGGCAAGACCAGAGGTTTACCAGAACTATCATGATAGCCATGGTTGGGGAAAGGTTAAGAAGGGAGCTGGAGGGCGATAGTGAGAAATGGAAGAAGTGAACAAAAATTTGGAACGCCTTACAAAAAGGGGATGTTACCACTTTTATTGAACAACTCCATGGGTGTAGGAAGGACATCACCAAAATCTTTGTCAAAACCTAGAAAGATGGGATGGTGGAGATTGATGGCAAGTCATTCACTGTCATGGAGGAGGTTATATCAATGGTCACTGACATTACTACCGTTGAGGAAAAATTCTACAAAAACCAAAACTTTTTTGACATTGCTATCAAAAAGTTCATGAGGGATGACAAGGAGATGAAATCCATTGTCAAAGCAAGCACCTACTACCTTCCTGGGAGTTTGAAGATGCTCTGGCAGTATGTTCTAAAGGCCCTCATCTACTACATTACCCTGGATACCAGGTTTGATAGAATCTGTACTTATCATTTTGTCTTGCTTAATCATTTTAGGCATGGTTTCAAGATTTCCATTCCGTATTATCTCTTCTCTTCAATGAACAAGAATATAACTGGTTTTAGAGATAAGAAAATTTCAAATCCTGCTTTGCATGAAGGATTAATCCTTTTGTTATATGAATTCTTTAAATCCCAAATAATGGGCAAGGAAATTAGGGATAGCAAGGCTATCAACGAGTAATCTGGTTCGGATTATGTTCCTTCAAGCTCTTCTGTGGGCATTCCTTCAGATGACAGTGAGGAAGTTGATTTCAAGAAATAGAGAAAGGGCTCCCCATCCAAGAAACAGCCCCTGAAATCTATCAAGAAGGAATTACCTTCCAAAAAATAGGATAGGAAGAAGGCTAACTCGAAGGAAGAGTATAATGAAAAGGAAGAAAAAATGGATTCGAAAGAAGATGTGGGAAACCCCATTTTGGATTCTGCTATAATGCAGGAACAGGACAAGGAGGACACCCCCAAACCAATGCCAGACCTTTCTGGCCACTTGTTGGTTAGTTTCTCTATTAGTGAGGAAAAACCCTTCCTCCCCAGTCCCCAGGCACTAACACTAAAAATCAAGCCCCCATGACTGAAGATAAAGATGAGCAGGGCACTAACTAGTCACCCATAAGGATTGATGAGACTGAAGAAGCCTTAGGGGGGAGTACAATAGTTAGGATACCGGGAGGGGTCAAAAGGTCTAGAGGAATTTTAATATTAACATTGTGGGCATGGGAGTTATTAGGGAAGCCATCTTTCCTTAGATTCTAGAGGACAATGAAGGAAAAGTCCATAAGGAAGAATTGATATACCCTGCACTGGTTGTTCTCAGTGATAAAGCCAGGGAGATGGACATGGATTTTATCAACAATACTAAACATAGTATGTTGGACCAGTTTTGATCTTTCAAATGGCTCTACCACGAGATCGAGGACATCAAGGAAAAAATTCAGGGCTTGGACAACAAGGATAAGACCACAGAGAATAAGCCAAGTCTGGAAACCAGGGTCATGAACATGGAATCCAAAATGATAAGTCTGGAAAAAACCCTCAAGGGAGTGGCAGAGCAAAATTTTAACATCCTTAAAACATCCAACAAGAACCTAAAGTTGCTGATTAAAAAGATAGAAGAAAAAATGGACCCCAAGACCGAGCAGAGGACTATGAAGGAGGACAAGGAGCCGACTGAAGGACCAGGTAAAAGAACTAGGGCTCGAACCAGGAAGAACAATGAGAAAATTGATCCACATGGCTCCCAAATGTAGAACGTTAAAGACACAATTCAACTGATGGAGGCCCTTGAAAGCAACGTGGCTGTCATGCTCAGGAGCTTGGCATAAATGGTCATGGTGCTCTTCCTTTTGGCTACGCTTTATTTTCTCTATTTTTTCTAGTTCGACCTTGTGGTGGCCTGTCCTAGCTACTCTATTCTATTTTTCTTTTCTTGGTTCTTTGACTTTCTTTCAACTTTAAGCTGCTGTGGGTTTCAGGGTCCTTGTAAAACCTATTTTACTTAATAAAAAAAATTTATTTGATTTAAATGTTACAAATAGGATTTAGATTAATTATATTTAGTTTTTGTATAAATTTAGGAGATTTCCATTTACAATATTACCTTTAGAATAGTACATTTAGATTTCCATTGGGAAAATTTATCACATTTAGTTTTTTTATAAACTATTATAGGGATTATATTTTAAAACTTAATTTATTAAAATTTTAATAATTACTTTGAAATATTAGTTGTCTTTTTAATATGGATGGCAATGCCACCATGTTAAAAGATTATTACTTTCATTTTGTTACAAATTTAAATTATTAATTTCAAATATTACATTTCTTTTTCATGTGGATAGCAATGCCACCTTATTTGTATACATGTTTTTAATATGAATGTATAAGGTCTTGTAATGTTAAAAAATTGATTTAGACGTTGATTTTGTTTAATGACATTAATATTATATTTATTTTGTTGCTATTTTCATACTTAATTTAAAATACAACATTTTTTTGCTATTTTACTAAATATGGCAATGCCGCCATATTTAGGTCTCCTATTGTTTAAAATTAGATTTAATGAAATTGATTATGTTAATTGTATTAATGAAATTAATGCAATTCAAATAATCAATTTTTGTTTAAAATTAAATTTACATAATTTCATTTAAAATATTAGATTTTGAAACTCATTTAATGAAATTGAATTTGTTAATTATAATTAATTTATGTTTCTATTATATCATTTTCACAATAATTTGAAATGATTTTTTTTGTAATCATAAATTAGGCATACACATGCAGTTTAATGTGGGAATGAAGGGTGAGGTTAGCTGTGATGAGGAAGGGTTTGAAGGGGCCTGGTTTGAAGAAATAATTGTAGACATTGTAAACAATACTGACATGCCAAAATATTGTGTCAAATATCACGACTTCATAAATGGAGAATGGGCTTGAGAGCACCTCGTTGAGGAGGTATATGTAGATTATATGAGACCTATTCCACCTCCCATTAATTTGCCTCGATTTGTACCTCCTAGCTTTGCAGTAGAAGTACTAGACAATGACTGTTGGTGGTTGGGTGTGACCGTTGATAGATTTGTTTGATCACTTAGTCAAGTAGAGTTCTTTGAGGTGTACTTTCCTGACTCTCACACTCTGAAGCCATATTCATGCACCCACGTATGACCAAAGAAAGAATGGGTTAGAGGAAGATGGAGGCAAACATACTGGAATTGAAATGTTCACAATTAATGTTTGTATTGAGATCCAAATGGGATCACTTATTTTTTTGGATTCATTGCTTACTATTACAAATAAGAGATCATGTATTCTCATGTTTTCATAAAATGGCCTTTAGACCATTGCAATCGTCATTGTATATCAATTATTGTTAAAAAAAATCATTATGTTATTCTTATATATCTTGGCTCTAATTTACTCCATGTATCTCTAATTTTTATGGTTTGTACACTCAAAGTGTTGTTATTGTCTTTTTTTTCATAATTTGTATTCTATATGTTTAAATATGTATTTAAACATGATACATAAATTATCGAAACTAAATTTCTATCTATTATAAATTGGCATTTTCCTTTCAATTCTATATATATAAAAACATATTAATTGACAAGTAACATTCTTTGTTTCTAAATATTACAATGTTTTTACATATATATATGATATAAAGTTTGATTAGGTCACTAGTTTTACATTATTCCATACTAGATATGGTGAGACTGAGGTTGAACTTTGAACTAGAGGAAGCAAGAAGATAATATCAAAGAGAATATCAAAGACAATATAAAAGAGAGTCTCATAGATGTCAACAAGAACAATTGATAGAAAGTCAAAGAGAACAACATAGGGTAAGGTGTAATGAAGCTGATAGACAAAGAATTCATAGAAGAAGGGCATAAGTAACAGTGGAACAATTAGAAACAGAAAATAGAGATTAAAGAAATGTTCCAATAAACAACCATCAATGAATTTCTGTTCAAAGCCTTCAAAATGAAGGGCGTCAAGTGATTCAAGATGATCCTGAACCAAGTCATAGATATAACAATCTGCCTAATGTAAACATTTAGTTAGATGTTGAAAATGAAGAGTCTATGTCTATAGAGCATGTTCTACAGATGCCACAACATGAAAATAAAATAGAAATGAATGTTGATGTTGAAGGTACTATAGAAAATATGCCAAACTCAAATCATATGCTTGAAACTATATTTAGAAGATTCCAAATGTAGTTTAGGCATCAGATAGATAGTTTGAAGACTCTTCAAATGTGTCATGTTTGTTAAGAATCATATCTTGTAATGAAAGTATATCGCACCTATGAAGGCCCAATATGCAATAGGTGTAGACAAGAAAGAGGAACTCATAGGTTTTCATCTTCAAACAATATGGACCCTGGATCTCAACTAGAAGAGCTTGCAAATTTGACTCAGGTTGAAGAGATGTTGATTGCACATGTCAGTCCTATACTGCAAGTTACACATGCAACTGGTGGTCAATATAAGTATAAAGGACACTATAAGTTTTCCTCAACATGTAGAACAAGTAACCAAAGTTTTGCAACATATAATTGAGCATTTGCCAATTATTATTGTTCCCAAAAGGGATCAATGTGGTACACATTATAACTTTACTATAAACAAGGATTATGTGTGTAGAGCATTGAAATACAAAGTAGACAATGAAAAGTTTTATGCATATGTTAGAATTGATGAACTTGCTCTCAATGACTTGCCTAGAAATATCGATCAAAATGTTTTTAATAGATTGAGGACAGACCACATGGAATTTGATTTTGATGCAAATGAAGTCATTTTTGTGGGTCCACTCATGGAGATAAATGAAGCTAATGTAATTCAACACACAACATCTATGGCTTCACGACCACCTAATGCTCAAAGAGAAATGAAATTAATCCAAGCATGGGTTAAAAATCATGAGATAGTTCCATTTGCACTAATTGAATGGCCAACTATAGGTGCATCACCCATCAATGAATATGTCACATCAAGATGGTTAGATATGGCATTTCCAACATTGTTTCCTGATGGAAGATGTGATTGGTTAGAGCCAAGAATGAGGCAAATTCATCTACATGAATATGTGAAGCATTTATTGTAGTATAGGGATTATCAATTTGGTAAACATCCAAAGTTTAGGTACTTCATGATGAATATGATAATGAGACATCATGCACAAAAATCATCTATTGTATTTGTAAAAAAGAGTTTTAAAGACATGCCAATTACCATCAATGAGCTAAGAGAACATATGGAAAATATGCCTAATAATAATTTGGCAAATAGGTTGATGATATTTGGAACAACTCTAAGAGGAACAAGAACATATTGGTGTAAATGTAGAGCATAATTAATAGATATGCTTCACCAAATTAGGACTCCTACAATTTTCTTCACCTTAAGTGAAGTGGATATGTAGTGACTTGATTTGCATGCGTTGATGCCAAGAACATCACCAACTAATCTACGAGAGGCTCAAAAGTGGAGAAGATAGAATGTCATTGACTATCCTCATATAGTTGCACATAACATGCATTTAAGGCATACAATGTTCAGGAAATAGATACTTGAAAAAGGTATGAAATTTAATGATTTTTGGTGTAGGTATGAGTGGCAACATAGGGGTTCACCTCATGTTCATGGATTTTTATGGCTCGAAGGAGCACCAAACATGGACACTATAGACTGGTCAAATGAGGAGGAAGACAAAACTACTGAGAGATATTTTCATTCCATTATTCATGCATGGAATCCTAGACATGATCCTCATCAAAGAGATATACATGTATGTTTTAAGTCATTTCATCATATATATCTACATAACATGATGCTTACACTATAGCTTCATATGTATGAGAAACAAGAAACTATTATAAAATTTTAATATGATATATTATCCACAACCATTTGTAGGTTTTCCAACATTTTGGTCAACATCCATGTCTCAAAAATAGTGGACAAATAGCTTAGATGAATATTGACCATGACTATGAAGAGATAGTCAACTGTGTCGAATGACACATAGTCTATAAGGAGGGTGCATGTTTGCGTAAAAAAGGGGGAAGAATGGTTTGTAGGTAATTCTTTCATCAGTTAATATAGAAAACATTAAAATTATATATTAACTATTCCCATAAATTAATCAAAATAGATGTTCACTTGTCTTTCTCTTAGGTACAAGGCACCTTGGCCATTGAATTTGGAGGGATCCAAGTTATGTGAGTATATAGAATCGGGTGAAATAAAATTTGAGCCTACTAGAAATGATGATAGAGTGAATTCACATAATGGGTACATACTGCAACTATGGAGGGAAAATATAGATTGGTAACCCATTCTTTCAAAACATGCAGTTATTAAATACATTGGAAAGTATGCAGAAAATGCCGAGAGAAGTTCAAAAACCTATTCTAAAATGTTGATGCGTTTGTCAAACTTGGAAAATCCTGATAATTTAGCTGCATGAACATACAGAAAGCTACTCATAGAAACAATTATAGAGAGGGATATTAGATCCTAGGAAATATGTCATATGTTAGAGCTTCCATTAGTTGAGAGTAGTAGAAGGTTTGTTAATCTAGATGTCTCGCGTGAAGTTTTCAAACTTGTAGCAATAAAAAATGAGGAAATTGATGAAGAAAATGTCAAATCTTTTATAGATGGCTATAAAATGAGGCCAATCTATATGGAAGGTATCACCTTAATTGATGTAGCCAGATCTTGGATATAAAATCTTAGTAAAAGAGGAGACAACAAATAGGGACCAAGGAAAAAGATGGCTATTGCCAGAGTTTTCTCTAGGTTTCTATCCATTCCTCCACGCGATTCGAGTAAATGGGTGGAGTTTTGTTTATCTGAGTTGTTTCTATACAAACCTTTTCATAACATTGAAAGAGACATTGGTCATGATAATGATTCTATAGTAGGAAACTGGGAATCACTCAATTATAATCCTTGGCAAGTTCAAAGAGTAGCACCTACAAAAAATTATGATCCTAGCAATGCTTCTAAAGTAGAAGATAATGAAGCTATTCAATAAAATAACATAGAGCATGAATGGTAAATCATCTCCAGAATACATTGTGGCCAACATATGCAGGTTTCTGAGATAGATATGTTAGGAAGAAGAGATATTGATAGAAATACAAACTCGTGTAGTGAATATCAAGGTGAAGAGCATATTGCTATAGGGTATGTGCAAGATCATGAGGGGCCAAAAAGTGGCAATGTGAAAAATATTCACTTTTCACTCATCCAAAAGTGCATGAAAATGCTTGCTGACTTTTTAGTAGGCCTGGGTGTTAGTACACTTGAGAAAACTTGACACCAAAGCACAGGCTTAATCGGGTACCCGATAACTGTGGCATAAATCCAAAACTTGTGAGCCCTTTTCTTCATTTCTTTCCACATTTTTTCTTGCTAAAATAGCTTGATATATCATATACCCAATATATTTTTGGGTATCTGATTTTGGCAACAACAAATTCGACTCCCTAGCATATTCGGTAAGTAAATTATTTGTATATTTTTATTATTTTATTTCATTTTCATGCTAAATGTATCTTTTTTTGTTGAAATAGGGTTTTGTATTTATATTTATAATAATATATGAAATCAGATTGAAATTTAGATTTGTTTTTTATTTAATCAGGCATGGCTAGCAAAAATGAAGAAAATAACCCTCCCGCACCAAATAACGATCCCAAAAACAATCCCCCGTATCTAAACCCTAAATCTTTACAAGATTTGATGCAAGAAAATTTGAATACAATACGAGGTTTCCAAAACACATATCAAAATATACCTACATTAGGTCCCATGATTGCCACACTAAATACAATTGTTGAAAATATTGACACACTCACGCAACAACATAATGCTGCTCTTCATTGGCATGATGATATGCATGCCCAATTTGATGATGCGCTTGACCATGATGGGATTGCGGCCCTTAATATAACTAAGGAAGATATAGCTGCCCCTTTTGTCGATCCTAAAACTAGAATACAAGTTGACCCCAAAAAGCCCAAATTATCAATAAAATGGTGCACAAATGAAGTAATGCGCACACACTTTTGGGATCGTTGGTGGATGGTTTTTGATAAACCACCCCATAGCAATTTGGAGGTCCCATTTTATTTCATAAAAAAATTATATGCTGAGTTTGTGCTTGGTCAACATGTTAATTATTGGAGTATGAGGCCCAACATGGGCATAGGTGAAGGAGCTCCTTAGACTAGGCCATCTGCCCAGCGAAAAAAGGCCACTACCTTTGTCCCCCCCACTGATGTTGCACCCCCTCCTCTAGTGCAGCATCCCGATATCATTGCAAAGGCTGCCTCACAGACTATTAGGGCCATTCATTTACTAAGTGATCAGTTGATCATGTAGACTAGGTCAGTGTTGCCTCTTGGTGTGGATGCTGCTAGTGCATCGACATCTCATTGGAGTTCACATGTATGTGAGTCCCATATTTGCATTATATGCAAGAATATGTGCCTTGGACCACTTACCGATGCTGATATATATATCAGTTACATGTTATTGATGAGGAGGATACATGAGACATAGTTGCAGAGGCTACAACACCTCATGGAGCATCTACATCTCATGAGAGTGCTTAGGAGGTGTACATAGAGCCATTGACTCCTGTTGATATGGTAAGAGTAAACATTATAAATAAATTTGTCACATGACTTATTTAATTTAAAAATAATTTATTTATTTAGATTAGGTTTAATGATTGCATGCACTTATGTATATATATTTTTTCCATTTATGTTCAGTCATGACATAGGGGGAGGTGAGACAGATGGATGAGTCCACACTTTCGACCATTTCATTTGGCCTTGATGACTATACGGTATATTATAAATTATGTACCCATTAGTTATTTTTTATATCATTTGGTGTACATGCTTAAATCTCTATCAATTAGCGAAATAAAATTCATATATTTACTTATATATTGTCATTTGATTGTGTTCTTGCAGGCTATAGCCAATGTCAATGGGGGGCACGAGGGGGTTCCTTCATCAGGTGTCGACAAAGGAAAGGTAGTTAATTGTTTAAGATTAATTATGCATGCACATGTATGCCACTTGTGTGTGGTAATAAATATTTTACTTGCACTTTATTGTATAGGGTGTGGCTATTGATGATGTCCCGACAACAGTTCGACAGCATAGGGTTACAGGCATCTCGATTTGGAGTGATAGTCCGATTGTACGTAGACTTTTACATATTGTTATTTGTATTTTGTAACTAGGGTTGCTATGATGAAGTAAATTTATATATAATTGACAATCTTTTTACTCTCATAGGTTTCTCCGAGTGTGAGGGAGGGCCCATGAGAATCTTTCGTATCTTTGTTGACCCAGCCCACTATTCCAGAGGAGGGATCACCAGATGTAAGTTTTAATTTTAGTTCAATCAATTTGTAATTTTATTATGCTATCATCCTATTTTTTAGATTAATTACTCTATGTTGCACCACTCTACTAATCTCATTATTGCAAATATATATTTATAGGTCACAGTTGGTATTGTTGGCATGGTCCCTTCGCTACCTAGGACTTATGCTAGGACACCTGATCATGGTAGGTGACCGAGAGATGAGGTACATATATTTGTATTTAGTTATAATTTTAATTAAATTAGTGTTTGAATTGTGAACTATATATATATATATATATGTGTGTGTGTGTGTGTGTGTGTGTGTGTGTGTGTATGTATGTATGTATGTATAGTATAAAATATGGATGGGGTCCTAGAACAATGACTTGCACATAAAAGAGACCCCAAAACCAATATTTTATACTTACATTTGAATTGTATTGATATGGAAAGTAAATGTAGATGACTAATATTGAAATTAAGAAATAAAAGTACTTACCTCCGAAAAAGAATCGGCTGAAAACCCTATCAAACGATCTAAAAAATAGTTGATTTTCACAATATTAAACCAAAACTGTGAGATCTACAAAACCTAGAAATCTTTTCTCCAAATTCACACAGGTCAACTTTGACATTTTAAAAGGTCAAAGACCACATTATTTATTTGAAGTCTGATTCTGATTTTGTTTGCAAATCCTAAAAGATTGCCGAAAAGGGTATCCAAATTCGCTATCAGATTTGACATTTCACACCTGTACCTACAAGAAAAATGGGTTTTTTTTTTTTTGGGGGGGGGGGGGGGGGGGGCATTTTCCTTGGTCAAACCCTAGTTTGGAATCAACCTTAATATTGAAATTGAAATGGACAATGCTAGCAAGTAGTAGAAAAGGATCTAACAATGAAGCTATGCAATTCAATAGATATGCAATTGTATTTGAAATGTAAACAAGTATATTGATATGAAAGCTTGAACACAAAAATAAATGTAAATCAAACCTCCATGATTGTATGCTTGGAATCCACCTTGAGGGATGAATGAAATGGATCTTGAAGATGTACAAAGGATCTTGAAGGAAGATCACACCATCATGATGGCTAGATATAGGGTTTAAATGATGAATCTTGAATGCTTGAACCAAATCCCTTTAAGAGCTTGAATTCTTGAATCCTTGATCTTCAATGGAGAACTTGGATGAAGAAGAAGACTTGAATACTTGAATAAATGCTTTCTTGATCACCTTGAGAACTTGAGAGCTTGATTGCCAAAACTTGATGATTGAGTGATATGAAAATGAGAGAGGAAGGCCTCCTTTTATAGTGATCTAGGGCACACTCCTCTAGATGGGCCACCTTGGAGAATTAAATCCCAATTATGTCCTCACCTTTAGAAAATATACCTTGATTAAATGCAATTAAAGGATTTACCATTTCGGAGCCCGAAACAGCCAACCCAGAGGCGGAGAAATAATTATCCCAAAAGCTAAACTGTCAAAGATGACAATTTGAAATCCTGGCGGGAAGAGATCAAGGTTGAGGTTGACCCTGACCTGGTCAAGGTCAAGGTCATCCCTAACCTAGTCAGATTCAAGGTCGACATTGACCTCAAACCCTAATTTTGGCAGGATTTGTAGCAGAGGTTCCAGAAGATGCTAGAAACTGGGAAATTGATATCTGAACAGGACTAGATGTCTAGGATAGATAGAAAATCCTTTTTTTGATGTGATGAAGGACTAGGAGGTCTCATTTCTGAACCCTACCTAGAAAATGGAGTCATGAAAGAGGAAAAATTAGGAAAAGTCCCTAAGACCTTAACCCTAATTTCACCTAGAATGAAGAAATCAAGTGCAGAGAAGAAGTGGAAGACAAGGGAGAATGCAAAGATGCCAATCATGACCCTAAACCACTTACTTGGAGGGATAAACACTCTTAACATGGAAGTGCTTCCATTTTAAGATGATACATTAAGCCCCCACTTTAGCAAGAGTATGGATTCGATGCAAACCCTTGGTAAAGGAGAAGAGAAAAGAGATCCTAGTGGATTCAAAATGAGATAAAATAACACTTAGCTGAAGACACAAGCCCCCAGACCAAGGATTCTAACTCAACATACATACATGAGAGTATACAAAAGAACAAGGGTTAGTACTAAACAACCCAAATCAATTAGCATAATAAACCTTGCTAAGAAATATTTCTCATACCAATATCAACTTTGGAAAGCTATCATAAAATCATAAATGATTACATAAGAAAGACAAGAGAAACACTATAGACAACATAACTTCATGATCTAGTCCTACTAGCATGAAAGCGAAAAGAGAGAAAAGAGAAAGTGATTACCTCACCCAGTAAGATGCCTACCTTACTGTGAATCACCTTGGAGGGAGAGCCCAATAGGTTCACCCATAAACTATGCTTGCAATTGTAATGCGTCTTCTAAAATATTCATAGGTCCACCTTCTTGTATCACTATGAATATGAAATGCGTGTCTTCCTAGGATTTGGCAACTTATGTGCATTACCTTCAGAAGATTTAGCATATAGGTGCATGTCTTTTTAGGATTTAGCAACTTATGTGCGTTACCTTCCAAGATTTAGCATATTTGAAATATTTTGAAAAATGCATGTCTCCTCAAGATTTAGCAACTTATGTGCATTACCTTCAGAAGATTTAGCATATGAATGCATGTCTTTTCAGGATTTAGAAACTTATGTGTGTTACCTTCCAAGATTTAGCATGTAAAAATAAAAAAACTATAGTACAAGGGAGACCCTATTTATGCCCGCTCCTTAAGATGGAAAAAACATACTATTTTGTCATGTTAAGGAAAGAAAAAGAACAAGGATAAAGCCTTCTTTAGCATCAAGACAATATCCATAGACAACTCCCAGTCAAAGCCAAGAAGGTCACAGCTCCTATGAGGCCATGGAAGAGATGAATGTAAAGAGATATCATGCAAGAAGTGAAAAGGAAGTAACCCTTAATGAGGGACAACACACTATTCAGTTTCCAAGGTGAGAGATGTATCAACCATGGAAACCCAATATCAAACAAAAAATAAGGTTTGTATAAAGGACATAGGTCCTCAAATGAAAACCATAATTTTCATGTATGATTGGATATCACATAGTAGATAAATACTGCTTAACCAAGGAAAGAGGTGAATCCCTAGAAAAGAAGAGAATACCGTAAGGATATGCATGAAAGAACAATGCATAGATTTGACAAAGATAGAAAATCATACCAAGCCCTTGAGGCTAAAGTACTTCTATCAAATTCACAATCCGTATGTGCTACTCCATGTGTGAAAAGCTGGCAATGCTAAGATCAAAATCTCGAGACCAAAACCCTAGCATGAACAAGTATGAAATAACAATGCATAGATTTGACTAAGATAGAAAATCATACCAAGCCCCTAAGGCTAAAGTACTTCTATCAAACTCACAATCCGTATTTATTACTACATGCCGATAATGATAAGATCAGAGCCTCTTGATCAAAACCATAGCATGAATATGTGCATGAAATAAAAATGCATAGATTTGACTAAGATAGAAAATCATACCAAGCCCCTGAGGCTAAAGTACTTCTATCAAACTCACAATATGTATTTATTACTTCATGTGTGAAAATAGAAGAGAAGGAGAAGGCATCCTTTCCCCCCAAGTGTAGGAACAAAGATGGAAGAGGATACCTACTTCACAAAGCAAGGAGATATCCTGTTTACAATAATGTATAGTATATCCTTAGCGAGAGATATTGACCCCTACATCCAAGAGTATAGATAATCGTGAAAAGGATATGTCACTTATGGAAAAGGATCCTCAAATGAAAGAGATCTTATACACAAGACCCCCACCAAAGAGGAGTGCTTTAGATGAAATATCATCTTTCAAAGGCGGGAACAAAGATTCAATCATCAAGCCCCCTGCAAAGAAGAGGAAGATGAATCTTTTGAATGAAGGAAACAACTCCAACACCAAGCAAGGGTGAGAGTTTATAAAGAACATAATTTGAAACATAGAGAAGAAGTGACGACCTAGGACAACAACTTCTCATGTAAGAAGGTTATCCATAGTCAAAATATCTGTCAATATGATGAAATAATATTGCAATATAAACAAATACCACTAAGCTAAGGAAAGAAGTTCCCCTAGACAAAGAGAGAGAAGAAAGAACCTTGCCCCCCAGGGACAAAAGGCAAGGGATACCTTTGCAAAACACATGTCCTAGAAAAGATATCTGGAATAATAGAAGAGAGCAATAATACAAACCACCAATTAAGCTCAAAGCAAGAACATAATGGATTCTAAAAGACGGGAATAAATATACCTCTTGCCCCCCAATCAAGAGGGGAAAAGAGAGTGAGGGGTAAAATTATGAATAAATCTCAAAGGAGAAGTTTCTTTTCTCTTATATTTATAGACCGAATAATAAGGAGAAGGTATTTTGAAAAACATTTGCACATCATGAACCATAGTTTGAACCTCAACATAAGCATGGGAACAACTAGGAATAGAAGATGAAGAATTAGGAATTGGATTAGGAAAGATAGGATTAGAATTAGGAAGTTTAGGAAATAGATTATGAAGATTAGGAATACTAGGAAAAGTGTAGGACATGATATGAATGGAAGACACAACTAGAGGAACACTTGGAACCACAGTTGGAAAAGGGTTAGAATGGATATAAGTAATGTTATGGTAAGAATGCTATGAGGTAGGATCTTGATTTTCCATAAGGTCATCACTAAGAGGAAGAGCATTAATGGATTTCATATCTTTCTCCGATAATGCCTCATCACTAGAAGGAATCCTAAATGGGGATGAAAGATCTATAATGTCATCTTCTTTCACAGAAGGGGAGTGTGTTTTAGAGAATATGTCATCCTTTTGTATTAAGAATTCTTCATAAGGAGGAGATAAATCAATGTATTTATCCAAGGGCTCATCCCAAAAAGTAGAACTATCCATAATGGCTTCATGAGGAAGAGAGTAATCAACATCAAAATCCAAAGGTTCATCCCAAATAGGAGGATTATCCACAATGGGTTCATAAGGAAAAGAGTAATCAACATCGAAATATAAAGGTTCATCCCAAATAGGAGGATTATCATCCCTATCCATAAAGTGCATTGTAGGAGTGTCATAAGTCATTAAAGTTTTATCCCTAAAGGGGAAAGTAGGATCATAGAAAAGACATATATTAGGAGAAGAATAATCATCAATCCCTAACTCATCTTTGTAAAGGTCAATTGAAGAAGTTGTTGAGGAAGATGAAATAGGAATAGAATCAATAAAGATCTCATTCACACAATTTTCATCCTCACTTCCATGTACCTCATTAAGGTATCTATTATCTTGAACAACAAAAGCCTCATCAAAGTACTCAAAATAAGAGTCATACATGTTGAATACTAAAAGCATGAAAATGTAAATGTTTTTGTATTTTTAAAGAAATTTTGCAATTTTTTTAATTTTTGAAATATAAATGCAAGCGCATAAAAGAAACCTAATCTTAATGCAAGAAAACAAATGATCTAACACCAAAAAGAAAGATTTGTCTATCGCGGGTTCACCAAAATGTATAGGGAAGGTGAACACACAAGATAATGCAAAGGGAGATCTAACACAATAGAGCATCTAAATCCACAAAACAAAGGAGGGTAAGCATGTCAGGTTCACCAAAATGTATAGGATAAAATATGGATGGGGTCCTAGAACAATGGCTTGTACATAAAAGAGACTCCAAAACCAATATTTTATACTTACGTTTGAATTGTATTGATATGGAAAGTAAATGTAGATGACTAATATTGAAATTAAGAAATAAAAGTACTTACCTCTAAAAAAGAATCGGCTGAAAACCCTATCAAATGATCTCAAAAATAGTTGATTTTCATAAAATTGAACCGAAACTGTGAGATCTACAAAACCCAAAAATCTTTTCTCCAAATTCACACAGGTAGACTTTGACCTTTTAAAAGGTCAAAGACCACATTATTTATTTGAAGTCCGATTCTGATTCTATTTGCAAATCCTGAAAGATTTCCGAAAAGGGAATCCAAATTCGCTCTCAGATCTGAGATTTTGCACTTGTACCTGCAAGAAAAATGGTTTTGTTGTTTTTTTGGGGAGTTTGCCTTGGTCAAACCCCAGTTTGGAATCAACCTTAATATTGAAATTGAAATGGAGAATTCTAGCAAGTAGTAGAAAAGGATCTAACAATGAAGCTATGCAATTCAATAGATATGCAATTGTATTTGAAATGTAAATAAGTATATTGATATGAAAGCTTGAACACAACAATAAATGTAAATCAAACCTCCATGATTGTATGCTTGGAATCCACCTTGAGGGAAGAATGAAATGAATCTTGAAGATGTACAAAGGATCTTGAAGGAAGATCACACCATCATGATGGCTAGATCTAGGGTTTAAATGATGAATCTTGAATGCTTGAACCAAATACCTTCAATAGCTTGAATGCTTGAATCCTTGATCTTCAATGGAGAACTTGGATGAAGAAGAAGACTTGAATACTTGAATAAATGCTTTCTTGATCACCTTGAGAACTTGAGAGCTTGATTGCCAAAACTTGATGATTGAGTGATATGAAAATGAGAGAGGAAGGCCTCCTTTTATAGTGATCTAGGGCACACTCCTCTAGATGGGCCACCTTAGAGAATTAAATCTCAATTAGGTCCTCACCTTTAGAAAATATACCTTGATTAAATGCAATTAAAGGATTTACCATTTTGGAGCTCGAAACAGCCGACCTAGAGGCGGAGAAATAATTATCCCGAAAGCTAAACTACTGAAGATGACAATTTGAAATCCTGGCGGGAAGAGGTCAGGGTCGAGGTCAACCTTGAGCTAGTCAGGGTCAAGGTCGACCCTGACCTAGTCAGGGTCAAGGTTGACATTGACCTCAAACCCTAATTTTGGCAGGATTTGTAGTAGAGGTTCCAGAAGATGCTAGAAACTGGGAAATTGATGTCTAAATAGGACTAGATGTCTAGGATAGATAGAAAATCCTCTATTTGATGTGATGAAGGACTAGGAGGTCTCATTTCTAAACCCTACCTAGAAAATGGAGCCATTAAAGAGGAAAAACTAGCAAAAGTCCCTAAGACCTTAACCCTAATTTCACCTAGAATGAAGAAATCAAGTGCAAAGAAGAAGTGGAAGACAAGGGAGAGTGCAAATATGCCAATCATGACCCTAAACCACTTACTTGGAGGGCTAAATGCTCTTAACATGAAATTGCTTCCATTTTAAGATGATACAATATATATGTACAAATCATATAAAGTAAGCAATCTAGCTTGGGTTTGAACTCATTTTTTATGCAGGATCAATCAAAGCCCAACACTTCTTCAAAGAGACTACATTTTGATGATCCCCCTATGACATAGGATGTATTTTTAGTTTTGTGGTCATTTAAAGATGCCACTTGGCACATTTTGAGATGGCATATATGCCACATTGTACACCTTAAAACATTGATTTTGTAGACATTTTGAAATGGCATGTGCCATATTTGTATATGGAGATACTTTTGATACATTTGATACTTTGTATATATAGAACATGTTCATTTATATGTTATATTTGTGTCATCTTTTGTATATACATATTTATTATTCATGTTTATGGAATTGAATGGTGAAGTTATATCTTGACTATGATTATCATTATGATTTAAATTATATTTTATTGAAGTTACATTTGTTTTTCTTTACTCTAGAATACCCTATTCATGGAGCTTATTATGTTTGAGGTTTAACTTCTATAGATTTCCTATGTTCTTATGTTTCATACCATTATATATACTCACTTGAGCCACTTATTACTACATTGTTTTAATACTATGTATATACTCACTATGTATACAACTCATCATATTGGGGTCACTTGAGCCACAAAAGATCGCTACAGAATCGTGCTTAGTGCACCTTGGGGTCACTTGGATCAAGCATGGTCGTGAGCATTCCAGTGACTCCCTGGGTGAAATGAGGTTGTCACTGGCATTTACTCGGCCAACTAGAGTTGATGGAGTAGATGGTTTGATGCAATGTCAGATGGTTTGAAAGATACGCTGCTGAGCCACTTTCAACTGACCCTCACTGCAAGTTTTGGCATCGAATGAGATCCTCTTGCCAAATGCAAATGAAGTTGAATCACCCAAAATTGAGAGAGGTTATTTTAGACCTCAGAAACATGATCCCGTAGCCCTTGATGGTTTGTCAATACCTCTCACAAGATCTGAGATACGAGCCATGGAAGATCATTGCAAAATCATGCTTAGTGCACCTTGGGGTCACTTGGGTCGAGTGTGGTCGTGAGTGTTCCAGTGACTCCGTGGGTGGAACAAGGTTGTCACTGGTGTTTACCTAGCCAATCAGACTGGATGGAGCAGACGGTTCCATGCCAAGTCAGATGGTCAGATAAGAGATGCTTTTAACTGACCCTCACTACAAGTTTTGACATCGACTGAGATCACCTTGCCAAATGAAAATGAAGTTGAATCACCCAAAATGGAGAGATGTTATAGTAGACCTCAGAAACATGATCCTATAGCACTTGACAATTTGTTGATACCTCTCACGAGCTCCAAGATACAAGCCTCAGAAGATTGCTCCCCAATCCTACTTAGTGCACCTTGGGGTCACTTGGGTCGAGCGTGGTTGCAAGCATTCCCCTGACTCCATGGGTCAAACGAGGTTGTCACTAGCATTTACCCAGCCAACCAGAGCTGATGGAGTAGATGATTTGATGCTAGGTTAGATGGTTTGAAAGATACACTGCTAAGCCGCTTTCAACTGACCCTCACTGCAAGTTTTGGCATTGACTGAGATCATCTTGCCAAATGCAAACAAAGTTGAATCACCCAAAACTGAGAGAGGTTATTGTAGACCTCATAGACATGATCTTGTAGCACTTGATGGTTTTTTGATACCTCTCATGAGCCTTGAGATACAAGCCATGAAATATCACTACCCAATCATGCTTAATGCACCTTGGGGTCACTTGGGTCAAGTGTGGTCGCAAGCATTCCTGTGACTTCATGGGCAGAACAAGGTTGTCACTGGCATTTACCAGCCAACCAAAGCCATTGGAGTAGATGGTTTGATACTAGGTCTAATAGTTTGAAAGATATGCTCCTGAGCTACTTTCAACTAACCCTCATTACAAGTTTTGGCATCGACTGAGATCGCCTTGCCAAATGCAAACAAAGTTGAATTGCCAAAAAATGAGAGAGGTTATTGTAGACCTTAGAAACATGATCCTATAGCCCCTAATGGTTTGTTGATACCTCTCATGAGCTCTAAGATATGAGCCCTGGAAGATCACTGCCCAATCATGCTTAGTGCACCTTGGGGTCACTTGGGTCAAGCATGGTCGCGAGCATTCCCATGACTCCATGGGTGAAACAAGGTTGTCACTAGTGTTTAACTAGCCAATAGGAGTTGATGGAGTAGATGGTTTGATGCTAGGGTGGATGGTTTGAAACATATGTTGCTGATCCACTTTCAACTGACCCTCACTGCAAGTTTTGGCATCGACTGAGATTGCCCTGCCAAATGCAAATGAAGTTGAATCACCCAAAACTAAGAGAGGTTATTGTAGACCTTAAAAAAAAAATCCCACAACCCCTAATAGTTTGTCAATGCCTCTCATGAGCTCTGAGATATGAGCCCCAAAAGATCACTTTCTAATCGTGCTTAGTGCCCTTGGGGTCACTTGGGTCGAGCATGGTCGCGAGTGTTCTAGTGACTCTGTGGGTGGAATGGGGTTGTTACCAATGTTTACTCAGCCAACCAGAGCTAATGGAGCAGACGGTTTGATGCTAGGTCAGATGGTTTGAAACATATGTTGCTGAGCCGCTTTCAACTGACCCTCACTACAAGTTTTGGCATCGATTGAGATCGCTTTGCCAAATGCAAATGAAATCAAATCACCTAGAATCAAGAGAGGTTATTGTAGACCTTAGAAACATGATCTTGTAGCACCTAACATTTTGTTAATACCTCTCATAAGGTCTGAGATACGAGCCATGAAAGATTTCTACCCAATCGTGCTTAGTGCACCTTGGGGTCACTTGGGTCGAGTGTAGTCGCGAGTGTTCTGATGACTCCGTGGGTGGAATGAGGTTTTCAATGGTGTTTACCTAGCCAACTAGAGCTGATGGAGCAGATGGTTCAATGCTAGGTCAGATGATTTGAAACATACGTTGCTGAGCCGCTTTCAACTGACGCTCATTGCAAGTTTTGGCATCGACTGAGATCACCTTGCCAAATGCAAACGAAGTTGAATCACCCAAAATTGAGAGAGGTTCTTGTAGCCCTCAAAAGCATGATCTCATATCACCTAACAATTTTTCAATACCTCTCACGAGGTCTAAGATATGAGCCATGGAAGATTGCTGCCCAATCATGCTTAGTGCACCTTGGGGTCACTTGGGTCAAGTGTGGTCGCAAGCATTCCCGTGACTCTGTGGGTGGAATGGGGTTGTCACTAGTGTTTACCTGGCCAACTAGAGCTAATGGAGTAGATGGTTTGATGCTAGGTCAGATAGTTTGAAAGATACACTGCTGAGCCGCTTTCAACTGACCCTCACTACAAGTTTTGGCATCGACTGAGATCGCCTGGCCAAATGCAAATGAAGTCTAATCACCCAAAACAAAGAGAGGTTATTGTAGACCTTGGAAACATGATCCTATAGCACTTGAAAATTTTTCTATACCTCTCACGAGGTCCAAGATATGAGCCCTGAAAAATCACTACCTAGTCATGCTTATTGCACCTTGGGGTCACTTGGGTCAAGCATGGTTGCGAGCATTCTTGTGACTCCGTGGGTAGAATGGGGTTGTCACTAGAATTTACCTAGCCAATTAGAGCTATTGGAGTAGATCATTTGATGCTAGGTCAGATGGTTTGAAAGATACGTTGTTGAGCCGCTTTCAACTAACCCTCACTACAAGTTTTGGCATCGACTTAGATCGCCGTGCCAAATGCAAATGAAGTTGAATCACCCAAACTAAATGAGGTTATTGTAGACTTCAAAAACACAATCCTCTAGCACCTGACAATTTTTCAATACCTGTCACAAGCTTCGAGATACAAGCCATGGAATATCGCTACCCAATTGTGCTTAGTGCACCTTCGGGTCACTTGGGTCGAGCATGGTCGTGAGCATTCCCGTGACTTCATGGGTAGAATGGGGTTGTCACTGGTGTTTACCTAGATAATCAGAGCCAATTAAACAAATGGTTTGATGCCAGGTCAGACGGTTTGAAAGATATGCTACTGAGCCGCTTTCAACTGACCCACACTATAAGTTTTAGCATCGACTGAGATCATCCTGCCATATGCAAATGAAGTCGAATCACCCAAAACTAAGAGAGGTTATTGTAGACCTCAAAAAAAATCCCATAGCCCCTAACAATTTGTCGATGCCTCTCATGAGCTCTGAGATACGAGCCCCAGAAGATCACTACCCAATCTTGCTTAATGCACCTTGGGGTCACTTGGGTTGAGCGTGGTCGCAAGCGTTCCCATGACTCCATGGGTGGAATGAGGTTGTCATCAGTGCTTACCTAGCCAATCAGAGTTGATGTAGAAAATGGTTCGATGCTAGGTCAGACGGTTTGAAAGATATGCTGCTGAGCCTCTTTCAACTAACCCTCACTACAAGTTTTGGCATCGACTGAAATTGCCATGCCAAATGCAAACAAAGTTGAATCACCCAAAACTAAGAGAGGTTATGGTAGACCTTAGAAAAATGACCTTGTAGCACTTGATGGTTTGTCGATACCTTTCATGAGCTCTGAGATACAAGCCCTAGAAGATCGCTGCCCAATCATGCCTAGTGCACCTTGGAGTCACTTAGGTTGAGTGTGGTCACGAGCGTTCCCGTGACTTTATGGGTGGAATAGGGTTGGCACTGGCATTTAACTAGCCAACTAGAGCTAATGGAGTAGATGGTTTGATGCTAGGTCAGACGGTTTGAAAGATACACTGCTGAGCTGCTTTCAACTGACCCTCACTACAAGTTTTGGCATCGATTGAGATTGCCGTGCCAAATGCAAATGAAATCAAATCACCCAAAACTGAGAGAGGTTATTGTAGACCTCAAAAATAGGATCTTGTAGCACCTAATGGTTTGTTGATACCTCTCATGAGATTTGAGATATGAGCCATAGAAAATCACTACCCAATCGTGCTTAGTGCACCTTGGGGTAACTTGGGTCGAGCACGGTTGTGAGTGTTCCCATGACTCCGTGGGTGGAATGGGGTTGTCACTAGTATTTACCTAGCCAACCAGAGCTAATGGAGTAAATGGTTTGATGCCAGGTCAAACAGTTTGAAACATACATTACTGAGTCACTTTCAGTTGACCCTCACTGTAAGTTTTGGCATCGATTGAAATCACCATGCTGTCGAATCACCCAAAATTGAGAGAGGTAATTGTAGACCTTAGAAATAGGATCTTGTAGCACCTAACAGTTTGTCCATACCTCTCATGAGCTTTGAGATATGAGCCATGGAAGATCGCTACCTAATCGTGCTTAGTTTACCTTGGGGTCACTTGGGTCAAGCATGGTCGCGAGCATTCCCGTGACTCCGTAGGCAAAATAGGTTTGTCACTGACATTTACCTAGCCAACCAAAGTTGATGGAGTAGATGGTTTGATGCCAGGTCAGATGGTTTGAAACATACATTGCTGAGCCACTTTCAACTGACCCTCACTGCAAGTTTTGGCATCGACTGAAATGGCCCTGCCAAATGTAAACAAATTCAAATCGCCCAAAACTGAGAGAGGTTATTGTAGACCATAGAAAAAAGATCTTGTAGCCCCTAATAGTTTTTCGATACCTCTCACGAGCTTTGAGATGAGAGCTATAGAAGATCGCTGCCTAATCATGCTTAGTGCACCTTGGGGTCACTTGGGTCGAGCATGGTTGCGAGCGTTCCCGTGACTCTATGGGTGGAATGGGGTTGTCACTGGTGTTTACCAGACTAACTAGAGCTAATGGAGTAGATGGTTCAATGCCAAGTTAGATGGTTTGAAAGACATGCTGCTAAGCCGCTTTCAACTGACCCTCACTACAAGTTTTGGCATTGACTGCGATCACCTTGCCAAATTCAAATGAAGTTGAATCGCCCAAAACTAAGAGAGGTTATTATAGATCTCAAAAACATGATCCTATAGGACCTAATGGTTTGTCAATACCTCTCACGAGGTCCGAGATATGAGCCATAGAAGATCACTGCCCAATCGTGCTTAGTGCACCTTGGGGTCACTTGGGTCGAGCATGGTCGCGAGTGTTCCCGTCACTCCATGGGTGGAACGAGGTTGTCATTGGTGTTTAACCTACCAAATAAAGCTGATGGAGAAGATGGTTCGATGCCAAGTTAGACAGTTTGAAACATACGTTGCTGAGCCGCTTTCAATTGACCCTTACTGCAAGTTTTGGCATCGACTGAGATTGCTCTTCCAAATGCAAATGAAGTCAAATCGCCCAAAAATGAGAGAGGTTATTGTAGACCTCAGAAACATGATCCTAGAGCCCTTTATGGTTTGTCAATACCTCTCATGAGCTCCAAGATAAAAGCCCTGAAAGATCGCTGCCCAATCATGCTTAGTGCACATTGGGGTCACTTGGGTCGAGCATGGTCGCGAGCGTTCCCATGACTCCGTGGGTAGAATAGGGTTGTCACTAGTGTTTACCTGACCAATCAAAGCTGATGGAGTAGATGGTTTGATGCCAGGTTGGATGGTTTGAAAGATACATTGTTGAGCCACTTTTAACTGACCCTCACTTCAAGTTTTGGTATCGACTGAGATTGTCTTGCCAAATGCAAACAAAGTTGAATCGCCCAAAATTGAGAGAGGTTATTGTAGACCTTAGAAACATGATCTCGTAGCCCATGATGGTTTCTCAATACCTCTCACGAGCTCTGAGATATGAGCCCCAGAAGATCATTTCCTAATCGTGCTTAGTGCACCTTGGGGTCACTTGGGTCGAGCGTGGTCGCGAGCGTTCTCATGACTCTGTGGGTGGAATGGGGTTGTCACTAGTGTTTACCTGACCAATTGGAGCCAATGGAGTAGACGTTTCAATGCCAGGTTGGATGGTGTGAAAGATACGCTGCTGAGCCACTTTCAACTGACTGTTAGTGGTATGGTTGAAATTTGAACTATGAAACTAATCATGATTAAGCTTGTGAAATTTGAACTATGAAGCTTATTATGTTTGAGGTTTAACTTTTATAGATTTTTTGAAATGATAAAAAATAATATTCTTAAAGCATTATAAACAACAATCAAACATGTATGAATTCAAACCATGCAAATGACATAAGTAAATGACATGTAAGATCCCTTCTTGGCACTATTGGCCACCCATACATGATTTTGGTCATAAGTCCTTATCAAGAGTTTTAGAAAATTTAACTTTTAAATCAAATTGATTGTTACAAATTTCTATTATAGGCTTCAAAAGATCTCAATTAACTATTAAGGATCCTTTTGTCCTTCTATCTCTGATTGGATCCATGGTGACCATAGGCGTCTTCATAGGTGCTCCTGCACAAGTTACAATCCACATACAAAACCAAGTTTATTGACTCAAAATACAATCTAAGAAAGGTGAAATTAATGTATTGAAATTAAGCTTAATGAACTTAGAAAAAAATGCACTAAGTTAACTTATTACCTAGTCAAGTGTTCCTGAAGGGTCATCTCTTTGCTTCAGGATCTCCAATAGTGCTTCATGATCAGTAGTACTAATAGTCCAAAGTTCTTTTGTCTTTCATCTTCCTTGATGCTTTGACAACTTGACATTTGTTGCTATAAAAAGGTGTGAATACATGAGAATAGTTTTGTGCTTCTCATAGTCTTCAAATGTGGGAATTCCATTCTTACTAATCATGTATGTTCCTAGCCATGTTCCTGCAACAACAACTGAACCAATAGGATATGTGAACCCATCACCATCTGTCATCGATTGTAAAAGCTTATGTTTACCTTGTACACAATGTGCTAACCAATAATCTGACCTCTCATCATTCCCCTACAGTGCAACCAATGCAAAAACATTTCCTGGCTTCAGAAGATCTGAAAGATGGTCATAGTCAACTGAAGTGTCCATTTCATCATTTCTTATAGAGAGTGTCAAAGATAAATGAGTTAGATACTGTGGAACCCATGTATCCACCCACTCACTTGACTCACAATGATCCCAATCATACTGAAAACACATGGGGCAAAAACAAGCCAACTCTCATGTCCAAATGGTCCATGTACTACTATTGGAGCTTCAAAATGAAAGCATTTTTGAAGAGTCTTTCACTGTTTGACAATCCAATCTATCTCCTTTAGTTCCCTCCTCAACCAACCAAAAGAATCTATGCACTATAGAATCAAGTGTCCCCCTTGTGACAATGCTAAAGTACACCGATCAACAATAGAATGAGCATCAAGAAGTACAACACCTAAAATCCTCAATTGCTCCTTAACTAGAGATCTCTTCACACACACACCTGCTCCATCATGCTCCCCTTTCCCATGCCCTGACTCAAAAAAACTCCAAATATGAGGTACACCTCTCTCCACATGCATTCTACCCAACCAATAAAACATTCTGGCATTCTTAAATTGACTAGTGCAATTATTCGACCAAATGAGATTCCTATCCATAGCAATACCATTTTCCTACAAGAAGTCAAAATAGTTCTAGAAATAATGTTTAACAAACTCATGAGAGTGAGACTTGTCATTGGTCATATAAAAATGGTACTCTCTGATTATCTTTCACTCATCTTTTGTGCTATTAGGGGAATGTCTATATGTGATGTGTACAAAAATAGCAACCTGAATGGAATTGTAATATTGAGCTTGAGTCTCATTTTGGGGCTGCAATGTATAGTTCTCCGCAAAGTCTACAATGGATATAATAGTTCCAATGGGGAAAGTGTCCTTACATGTCCTGAATTGTTGATCCAACCATTAAGACTTGTGACTATGCCTTGCATACTTGTAAAAAAGATTTGTCTTGAAATTTGAGATAAAATCAGCAACATTGTATTCTTTTGCAACTAACTCACATCTAGAGCCTTCACCTCCACTCTTCAATGTATATTTCACCATTTCATATACCTCTTTTTTGATGAGTGTCTTTCCAAAATTGCATTCAAAACCCTCATGAAAACATGTTCTAAACTTGGACAAGCCACCACATTCTGAGCACTTGTCATTTAAGAAATCTTTTTTATAAAATAAACAACCATCATCTCTATGACATAAAAATTGATCTAGCAAGTCTCTGATGATTTGGGAAGACCACTTGCACCACAATCCTCTAGCATTTCATTATTATGGAAAGTAGAATGAATGGACCGTAATAATTCATGATGCATTGAAAACTCAACATGTATTCCGAATCTTAAGGGGTATGTAATAAAATGGCTTCACGGATTCAAAAGACCTTTGTGATATTTTCAATGTTGGATGCGTCTCACAAAATTTTTTATACAACATTGTTTGACTTACCTCCACATAATGTTTAGGATGTGGAGTGCAGTCTTGATTGCCAACTCTCAACTTCAAGACATCCTTCACATTTGGTGACACTCTTGAGTTAGCATCCCAAAATTGTTGAATTTCATTCTTGACAACATCTATTAGCTTCTGATCAAAATGTGGAAGTCTCCCACCATAAGCCCATGTATCAATTTGAAGCAGATCATCAAGTATTTCTCTTCTTGCAAGTGTTGTACCCAAAGTTTTATGGTCTATATTGAAGTCAACACAAGTTTGTCTCATCAAACGAGCCTTTCTCAACTGATGACTTACTAAGGAGGTTGTAATAATCCTCCGATCAAATCTCTTATCTTTTTGTCTGCTAGTCTTCCCAATGCTATTGAGAGCATTGAAAAGATTCTTCACAACAATGACATTTCTCTCCATTTTCTTCTTCACATGTAGCTTCAATTTCAAAAGCACAGGTCTCATCTTTTGCATCTTTAACAACTGCACAAAAATTTGACATTGCTCAACCAATGTCTTGTTTCCAAAAAATTGATCATAAAGGCTTGAAGCCCACAACCTAATGGTTCTATGTGACCTCTATCCTTCCCAATTATTCATAATGTTCTCCTTAATTTCAATTAACCTTTTAGGTCTTCCTAAAAGCCCCGAATTTGAAGTTTGATTATCTTTATTGCAAGGGACTTCATTTCGCATATAATTTGGAGATGTGTAATGTTAATGTGGTTCTTGTGCAACATTTTCATTCCCCAAGTCTACATTTTCAATCTCCATCTGTACATTTTCAAATTCAACATCCTCTTCACTTACAACTACATTTACGGGGTCTGATTGATTAATGTTTAACATACCTTCTCTCCTTCTTCGGTGATTTTCCTTATCTTTTTCCCTATATGCTTGAATTTCTTCATCCGTCAACTTCCTCTTGCGTTTAGCCTTTCAACGACTGTTGCTTCCATTGGTGAGACCACAAGTCAACAAAAATCAAACAATGGGCCCCAAATCACATTTTTTTTTCTGCAACGTGTGAAAATAGTATAAAATCTCATGATTGTCTGGTCTGTGGGGATAGGGAATATTTTGGTCAAATATTACTTGTCCAAAATTAGGTATTCAATTTCATATCGGGTACCCGATATTCCTAGGCAGATGAAAAAAAGGATGGGAGCAAATGAAAAAAATTGAACTTTTACATATATTAATGTATATAATATATATATATATATATCTATATATATATAAAAGAGGCATATGATATATATAATGTTTATATTATATATATACTAATGTATTATAATATACTAATGTATTATATGTACTAATGTATTATATACTAATGTATATAATATATAAAATATATTATATATATACTAATGTATACTAATATATTATATATAATATTACCTTTTAGCTATTATTTTTTTCTAATTTTTCCTGTATGATGCTTTTGTATACGAATTGTGGATATTCTCTGGGAAACTATCTGAGGAAGATGCAGTAGCCAATCTACGTCCTTTGGATCAAAAAGATGATCTATAAAACTTAACCTAAAAATTTAGTTCTGCTAACAAAAATGTCTAATCGTGTAGCAAGGTACAGAAGCTCAGCAAAGGTGTAACAAATTAATATGCAAATATTTTTGTCTGTAATAGTATTTTTTGAATTTATTATGATATTGATCCAATTTGATGCACCTTCACTATTTGATCAATCCCTTCCATTGCATTTCACTTGGTTTTCTCATTTTGCACATCATAGGCCAAGATTTGATAACAGATATGACCTTGGTACTACCAGCGTTAATGATAAATTTTACCTTTTAGCTATTATTTTTTTGTCATTTTTCCTGTATGATGCTTTTGTTTACGAATTGTGGATATTCTATGGGAAAATTTTCATTTTTTACCGTAGGATGCCTTTGTATACAAATTTTAGAGAATCTCTTGCAGAAATATGGAAATTATAATCTTCCCCGTAGAGCATACATTAATGAAGTTCTTCGTGCCTTAGCAGAGGAAACCGGCTAGATTGTTGAAGCTTATGGTACTACATATAGAAATGTGATATGTGTCAAAAGGGGTCATGGGGACTTCCTAGGGGTCCTACTATGCCTTATCATGCGTTAGGACCCCTAGGAAGTCCCCATGACCCCTTTTGACACTTTGGAATGATCAAGTGTGTCTTAAGGGGTCTTAGGACCCCTTCAGACACACTTGAACATTCAAATGTGTCAAAAGGGGTCATGGGGACTCCCTAGGGGTCCTAAAACTTGATAAGGAATCCTTAAGACACAATTGATCATTCCAAAGTGTCAAAAGGGGTCATGGGGACTCCCTACGGGTACTACTATGCCTTATCATGCATTACGACCCCTAGGAAGTCCCCATGACCCCTTTTGACACTTTGGAATGATCAAGTGTGTCTTAAGGGGTCTTAGGACCCCTTCAGACACACTTGAGTATTCAAATGTGTCAAAAGGGTTCATGGGGAATCCCTAGGGGTACTAACACTTGATAAGGCATAGTAGGACCTCTAGGGAGTCCCCATGACCCCTTTTGACACACTTGAAAGCTCAAGTGTGTCCGAAGGGGTCCTAGGACCCCTTAAGACACACTTGAGCATTCAAATGTCTCAAAAGGGGTAATGGGGACTTCTTAGAGATCATAACATGTGATAAGGCATACTAGGACCCCTAGGGAGTCCCCATGACCAATTTTGACACATTTGAACACTCAAGTTTGTCCAAAGGGCTCCTAGGAACTGTTAAGACACACTTGAGTGTTCCAATGTGTCAAAAAGGGTCATGGGGACTCCCTATGGGTCCTAACACATGATAAGGCATACTAGGACCCCTAGGGAGTCCCCATGACCCCTTTTGACACATTTGAATGCTCAAGTGTCTTCAAAGGGATCCTAAGACCCCTTAAGACACACTTGAGCATTCCAATGTGTCAAAAGGGGTAATGGGGACTCCCTAGGGGTCCTAACACATGATAAGGCATACTAAGACCCCTAGGGAGTCCCGATGACCCCTTTTGACACATTTGAATGCTCAAGTGTGTTCGAAGGGGTCGTAGGACCCCTTAGGACAGTTGAGCATTCCAATATGTCAAAAGGGGTCATGGGGACTTCATAGGGGTCCTAACACATGATAAGGTGTACTAGGACCCCTGGGGAGTCTCGCTAACCCCTTTTGATACATTGGAACACTCAAGTGTGTCTTAAGGGGTGTTAGAAAACTTTAAGACACACTTGAGCATTCCAATGTGTCAAAAGGGGTCATGGGGACTCCCTAGGGGTCCTAACATGTGATAAGGTGTACTAGGACCCCTTGGGAGTCCCCATGACCCCTTTTGACACATTTAAATGCTCAAGTGTGTCAGAAGGGGCCCTAAGACCCCTTAAGACACACTTGAATGTTCAAATGTGTCAAAAGGGGTCATGGGCACTCCCTAGTCCTAATGTGTGATAAGGCATACTAGGACCCCTTGGGAGTCCCCATGACCCCTTTTGATACATTTGAATTCTCAAATGTGTCCGAAGGGGTCCTAAGACCCCTTAAGACACACTTGAGTGTTCCAATGTGTCAAAAGGGGTCATGGGGACTCCCTAGGGGTCCTAACACATGATAAGGTGTACTAGGAACCCTAGGGAGTCCCCATGACCCCATTTGACAAATTTGAATGCTCAAGTGTGTTTGAAGGGGTCCTAGGACCCCTTAAGACACACTTGAGTGTTCAAATGTGTCAAAAGGAGTCCCCATGACCCCTTTAGATAGATTTGAATGCTCAAGTGTGTTCAAAGGGGTCCTAGGACCCGTTAAGACACACTTGAGTGTTCAAATGTGTCAAAAGGGGTCATGGGGACTCCGTAGGGGTCCTAACATCTGATAAGGCATACTAGGACCCCTAGGGAGTCCCCCTGACACCTTTTGACACATTTGGAAGCTCAAGTTTGTCTGAAGGGGTGCAAAGACCCCTTAAGACACACTTGAGCATTCCAATGTGTGAAAATGGGTCATGGGGACTCCTTAGGGGTCCTAACATGTGATAGGGCATACTAGGACCCCTAGGGAGTCCCCATGACCCATTTTCACACATTCAAATGCTCAAGTGTGTTCGAAGGGGTCCTAAGACCCCTTAAGACACAATTGAGTGTTCAAATGTGTCAAAAGGGGTCATGGGGACTTTCTAGGGGTTCTAACACATGACAAGGTGTACTAGGACCCCTAGGGAGTCCCCATGACCCCTTTTGACACAATTGAATGCTCAAGTTTGTCCAAAGGGCTCCTAAGACCCCTTCAGACACACTTGAGCATTCAAATGTGTCAAAAGGGGTTATTGGGACTCCCTAGGTGTCCTAACGTGTGATAAGGCATACTAGGACACCTAGGGAGTCCCCATGACCCCTTTTGACACATTTAAATGTTCAAGTATGTTCGAAGGGGTCCTAAGAGCCCTTAAGACACACTTGAGCATTCTAATGTGTCAAAAGGGGACATGGGGATTCCCTAGGGGTCCTAACATGTGATAAGGCATACTAGGAACCCTAGGGAGTACCTATCACCCCTTTTGACACATTTGAATGCTCAAGTGTGTCCAAAGGGGTCCTAAGACCCCTTAAAACACACTTGAGCATTCAAATGTGTCAAAAGGGTTCATGGGGCCTCCCTAGGGGTCTTAACATGTGATAAGATGTACTAGGACTTGTAGCAAGTCCCCATGACCCCTTTGGACACATTTGAATACTCAAGTGTGTTTAAAGGGGTCCTAAGACCCTTGAAGACATGCTTGAGTGTTCCAATGTTTCAAAAGGGGTCATGGGGACTCCCTAGGGGTCCTAATGTGTGATAAGACATACTTGGACCCCTAGGCAGTCCCCATGACCCCTTTTGACACATTTGAAAGCTCAAGTGTGTTTGAAGGGGTCCTAATATCCCTTAAGACACCCTTGAGCATTCCAATATGTAAAAAGGGGTCATGGGGAGTCCCTAGGGGTGCTAACATGTGATAAGGTGTACTAGGACCCCTAGGGAGTCCCCATGATCCATTTTGACACATTCAAATGCTCAAGTGTGTCTGAAGGGGTCCTAAGACCTCTTAAGACACACTTGAGTGTTCAAATGTATGAAAAGGGGTCATAGGGACTCCCTAGGAGTCCTAACATGTGATAAGGTGTACTAGGACCCCTAGGGAGTCCCCATGACCCCTTTTGACACATTTGAATGCTCAAGTGTGTTCGAAGGGGTCCTAAGGCCCCTTAAGACACACTTGAGCATTCAAATGTGTCAAAAGGGATCATGGGGACTTCCTAGGGGTCCTAACCCATGATAAGACATACTAGGACCCCTAGGGAGTCCCCATGACCCCTTTTGACACATTTGAATGCTCAAGCATGTTCGAAGGGGTCCTAGGACCCCTTAAGACACACTTGAGCATTCCAATGTGTCAAAAGGTGTCATGGGGACTTCCTAGGGGTCCTAACACCTAATAAGGTGTACTAGGACCTGTAGGGAGTCCCCATGACATGTTTTTACACATTTGAATGCTCAAGTGTGTCTGGAGGGGTCCTAGGACTACTTAAGACACACTTGAGCATTCCAATGTGTCAAAAGGGGTCATGAGGACTTCATAGGGGTCCTAACACATGATAAGGCATACTAGGACCGCTAGGGAGTCCCTATGACCTCTTTTGACACATTTGAATGCTCAAGTGTGTTTGAAGGCGTCCTAAGACCCCTTAAGACACACTTGAGCTTTCCAATGTGTCAAAAGGGGTCATGGGGACTTCGTATGGGGCTTAACTTGTAATAAGGCATACTAGGACCCGTAGGAATTCCCCATGACCCCTTTTGACATGTTGGAATGCTCAAGTGTGTCTAAAGGGGTCCTAGGACCCCTTCATACACACTTGAGCATTCCAACATGTCAAAGGGGGTCATGGGGACTTCCTAGGGGTCCTAACACATGATAAGGCATACTAGGACCCCTAGGGAGTCCCCATGACCCCTTTTGACACATTTGAAAGCTCAAGTGTGTCTGAAAGGGTCATAAGATCCCTTAAGACACCCTTGAGCATTCCAATTTGTCAAAAGGGGTTGTGGGAAGTCTCTAGGGGTCCTAACATGTGATAAGGTGTACTAGGACCCCTAGGGAGTCCCCATGACCCCTTTTGACACATTCAAATGCTCAAGTGTGTCCGAAGGGGTCCTAAGACCTCTTAAGACACACTTGAGTGTTCAAATGTATGAAAATGGGTCATAGGGACTCCCTAATAGTCCTAACGTGTGATAAGGTGTACTAGGACCCCTAGGGAGTCCCCATGACCCCTTTTGATACATTTGAATACTCAAGTGTGTTTGAAGTGGTCCTAAGACCCCTTAAGACACACTTGAGTGTTCAAATGTGTCAAAAGGGATCATGGGGACTTCCTAGGGGTCCTAACCCATGATAAGGCATACTAGGACCCCTAGGGAGTCCCCATGACTCCTTTTGACACATTTGAATTCTCAAGTGTATCTGAAGGGGTCCTCAGACCCCTTAAGACACACTTGAGCATTCCAATGTGTCAAAAGGTGTCATGGGGACTTCCTAGGGACCTGTAGGGAGTCTCCATGACTCCTTTTTACACATTTGAATGCTCAAGTGTGTCTGAAGGGGTCCTAGGACTCCTTAAGACACACTTGAGCATTCCAGTGTGTCAAAAGGGGTCATGAGGACTTCATAGGGGTCCTAACACATGATAAGGCATACTAGGACCCCTAGGGAGTCCCCATGACCCCTTTTGACACATTTGAATGCTCAAGTGTGTTTGAAGAGGTCCCAAGACCCTTTAAAACACACTTGAGCTTTCCAATGTGTCAAAAGGGGTCATGGGGACTTCCTAGGGGGCTTAACATGTAATAAGGCATACTAGGACCCATTGGAAGTCCCCATGACCCCTTTTGAAATGTTGGAATGTTCAAGTGTGTTTGAAGGGGTCCTAGGACCCCTTCATACACACTTGAGGATTCCAACATGTCAAAGGGAGTCATGGGGATTTCCTAGGGGTCCTAACACGTGATAAGGTGTACTAGGACCCCTAGGGAGTCCCCATGACCCCTTTTGACACATTTGAACTCTTGAGTGTGTCCGAGGGGGTCCTAAGACCCCTTAAGACACAATTGAGTGTTCCAATGTGTCCAAAGGGGTCATGGGGACTTCCTAGGGGTCATAACATGTGATAAGGTATACTAGGACCCATAGGGAGTCCCCATGACCCCTTTTGACACATTTGAATGCTCAAGTGTGTCTTAAGGGGTTAGGACACCTAGGAAGTCCCCATGATCCCTTTGGACACATTGGAATGCTCAAGTGTGTCTTAAGGGGTCCTAGGACCCCTTAAGACACACTTGAGCATTCCAATGCATCCAAAGGGATCATGGGGACTTCCTAGGGGTCCTAATATGTGATAAGGCATACTAGGACACCTAGGGAGTCCCCATGAGCCCTTTTGACACCTTTCAATGCTCAAGTGTGTCCAAAGGGGGCCTAGGACCCCTTAAGACACACTTGAGCATTACAATGTGTCAAAAGGGGTCATTCCAGATTCTTTAATGCTTCTAGTGAATTCAAATTTATTTCTTATAAAGATGAGATGTTAGTGAATGACTTCTTGCTAATACTACTCTTCCACCAAATCCAAATTGTATATGATTGTGATTGTATATCAACTAGTTACAAAATGTTCAGTTGAAGAGAAAATATTGCAATGATTAAGAAGAAAATTGGCTATGGAAAATCTAGTTATGAATTCTATTAAGAATGAAACTGTTAAGGAATTGCATGAATCACAAACCATGAAAATAACCTTCTGCAACAAAGAACATTCAAGCTATAGAATTTATTAACTCTGAATTTAAATGTCTTATCAGCATTGATTGAAGAGATTTGAGTAGCATCCATGGAAGAAATTTCATTAACTTCAGACAAAATCATCTAAAAAAATTCATTAACTTCAGGCGAAATCATTTAAGACAGACAAAAACAAAATTGTATTACTTAGAAACGATAGAGAAAGAAAATGAGATAAACCAAATTTATCAAATTCTTGCAATCCGCAACTTCTCTCCGAGTGCAAAATGAAAATCCATGGAGCCAAAATTATGGTGAAAATTAAATTCTTTGAGTAAGTCATTTAGAACGCACAAAATACTGTAACACATGATGATTTATAGAGAATTTATGATGGAATATGCTATTGAAAAGCCCGCAATCCCTACCATATCTCAGAGTACTAATGAGAAGCAATGGGGAAAGTCTAAGATAGAGGTGGCGTTGACATTGAAGCGGCAAGACATTCTTCATAATATTAGGGCAGTGCCATCGAAACGGCAAGGCTTTCCTCATAATGTCACGCTGCCGCTGATCTCTTCTTTAAATTTATTAATGCAGTCAGTTCTACGGTGCTTACATAATTTCTTATATAACTGCTCATTTTACCAAACCCTTCCCTACTCTCCATAATCTTCGACCGGTTCAAAGATCCATCTGGTTGTTCTTATTTAACCTCCTAATGACTCTGTTGAGCTACCAGATTATCAACAGGCATGGTACAATTGTCTGGTTCAACCAGAATCTATTTTGAGAACCTTTACAATTTAGCATCCCAGTTGAAAAAGTAGGGAAAGATACCATTTCACAGCCACAGGTGGTGGAAACAGAGTGATTCTCTTGCTGTCTGCTTCTATAATTTGCCTCTAGTGAACTATTCTTCAAAGCCTCCATTTTTGCGTAGCTAGGGTTTATGACACCTGTAAAAGGCACAACTATGCCCCTGTAGGGACTCATGCTCATGCTCAGAATCATATTATTTTCATGCATTCCCTAACATTTAATACAAATATTTAGCCAGCCACCTTTAAAGACCTAGAAGAAATGAAAAATAAAAATTAGGCCAAAAATACATACCGCATTTCTATATGTAGTATTGTCAGCTTCAACAATTCAGTCAGCTTCCTCTACTAAGGCATAAAGAACTTCATTAATGTCTTCTCTGGAAGGAAGATTGTAATTTCCATATTTCTGCAAGCCCTTAATTTTTTTTTTCATTATTGCTCTCCACCTCTGCTCTCTCAATTTAGTCATCTCCCTCTCCGCTGTAGTCAACTTAGCCATCCTTACCTACTCTTTAATAGAGATTCTCCAAAATTTGTATACAAAGGCATCCTATAGGAAAAAAATGAAAATTTTCCTAGAGAATATCCACAATTCGTATACAAAAGCATCATATAGGAAAAATGACAAAAAAATAATAGCTAAAAGGTAAAATTTATCATTAACTTTGGTAGTACCAAGGTCATACCCACTGTCAAATCCTGGCCTATGACGTGTAAAAGGAGAAAAGCAAGTAAAATGAAAGGGAAGCATGGATCAAATAGCGATGGTGCATCAAATCAGATCAATATCATAATAAATGTAGAAAATACTATTACAGACAAAAATATTTGCATATTAATGGGAAAGAGTGGGAAGAGCTTCTTGGACCCATGATAGAAGTTATAGATAAGGAGGAAGAGCTAGGAAGGGGAAAGAAGCAAAGGAAAGAACTAAGATGTGTGTGAGCCTATGTTAGATGATGATGATGATTACTCACCATTTGGTAGTAGCTCAAGTAGTGATAGAAGCTCTTCAGTGCACATGTACACTGACACAAAAAATTCAGATAGAGAAGTAACAAGTGTTGTGGAACTATCCAAAGAGCAATGTGAAATGAAGCCTCAAATTGGTTCATTAGCAGGCAAAGAATTTGGTTATGCACTTCATTCTAGCACCACAAATATTTCTATTAGAAATGCCTATTCATCAATGGCCTTGAATTTACAGGACTTGGGAAACCAGGTTACTCATGTTGGGTAATATCCCTCAAATGTAAGCTCATTGCCACCTTTGGCAAGGCAGTCTCCATCCTCATTTTACAACAAAGGGCAGCCATCTATGGTCCAAGGTTTTAATTCAGCTGACAAATGGAGAGCTTCTCAAGGTATGGATCTCTTTCATAGAGAAGTTCCTGATTCATCTCAAGGTTCTCGTTTAGGTGACCAACTCCTTCGAGGTCCACAAATAGACCCATTGATTTCCCAAATTGGTAAAAGGGTAGATGCAATTTTTGAAAGAGTATCCCAATTGAAGAGAAATAGAAATTCTAGTGAGCATAAATTTATTGCAAATCCAATGGGTGTATCTTCTCCACTGACAAATATAACTGCATTTCCAGAGACTTGAGTTTAAATGGAGACTGTTTGTTCCCAAACATGCCCCAGTTGAGCAGATGAACTAGATGTTTCTTGAGTAAAGAAGATAGTGGTTTATTAAAGCATCTACATTATCCCACTTGCTATCAGTTACTACTTTTTAAGCAGCTTGCCAGCTACTTCTGTGCAGGATTCCTATAATATATAATGTCCTCATGCAAGTACATGCCAGTTTTTGTAAACATTTTCAGCTCTAAAGTTTTAGTGAGAAATATCAAAGAAAAGGTTCTTGCATGTGTTATTTAGACACATATCAATAAATTAGGAACCAATTTTCTCCCATTACATGGTAGAAATGCCTAGATGAACACTTTGTCGGTATCAATAGGTAGCAAGATGAGGGAAGAAATATATTTGTGAAGAGGAAGTACAAATGTTACTTTCCAAAACCATTTGGAGAGTAATATTCTTCTTCTGATTGTAATGAGAAACTCAAAATGCAGAAGACACCAAATAGTTGGGGCATTTATTTGCTATGACCTATGTCAATTTCAGTTCAATTCCTAAGGATGATATTCTCAATGTGTAAAAATAAACTAATGTGTTATTTTAAAATGGTGTTGACTAAAATTTATGAACATATGTCAAATATCCATTTTTTCCAGAATTTGAAATAGAACCAGTGGCAATATAATCAAATTTGTGAATTTCACATCCAATCATTGGATGTTAATCAAAAGTAAAACACAGTAATATAAATTTGAACTGATAAACAATCTTAGTCTTACTTCAAACCTACTCCTGTGTATGTGGGTTCTTGGAGGTATCTACTAAACAATGTGTGGATCTGTAATGTCCCTATTTAGGACCTTACTCACTTTACTTAAAACTCCTAATTAGAATTTTTATTTCTAATGCTTGCTGTGATATTATTTAAGTTTTCCTTGCTCCTTACTGATTAATAATGTAATGAATTGGTTATCCTTCCCCTTCCCATTCCCCCCCCCCTCTCTCTCTCTCTCTCTCTCTCTCTCCTACTCTCTCCCCTTCCCCTTCCCCTTCTCTCTCTCTCTCTCTCTCTCTCTCTCTCTCTCTCTCTCTCTCTCTCTCTCTCTCTCTCTCTCTCACTCTCCTTCCCCTTCTCTCTCTATCCTACTCTCTCCTCTTCCCCCCCTCTATCTCTATCTCTATCCTCCCTCTCTCTCCCTCCCATACTCATACTCTCTCTCTCTCTATCACCCTCTCTCTCTATCCCTCTCTCTATCTCTCTCTCTTTCTCTCACCTTCTCACTCTCTCTCTTCCTCTCTCAGCCCCCACCACCTTCTCACTCTCTCTCTTCCTCAATGGTGGCCCATGAATTTTTTAAATGGTTGATTAATTTCCTTTGCTTCTTTCAATGGCCATCCATGATTTTTCTGCAGTCTTCCAACCTTTCGTACATAGTCATAAAATACATATTAATATATTATACATATAAAATAATATATAATATATAATGTAACATTTAATATTAATATATATTAAATAATATTTAAAATGTAAAATGTATATTATATAATATTTAATATATAATATTATATATAATATATAATCTAATATATAATTCTAAAATATAGTTTTTGATATTAATATATAATTAAATAATATTTAATGTAAAATGTATATTATATAATATTTAATATATATAATATATAATCTAATATATAGTTTTTAATATTAATATATATTAAATAGTATTTAATGTAAAATGTATATTATATAATATTTAATATATAATTGATATTATATAATATTTAATATATCTAATATATAGTTTTTTATATATAATATATCATATGAAGGATGGAGAAATGGAAGGGAGAAAGTGGAGGGAAGGGAAAGTGAAAATTCAAAATTCTGCTGTCATATTTGAGTACCCAAAAATATCGGGTACCCGATTAGGCTCAGTATTGCTTTGTGCACCAAATCTACATGGTCAACTCTTGAAATTTCTCAAATATGTGTTTTTCCCCTGTTTCTTTGAGTTCCAGACTTCGACAATGTAGCTGACGACTTTTTTTTCACTCGAATTTGATAAAATGAAAAGGGTATCTTAAGGAGATTATCAGCTTTCTATCGATATAATTGTTGTCAAATTTTGAATTCGGTAAGTAATTATTAGTTATTTTCTAATTGAGCTACCTCTAAAGTGTTGATTTATATACTGATTGAAAAATGACTATAACTTTCAGACAGTATAACATTTTTGAAATCAAAAAAATGCGTCACATTCTATGCTTCTCCTACTATAAGGAAGAAAAAATAAATTTGAATTTTGTAAAGTTTTGAATGAGTTAAGGTGGTCAGACATAGGAGTTTTTTTATTCTAAAAATGTTGTAGCAGAAAATTCATAATTAATTATTTTTTTGGAATAAAATTACAAAAAAATATGCGTCACATCTGGGCATGAGTCTACTACTTATATATTAAATCTTATAAAATTATATTATCATTTGATCATGATTAAGGTGGTCAAACATACACATACTTCTGATTTTTTTCCTAAAATTTTTGTACTGCTGTATTGAAATCTATAGTTTTCACCAATTATATTAATTTATTTTAGAAAAGGCCTAGTAGTTTAAAAACTACATTCAATTTCCTACAGATTCTATTCTTACAACTTTTTGGTATTAGGTTGATAGCTAGTTCAAATTTTCACGTCAAGTTGACTAACCTTGATTTTCTGATTTTTCATTGCCACTTTTGGGCATAGTTTGGCCCCTCATGATCTTGCACATACCCTATAGCAATCAACTTCTTAGGAGAAATGAGGAAATGTGGATGTCTCATGTATGATGACATCCCACAATGCATCAAATTTACAAGCCTCGGTGAGAAGCAACAAAAGGCAATTGATATTATTATGACACACTACCATGGCAATCAGGTCGGGATGTATTTGTTTATGATAGTTCAAGGAACAACAGGAACATGAAAGTCTTATCTAATTGGTGCCATCAGTTAAATTCTTCAGACTAAATATTTGCCAAGTCCTTCTCTGCTTCTATTACTTGCACCAACTGGAGTTGTAGATTTCAATATAGGAGATTCTACAATTCATTCAAAGTTGAGAATACCAATTAGAGATTTTTCTCAGCTATAAGGGATGCAACTTATAAGTTTGCAAGAATAAATGGCCCATATCAGGTATATTTTGATTGATGAAATGAGCTTCATTGGTCAAGACCTACTGGAAAATATACATTCTCGACTCAGACAAGCCTTCCCACAAAGTGCTGACATAAGATTTGCAGGTATACTTTAATTTTTTCTAATGATGCTATTTTTTGTGCTATAATATTTATTAATATAACTCATCTATAAATACAATCATGTAATATTCATAGATAGTCTTCTACTTACTTTATTTCAGGTATATCTATTATTTTGGCTGGTGATCTTGGCCAGTTGCCTCCAGTGAATGATAAAATGACATATGCTAGCAACAGGCGGGAAAAGTTACTGTGACAAGAATTCAAAACAGTGGTTACATTAGATAAAATATTTAGGCAAGATGGAGAAAACATCCACCGAAAAAGATTTCATCAACTTCTCACAAATGTGAGAGATGTGAGTCCAAACTTAGATGATTGGAACTTGCTTATGATGAGAACCCCTGTGAGGTTAGATGCTACAACCAATTATGAGTTTGACAAGATAGTGCATTTGTTCTCTACAAATGCCAATGTTCGTAACCATAACTTGAGGATGTTGTATTTTTGAGGCAACCTGTTGCATGTAGGTTTGCATCTAAGTCAAGGAATGGTAATACAATTGAAGATTGCTCGAATGAAGAACTTGATCTAGATTTATTATTTAGTAAGGATTCGAGGGTCATCTTAACTAAAAATATTTGGATTGAATCTGGTCTTGTCAATGGATCCTTGGGATATATCTAGAATATCATGTACAAACCAGGAACCACCCCACCTGAACCACCTACTTATGTTATGGTTGAATTTGATAATTATTTTGGAATACCATATGATGATCATCATCCAAGAATAGTTCCAATATCACTAGTCCAAAGGGGTAGAACCTTTCAGTTACCATTAAGGTTAGCATGGGCATTGACAATTCATAAATCTCAGGGACTAACTCTTTCCAGAGCCACAGTTGACATAGGCCCAAGAGAAAGAGAAAGATTGACATTTGTAGCTGTATCTCATGTAAAGTCTCTAGAAGGTGTGAGAATCATGCCACAGTTCACATATGACCACTATGAAAAAATGAAGACTGGGAAACAACTTTCCAATAGAAAAACATAAGAATTTAGACTCAAGTGTCTTGAAAATCAATGATGTACTGTAATGTTGTATTTCTATTAAATATTGCATTATTTATTAATCTCCTATTTTTTGTCATTATTGTTCTGAATTATCCTTATGTGATAAATTAGTATATCATATTTCAAAATCATGTTCTCTTTTGTTTAAATATGTATCATTAATATAATTTATATCATGTTCGCAAACCCGACTTCTTAATTTAAATATAAAAAATTCTATAAAATCATACATACTATTCCACTATAGGTAGCATCTAAAGTTCAAAATGGTAATGCAAAATGGTTATTCTGACTAATTCTATATACTGATGTTTGTATAAAACTTTACAGGATACCATTCCACCTATGGCTTCCTTTGACAGAGAGTCCAACATCATGGTTACAAGCCCCTCTACTTTGGTGGCCTCAAATGATGTCTTTGAGAGTGAATTTGACAAGTGTACATGAATCATTTAACAGTCATGTGCAACTATAATCAAAGCTGTGGAGAATGCAGCATTATAAGTTGACTATGTTGATGAACTGGATATAAAGCGGATGAAAAATGTTTCAAAAGTTTTGTGCGAGACATCTGCAAATGTGGATGCATTTCCATCAATGATGAAAGAAGTATACTATGATCATTGTACAAATAAAGGTCACGATACCAACTTTATTGTTGAAGAATATGTGATGTACTTGCATCATTATGGAGAAATGTTATTGATTTAGATCATTCTTATCTTGGCTTTCACACTTCTTAATTATCTAAATGATTGTAGTGGGACTTCTATTTCCCATTTTATCTTTGTTTGTAACTTTCATGAACAAGATAGTGAATATATATTTTTTCCTATTCTCATCATGGTTACCCCTATACTTCCAACATTTTGCAACATGTTTTGTTGAACTCTGTATTTCTAATATTTATTTGTTCAATGAATGCACCGATTAAATGTGAGGAAATAAATATAGAGGAAATCTGATTCATTACTATTTCTAACCTAACCCTGAACAATGTTAAAAACTATACCAATACCTTTAACTATATTAAATAAGCTATTAAAAGTTAGTCTTCAATGGAAATTAAAATAAAACTGTATCTTAACCTATACCATGACGTTAAATTAACAAGAATGATTACAGTAATATGGTAACTATTCAAGTTAGTTGTTACCATGTATATTCCATTGACTGTACATTAAATTGTAATGTTATATGTGATAATAATGATAATTATAAAATTAATTTATCCTAACCCTAGTCGTAATGGTAACCCTAACCCCTTACCTTAATCTTTACCTTTAATGTGAGAGGTGCATGTCCAAAATTAATCGTACTCATAAGGCTAAAATTATAAGCTAATTGTAACCCTTCTTGAGGCCCAAGTAAAAAATTATTAGTACTCTTTAGGTGAAAATCCAAAATTAATAGAAACCCTTATAGTAATCATATACCTAGCACTACATATGGTTAAACCCTGACTATATATCATACATCCTAATATTGCACAGAACCTTAAATTAATCCCAACCCTAACCCTACATGTTCAATAGCCTAATTGTTCTCCTAAGTTTAAAATTATAATGATAAACATGATGGTTATACTAACCCTTAATATGATACTATTCCTAATTGTAAACATATAATCCTATCCCTGATCATAACCCTAACCCTAACTCTAATATGTTATCGTTAACATTCTAATTACTTATATATGTCATACTCCTAAGGTGAGAATTTAACCCTAATTAAAACCGTAAGCCTGTCATGTACCATTGGTCAAAAGATAACCATAAGGGTTATACTAACCCTTAATAGGTTAAACCAAAACCCTATTTGTAACCATAACCATATCCTTTACCATAGGTCAAATGCTAAGTATAATGGTTATACTAACTCCATTCACAACCATAACCCTTTCCTTTACCATAGGTCAAATGCTAACCACTGTTTGGATTATACTAACCCTTAATAGGTTAAACCATAACCTATCACTAAAACTTCAATTAACACTACATATAAACTCCATCAATATTACTAATTTTACCGTTCACCATATTTGTCATACTAAACTTAACCAATATTTTAACCATAATCGTAACCATAACCCATCACTAACCCTACAAGACACACTACTTATGAACCCCAAATCAATTTAGAATTGATGAAGTTTCTCTTGTCACCCCTACTAGGTTATACCATAATCCTATTTGTACCCATAACCCTCTCATTTAGCATATGTCAAATCCTGAGTATAATGGTTACAATAACCCTTAATAGGTTAAACCACCCAACAATATTACTAATTTCACCATTCACCATATTTTTCATACTAACCTTATCAATAACCCTAACCCTACCACTAACTCTTAGTCAAACCCTAAGTCATAACTGTTACCATAATTTTCCTATTCTATACAAATTTGGCTAAAAAATCCATCCCAGGGTCTCTATTTTTATCCTGCCAAGCATCCCTAAAATTTTCATGAAGTTGTGCCTTGTCCTCTAGCCTCTAAAAATTGTTTTACTCCCTGGTCTGCAGGTCAGAAAATTCATAAAGTAGCCGTTGGACCCTTAAAACCCTAAAAAACCCTTTTGGCCTGTTATATTTCTACATTACCTTTTCGGCCACTTAAGTGATCATATTTCCACGTGCTTTATTTTTTCCTCAGTCCTGATGCCTTTTATTTCTAGGCCCAAGCTCTTTGACACCATTTTAATCTAATGATGGGTGTAAGTTCTAATAAGATTTGTCAGAGGCATGAGATTATGCGATGATCATTGATCTTCCTACCTATAGTGAGTCATCTTTTTGTTAGTGGGTCCAGCCACCTAGTCTGAGCTATACACTCATGATTGGCTAAGGCTTGTGATTTGACACCATGTCAGCACAGGCCCAGTGGGTTGTCAGTCGATGATGATGTAATGGCTGGTGCATGATCTGAAGGAGCTTTTCTGACACATGAGATCATGCACCCGCCATTGATCTTACTTTATCTCCGGGCTCTGTTAGGTGGGTCCTCAATTTCTGACGTGCTCATTCATTATTGGTTGGCTAGATGATAGCTTGGATCTATTAGTGGGACCATGTTAGAGGGTCTATGGATGTGTTAGAAAGGCAAAGATCTATGGTGGTCGTATGATCTCATAGAATCTTCTGACCTTATGAGATCATGCGATGACCATCCAATGAGAATCTTTGAATCATGGGTCTGATGTGCTAACTGGCATTGATGTGCTCACATATGATTGGCTACTATGTGATGACTAGGGTTTGTTAGAAGATCTGATGTATTGTGGGGTCCCAGTTCTAAAGGGCTCAATAGCTGGCACATGATCTAAAAGAATATTCGGGGGCCATGAGATCATGCACCTGCCATTACATTGGAATCCAGTTCTCAGTGGGTCCATTATCAGAGTTTGCAAAGGTGTTTGTTGATGGGGTGGTAAGCACGAATAGAAGATGGCCAAGTGGAAAATGGGCCTAGGGTTAGTGAGCTTCTGTGAATCAGTGACTAGGGGTTCTCTCTTGTTCGCTGGACTTAACCAGGGTTAGCCGAAAGACTTAGAAATTTAGTGACCACTTTCTTCACGTAGTCACTTAACCGGACTAGGGTTATGTGAAGTTCTTTGTAACTTAGAGAAAAGTCTTTGGTCACGTAGTCACCGAATGACTTAAGAAGGAAAAGCTCGAGGTGGGGCCAAAATGACAGGTGTGTCGACGTGCTCATTTCTCATTGGACACTGACTTCCATGGTGGTTTTGACTTGTCAAAAGGGTTTTAAAGTTGTTTTTAGGTGCATCATAGTCATTCATCTATCCAGAAGGGTTTCTCATCGATGTTGATGTTTTAATTTCAAACCCGCTAGCCGCTATGATTTGAATTTGAATATCTCTATGAGGGTTTTTCTATTCTTCTACTCTTTCAGCCATGCAAGACATCGGGTAGCTCAAGAAATAAAGTCTTAGGTTAGTTGTGGTTGTGAAGATGATAGAAGTGACTGTTGGTTAGTGTTGTAGGGCCCTTTTCTGCATTTTCATGATAGGAGGTGCTAGAAAGAGTTGGCCCCACCTTTTGAATAGTACCACTCCCAGGGAAATATAATTAGATTTGGAGCCTTCATGGCTTAGTGGAGTTTTAGGTGGGTTGGTAAGTCGAGGTTGTTGTGTCTGCAGGAAATTTTAGTTCAGAAGGATCAACACACAAAGAAATATATGTTTTGATCACTGATGTTCTCAGAGATGTTCATAATAAGTGATCAGTACCCTAGGGTTTGATATCATTGTTTAATTTTGTAACCCTAGTTAGGTTTTGACTCTTGCCTGCATGTAAGAGGGGATGTATATATTATATTTTTAGAGCTTTTGAGCCAGGAGTTAGACAATTGTAAAAGAAATTCATCTTTTCTTAAGGGTCATCTGTGGTATCATTTCTACCCTCTGGCTTATACAGTTGTAAATCTTTCATTGATAATTCAAACATTGCAGAGGTATTTTGTGACAATTCTTCATGTCCCTATGCTTCCTTATTTGAATTACCTCTTATTGAATTGAAGTATATGATGTTTCAATGATATCTTAGGGTTCCTGATCCCTCTCTCTTTCTGTAACTATTGTGTGTTATTGTGGATGATTGGATGTGAATGCTTTTGTGGGTATAATTCAACCCCCTAACAATCTTGTCTCATTCCTATTCCGAGTTGTAGAAGTGAATGTTTTTTTGCAGGTCACAAATTGTGTCTAAATCCTCAGTAATGCTATTGTTTGTGAAATCCTCCTTTTCCCTAAATAGCCTCTTTCTATTGCAGACCCTTCAATGAAACACTTATGCAAGCCTATTCAATGAGTTGAGACCTCCTAAACCTAAGTTGTTCATTAACTTCATCCTCTATACTGAGATCCAAACCCTAATTTTGGTGTATCACCTAGTAGGTAGTTTGCTTTCAGTCATTTCCCTTTCCAAGCATTCCTTCTATCCCTTTCCCTCAAAGATTTACTTTTAATGTCTAGAAGAAAATTAAGGTGATTATGCAAGAGGAACTAGCCTAGAACCTGGAGGTCTCATCTCAGTTAGCATAGGTCCCACACCTGGAGATGATTCCCATGTTATACTAGGTTATCAAGACCAAGAGAGCTTGAAGTAAATGGGCAAACCTAGTGTATAACAATTCTGGCATGCCCGGTGGGACTACAAAAGAGATTCATTGTTTGAAGGTTATGTTATCTTTGATATACAAATTGGATAATACAGGCTTTTAGAAGTTGTTCTATCAAGTATATCTGGTGACCACTGATTTGAAAGATCAAGGCCAACCTTGTTCAAGGTTTATGAGAAAGATTGAGACTAGGAGCTCAAAGCCCACTAAATTTTTAGAGTTTCCCTAAAAAAGAAGTCATAAAGGTAGGTCAACTCAAAGAACATCCCCTACAAGGATGGTTCAATCAACACCTCCTGATACCTCAGAATGTAGACCTTTTCCCTTTCATTCCAAAAGGAGAGGCAGATCTCTAGCGAGAGATCTAGAAGAGGATTCAAATCTAACAGAAAATACAACCCATATAGTTGTTAACCTTCACATTCCAACTCCTACAATGGCTAGATAGTTTTCCTTTGTGCCATTCAACCAAGGGAGTCCATTAGCCTTTGCTCAACATCATGATGTGACCTTGGTGGCACTTAAGAGTATACCTGATTTCACAGGTGAAAGGCAGACAACTGCTTTTGAACACATAAGAGATGTGACCACCATCTGTAACATACACAACATAACTCAAGAGGATGTGGCCACAAAATTATTAGCAACCTCTCTAAAAGGTAAGGCTCTTGAATGGTTTAGAACTTTAAGTGTTGGTTCTATTACTTCATGGGATGAGTTAGGGGATGCATTAAGTAAGCATTTTGAGGATAAATCAGATAACTTGTCTCTAGTTGAGAAATTAACAACCATTAAGAGAGACCCTCAAGAGAAAATGACAGATTACAATAGTAGATTCCTCAAAACATGGAATAGAATTATAGTATTAGTAAGGCCATCAACTAACCATGCTTTCCTATACTACTTGTAAAGTCTAAATGGTCAAATTTCTATTATCATCTAGTCTATGGGTGGTACTTCTTTACCCCAAGCCTTTGACATAGCTGTCAGGGCTGAAAACTATTTAATCCAAGCATGCATGATTGCTAGAAGGCCACCAATGCCCATCTTTCCTAGCCTTTAGCCTATTTCACTTGCCCAAGTACCCCAATTTACCCCTATCCCCACCATATTATCACCTCAAGCCAGTACTAGTGGTCAAGAGTTAACAACCAGTTTCTCTCAAGAGCTATAAGAGATAAAGAATAGACAACAGAGCAGTCAGCAAGAAATGGGAAATTTGTTGCAGACCTTGACTAAAGAGGTTACAAATTTGAAGAAACAAGGTCAAGGAATCAGACCACAGTTTTAGCCACAAGGCCAAGGTCCTAATCAACAACATCAAAATCAAGGATAGCCTTATCAACAAAATAGGCCACCATACCAGGGAGGGTATCAAGGACAAAGACAAAGTTTTAATCAGAGATCATTCCAACCATATAACCCTACACCTCTCAACTCTACAAATCTAGTGAGGGATATGGTTCCTAGCCAAAATAATATGGCTATGGATAATGAATGGTGCTTTCCTTGTAATCAGCCTCATAATCAAGCTACATGTTCAAATGGGTGGATGAACCAAGCTCTAATGGTTCAAAATTCCTCATAAGCTGAATCAGAGGCTTCATCCAGTGTGTCAGTACCTCAACAAAAATCACAAGAAAGTGAGACTACTCTTTTCAATTGGGAGTAATCAGACTTCAATGGATTCAATGATGAGGTTTCTTTTGTTGCCTATACAAGAGAAAAGAGAAGAGCTCAAGACATGGAAAGAGAAAAGTCCAATGCCAAAGCTACCACATCTATAGAGCCACTGCAACAAGCTAATCCCATCACACCTAAGGAGGCTCCTATCATTACAAGCAAAGAAGGCCAATAGTCTAAAGAAGTGGAGCCCATCATAGTGAAAGCACAATAAAGAGTACACACTGTGACACCTTTTAACATTGTAGACAACATGAAGAAGGTCAATGTCACCATGTCTATGTGGGACTCTTTGGCTCTTCCAAGACAACCTAAAATTTTGAAGAAGGCCATGACAAAAGTGGCAACTCCTCAACCTGTAAAAGAACTTGCAAAGCTAGTGTTGGTTAACACTGATCAAGAAAAGGAGGCTCCAAGTAGCAACTCCAAGGCCAATACCACATAAGGTAGGAACTCAAAGCCACCTCCCATTTATGTATCTTTAATCATTGGAAAATCTTTAGTGCATAATTGTATGGTAGATAGTGGAGCTACTAGCACTATAATGCTTAAGAAGGTAGCTGACCAATTAGGACTAAAATATGAACCCTTCCAAAAGAAGGTTACCCAACTTGATGGCTCCTTAATCAATACTATAGGTGTGGCCAAGGATACCAGTCTAATCCTACATGCTAGTCCTAATTTTTCCATCCTCCTTGATATATATATCATAGATCTCCTTGCATTATTTGTTATATGTCTGTTAAGGGAGTTCATAGCTAAGATAGGAGGCTACCTATCTTCTGATTGGTCTCACATGCTATTTCATAAAAGGTATGGTACCAAGGTCACCATTAAGTTAGAACCATTGGTAGCACACCATATAGAACCATATGTGTCCAATACCATCAATGTAAACTGCCCTATATTTGATGATAGTGACTTCCAAACCATTAGTGAGGCAAGCAAAAAGATACAAAGTATCCCTAATATTCTTCTAGATGAAAGAGCTTCAGAGACCCAAGAAAATATTATTTGGGATTTTGGTTTGGGAAGTTATTTGATACAAGAAAGTGGATCCATAGAGCCAAGCCTTCTCAAAGAAGATACTGATTCAAAAGATCAGAACAATTAGGTTTGGGAACTATTTTTTGATGGGGCTAGAAGTAGACATGGTTCTGGTGGTGGTGCTATGCTAGTGTCCCCAAAGGAAGAAAGGTATTACACTACCTTTAGATTTAGTTTCTCTTGCACTAGCAACACTGCAGAGTATGAAAGTCTAGACAATGGGCTAGAGTGGGCTAGAAAAAGAGGGCTTAAGGCCCTAAAGGTTTATGGTGATAGTGAGTTAGTTGTCGGCCAAGTAAGAGGGATAAGTGCAACCAAAAATGACACCATGAAAGCACACAAACATAGAATTTGGGATGCAATTGAAGATTTCCATGCTTTCAATATTGTTGCCATCCCTAGAAAATTAAATCAAAATGCAGATAGATTAGCTGCTGTTGGATCTCAGTATGACATTCCAAATAGCATTTCAAAAGAGGTAGATCAACATCATATCAAGGTTATCTCAGACCTTCAATCCTTGATAATGATGTTAATTGGCAAGTGTTTGACAATGATGAACAAATTCTACAATTCTTGTTTGAAGAAGATGTTTTTTCAGAGCATAATCAAAATAGGCTATCACAAAACTATGGTGATCAAGTGATACAACTTAAGTCTAATAAGATGCCTAGAGGTCTTGTCACCTTAGAGACTATCTTCAACAAAGATGATGAAATTAAGAAGAACAAAGCTGGCCTGGTAGTCCAACAAGAACATTGTGTTGAGTTAGAGTTGGAACCAGGTAAGAGCTTACAATTTGGAAAAGTAAACACTGAATTGGAGAAGCAAGCTTATACTTAGTTATTCAAAGAATTTAGTGATGTTTTTGCATGGCAATATGAAGACCTTAAAGGTTTTGATCCAGCCCTTGCTCAGCACACTATTGAGTTAGAACCAAATGCCAAACTAGTGAGGCAGAAGCAAAGGCCTATTAATCCTAAGCTTGAGCCACTCATGCATAAAGAAGTACTCAAATTAATAGAAAGTGGTATCATCTACCCCATCAAGCATACTAGTTGGGTTTCCAACCTTGTTCCTATCAGGAAGAAGAATGGGGAATTGAGGTTATGTGTTGACTTTAGGGATCTTAACAGGGCCTCTCTTAAAGACCACCATCCACTATCCTCTATAGAACAAATATTACAATGTGTCTCTTGATCTGAGAGATTTTCATTATTGGATGGCTATTCAGGATACAATCAGATCTCGGTAAATGAAGAGGATCAATACAAGACTACATTTACAACCAAGTGGGGAACCATGGCTTATCAAAGATGCCCTTTGGTTTGTCAAATGTAGGTGCTACATTTCAAAAGACAATGGACACAGCCTTTAAAAGCCTCATGTACAGGTTTGTACTGGTCTACTTGGATGACATAACTATCTATTCAAAGCATGCAACAGACCATATCAAACATTTGAGGAAGATTTTTGAAATATGTAGAGAATTTGGGATATCTCTTAACCCCAAGAAATGTGTGTTTGCAGTTCATGAAGGAAAATTGTTGGGATATCTAGTATCCAAAGAAGGGATAATAGTAGATCCTGAGAGAATTGCAGCCATCCGAGAACTACCCTTGCCACATCACAAGAAAGGTCTCCAATCTTTCATAGGAAAGATTAATTTTGTTAGGAGGTTCTTGCCTAGCATTGCAGATTTACTAAAGCCTTTGATAGCCATGTTAAAGAAGAGTTCAACTTTTAGTTGGACCAAAGAAGGGAAAGTCAATTTCCAAGCTATCAAAGAGGCCTTAATAGAAGCCCCTGCTCTCCTAAACCCAAATTTCAGTAAGGATTTTATCCTTTATGTTTATGGGGGTCATGATTCTATATCTGCAATGTTGACTCAAGAAAATTTAGATGGATTGGAGTAGCCTATTGCTTTCTTTAGCAAAGGTTTAGAAGATTATGAATAGAGATACTCTTTTTTAGAAAAACATGTATTTGCTGTGGTAAAGAGCCTTAAAAAGTTTAGATATCTATTGACTTATAGCAAGGTACACTTGAATGTTACTCATCCAAGTGTCAAAGAGTTTTTGCTTTCCAAAGACCTAAATGAGAAAAGAGCTGGTTGGATCACCAAGGTGATGGAATATGACATAGATATCCAAACTACCAAGCTGGTTAGAGGAAGAGGTCTTTGTGAACATTTGGCAGGGGATGAAAGTTCAAAGGAATCAGAGAAAATGGATGCATCCTTGGTTGTGCATTCTATAGAAGAACAAGCCAAGGCAACAAGCTGGTTGCCTAACATGGTCAATTACTTGAGGACAAGACAATGTCCTCTAGGTTTGGATTTAGCAAAGAGAAGATATTATAGGTTACAATCTATTCCTTTTCTGTTGATAGATGAAGTTCTTTTTAGAAAGGATCACAATGGTGTCCTTTTAAGATGCATAGATTTAGAAAAGGTAGTAGACATCCTATTTGAGTTTCATGATGGACCTTCTGGAGGTCATTTCTCTCCTAGGACTACTGCTTTTAAAATAATGAGGGTTGGATACTATTGGCCATCTATCTTTAAGGATAGTCATGAGTATGTGAGAAAATGCATCAAGTGTGCCATGTTTGTAGGAAAAGAAAGGCTACAGCCTTGCCCCTACAACCAGTCAGAACAGAGAAGCCCTTCATAAAGTGGGGTATAGATTTCATTGGTATGATCAATCCTCCATTTGGTGCAGGACACAAGTGGATAATTACTACAATAGATTATTTCACCAGATGGATAGAAGCAATTGCTTTGAAAGAGGCCAATGAGAGTGTTGTCTTAAGTTTTTATGATGACATAATTCACAGATTTGGCATCCCTGACTACATAATTTTAGATAATGCATTAGCATTCACAGGCCTCAAAGTTTCAGAGTGGGTAGTCAAGAATGGCATCTATCTGAATACCAATTCTAGTTACTACCCTCAGGGCAATGGCTTAGTTGAATCAACAAATAAGAACTTGATTAGGATAATCAAGAAGACTCTACAAGACAACCAAAGGGATTGGCATACCAAACTAAATTCTGCCTTGTGGTTAGACATAATTACTCCAAAGAAGATCATTGGGAATTCTCCTTATGTGTTAGTGTATGGCAGAGAGGCCAAGTTGTCTATCTTAGTTGAATTGCCAGCTCTGGACTTGGCTACTCAGTATGCTTTGTTTGAAGAAGGAGATCCTTTGCAGATTAGATATGCTCAGTTGATGGAGTTAGAGGAACTTAGAAACAAATCCATGAAAGATATGGAGTTCCATCAGATTCAGACAAAGAAGAACTTTGATAAAAGAGCCAGGGTTAGGAATTTCAAAGATGGAGATGTAGTTCTCAAATGGGATGAATTCAAATCCAAGCCTACCAGACATACCAAATTTGATTCATTTTGGGGTGGACCATTTGTTATAATAGAGTGCAAGGGATCCAATGCTTTCTAGCTATCAAATCTTGAAGGATTTGCCTTGCCAATCTTAGTGAATGGATTCCACTTGAAGCCCTACTTTGAGGTTAATACCTCTATGTAAATTCTTGTAAATATGTGTCTTCTGCTTTCTTTCCCTATTTTCTAGGTTAGTTTCCTTTTTCCCAAGAAGTGCCCTGAGCACAGCTTTAGTTCTCTCTCCCTATGAGAATTTTTGAGCTTTGATGACCCCATGCCCAATGGATTGTTTTAAGGTCACTGGTTATCCATGTCTAGCAGGCTGACATCTAGTAGAAATCACCAAAATGTTACCATAATTTTCCTATTCTATACAAATTTGGCTAAAAAATCCATCCCAGGGTCTCTGGTTTTATCTTGCCAAGCATCCTTGAAATTTTCATGAAGTTGTGCCTTGTCCTCTAGCCTCTGCAAATTGTTTTACTCCCTGGTCTACAGGTCAGAAAATTTGTAAAGTAGCTGTTGGACCCTTAAAACCCTAAAAAACCCTAAAAAACCCTTTTGGCCTGTTGTATTTCTACATTACCTTTTCGGCCACTTAAGTGATCATATTTCCATGTGCTTTATTTTTTCCTAAGTCCCGACACCTTTTATTTTCGGGCCCAGGCTCTCTGACACCATTTTAATCTAATGATGGGTGTAAGTTCTCATAAGATTTGTCAGAGGCATGAGATTATGCGACGATCATTGATCTTCCTGCCTATAGTGAGTCATCTTTTTTTCAGTGGGTCCGGCCACGTAGTTTAAGCTGTGCACTCATGATTGGTTAAGGCTTGTGATTTGATGCCATGTTAGCACAGGCCCAGTGGGTTGTCAGTCTACGATGATCTAACAGCTGGCACATGATCTGAAGGAGATTTTCTAACACATGAGATCATGCACTTGTCGTTGATCTTACTTTATCTCCAATCTCTGTCAGGTGGGTCCTTAGTTTCTAAAGTGCTCGTTCATTGTTGGTTGGCCAGACGATAGCTTGGATCTGTCAGTGGGACCATGTTAGAGGGTCTACGGATGTCTTAGAAAGGTAAAGATCTACGGTGGTTGTATGATCTCATAGAATCTTCTGACCCTATAAGATCATGCGATGACCATCCGATGAGAATCTCTGAATTGTGGATTCGATGTGCTACCTGGCGCTGATGTGCTCACGTATGATTGGCTACTATGTGATGAGAAAGATTTTTTAGAAGATCTAATTTGTCATGGGGTCCCAATTCTAAAGGGATCAATGGCTGGTGCATGATTTGAAAGAATATTCGAGGGCCATGAGATCATGCACCCACCGTTAGATTGGAATCTAGTTCTCAGTGGGTCCATTGTCAGAGCCTGCCGAGGTGTTTGTTGATGGGGGTGGTCAACATGAATAGAAGATGGCCAAGTGGAAAATGGGCCCAGGGTTAGTGAGCTTCCATGAATCAATGACTAGGGGTTCTCTCTTGTTTGCTGGACTTAACCAGGGTTAGCTGAAAGACTTAGAAATTCAGCGACCACTTTGTTCGCGGTCACTTAACTGGACTAGCATTATGAAAAGTTCTTCATGACTTAGAGAAAAGTCTTCGGTCGCATAGTTGCCAAATGACTTAAGAAGGAAAAGATCGAGGTGGGGCCAAAATGATAGGTGTGCCGACGTGCTCATTTCTCATTGGCCGTTGACTTCTAAAATGGTTTTGACTTGTCAGAAGCATTTTAAAGCTATTTTTAGGTGCATCATAGCAGTTCATCTACTGGGAAGGGTTTTTCATCGATGTTCATGTTTTAATTTCAAACCCGCTAGCCATTATGATTTGAATTTGAATATCTCTGTGAGGGTTTTTCTATTCTTCTTCTCTTTTGGCCATGCATGACATCAGGTAGCTTAGGAAATAAAGTCTCAGGATAGTTGTGGTTGTGAAGATGATAGAAGTGACTGTTGGCCGGCATTGTAGGGTCCTTTGCTATATTTTCATGATAGGAGGGGCTAGAAAGAGTTAGCACCACCTTTTGAATAGTACCACTCATAGGGAAATATAATCAAATTTGGAGCCTTCATGGCTTAGTGGAGTTGCAGGTGGGTTGGTAAGTTGAGGTTGTTGTGTCTATAGGCAATTTTAGTTCAGAAGGATCAACACGCAAAGAAAGATATGATTTGATCACTGATGTTCTCAGAGATTTTCATAATAAGTGATCAGTACCCTAGGGTTTGATATCATTGTTTAATTTTGTAACCCTAGTTAGGTTTTGACTCTTGCCTGCATGCAAGAGGGGATGTATATATTGTATTTTTAGAGCTTTTGAGCCAGGAGTTAGACAATTGTAAAAGAAATTCATCTTTTCTTAAGGGTCATCTATGATATCATTTCTACCCTCTGGCTTATTCAGTTGTAAATCTTTCATTGATAATTCAAACATTGCAGAGGTATTTTGTGACAATTCTTCATGTCGCTATGCTACCTTATTTGAATTACCTCTTATTGAATTGAAGTATATGATGTTTCAATGATATCTTAGGGTTCCTGATCCCTCTCTCTTTCTACAAATATTGTGTGTTATTGTGGATGATTCGATGTGAATGCTTTTGTGGGTATACTTCAACCCCCTAACAATCTTGTCTCATTCCTATGCTGAGTTGTAGAAGTGAATGTTTGTTTGTAGGTCATAAATTGTGTCTAAATCCTTAGTAATGCTATTGTTTGTGAAATCCTCCTTTTCCTGAATAGCCTCTTTCTGTTGTAGACCCTTCTATGAAACGCTTATGCAAGCCTATTCAGTGAGTTGAGACCTCCTAAACCTAAGTTGTTCATTAACTTCATCCTCTATACTGAGATCCAAACCCTAATTTTGGTGTATCACCTAGTAGGTAGTTTTCTTTCACTCATTTCCCTTTCCAAGCATTCCTTCTATCCCTTTCCTTCAAAGATTTACTTTTCATGTCTAGAAGCAAATTAGGGTGACTATCCAAGAGGAACCAGCCTAGAACCTGGAGGTCTCATGTCAGTTAGCATAGGTTCCACACTTGGAGATGATTCCCATGTTATACTAGGTTATCAAGACCAAGAGATCTTGAAACAAAGGTGCAAACCTAGTGTATAACAATTTTGGCACGCCTGGTGGGACTACAAAAGAGATTCATTGTTTGAAGGTTATGTCATCTCTGATATACAGATTGCATAATATAGGCTTTTAGAAGTTGTTCTATCAAGTATATCTAGTGACTCCACTGATTTCAAAGATCAAGGCCAACCTTGTTCAAGGTTTATGAGAAAGATTGAGACTAGGAGCTCAAAGCCACTAAATTTTTAGAGTTACCCTCAAAAAGAAGTCATAAAGGTAGGTCAACTCAAAGAACATCCCCTACAAGGATGGTTCAATCAACACCTCCTAATACCTCAGAAAGGAGACCTTTTCCCTTTCATTCCAAAAGGAGAGGCAGATCTCTAACCAGAGATCTAGAAAAGGATTCAAATCTCGCATCAAATACAACCCATATAGTTGTTAACCTTCAAATTCCAACTCCTACAATGGCTAGATAGTTTTCCTTTGCACCATTCAACCAAGGGAGTCTATTAGGCTTTGCTCAACATCATGATGTGACCTTGGTGGCACTTAAGAGTATACCTGATTTCACAAGTGAAGGGAAGACAACTGCTTTTGAACACATAAGAGATGTGACCACCATCTACAACATACACAACATAACTCAAGAGGATGTGGCCACAAAATTATTAGCAGCCTCTGTAAAAGGTAAGGCTCTTGAATGGCTTAGAACTTTAACTATTGGTTCTATTACTTCACAGGATGAGTTAGGGGATGCATTAAGTAAACATTTTGAGGATAAATTAGATAACTTGTCTCTGGTTGAGCAGTTAACAACCATTAAGAGAGACCCTCAAGAGAAAATGATAGATTACAATAGTAGATTCCTCAAAACATGGAATAGAATTCTAGTATCAGTAAGGCCATCAACTAACCATGCTTTCCTATACTACTTTTAAAGTCTAAATGGTCAAATTTCTGTCATGATCTAGTCTATGGGGGGTACTTCTTTACCCCAAGCCTTTGACATAGCTGTTAGGGCTGAAAACTATTTAATCTAAGCAGGCATGATTGCTAGAAGGCCACCAATGCCCATCTTTCCTAGACTTTAGCCTATTGCACTTGCCCCAAGTACCCCCATTTACCCATATCCCCACCATATTAGCACCTCAAGCTAGTACTAGTGGTCAAGAGCTAATAACTAGTTTCTCTCAAGAGCTATAAGAGATAAAGAATAGCCAACAGAGCAGTCAGCAAGAAATGAGAAATTTGTTGCAGACCTTGACTAAAGAGGTTACAAATTTGAAGAAACAAGGTCAAGGAATCAGACCACACTTTCAACCACAAGGCCAAGGTCCTAATCAGCAATATCAAAATCAAGGACAACCTTATCAACAAAATAGGCCACCATACCAAGGAGGGTATCAAGGAAAAAGACAAAGTTTTAATCAGAGACCATTACAACCATATAACCCTACACCTCTCAACTCTGCAAATCCAGTGAGGGATATGGTTCCTAGCCAAAATAATATGGCTATGGATAATGAATGGTGCTTTCCTTGTAATCAGCCTCATAATCAGGCTACATGTTCAATTGGGTGGATGAACCAAGCTCTAATGGTTCAAAATGCCTCACAAGCTCAATCACAGGCTTCATCCAGTGGGTCAGTACCTCAACAAGAATCACAAGAAAGTGAGACTGCTCTTTTCAATTGGGAGCAATCAGACTTCAATGGAGTCAATGATGAGGTTGCTTTTGTTGCCTATACAAGAGTAAAGAGAAGAGCTCAAGACATGGATAACATTGTGCATCACATCATTAACACACAATTAACCCTCATGAAATAACTAAATATGCTACTAATCATAACTCTAATCATAACCCTAACCCTAACTATAACGTACTCTTGAAGCATAAATCATAATGTTAAATATCATATTAACCTGAACTCTCACCCTATCGATAACCCTAACCCTACCACTAACTCTTACTTGAACCCTAAGTCATAACACAAAATGACCTACTAAACCCTAACTCTTACCCGATGTCAACTTATTAAAATAATTTATAATTGTAATATATATATATATACTATTTTTATTTTAACCCTAATACTAATCCAAACTAAACACTGTGCATCACATCATGAACCCATGATTAACCCTCATGAAATAACTAAATATGATACTAATCATAACTCTAATCGTAACCCTAACCCTAACTATAACGTACTCTTACTTGAAGCATAAATCATAATGTTAAATATCCTATTAACCCAAACTCTCACCTATCGATAACCCTAACTCTACCACTAACTCTTACTCGAACCCTAAGTCATAACACAAAATGACCTACTAAACCCTAACTCTTACCCGATCAACTTATTATAATAATTTATAATTTTAAAATATCTATACTATTTTTTTATTTTAACCCTAATACTAATCCAAACTCAACACTATTTATCACACCATTCACCCATGATTAACCCTCATAATAACTAACCCTAACCCCTTATCCTAATCTTAAACCTTATTTTTACACTAAATATGATACTAATCATAATTCTAATCGTAACCCTAACCCTAATCATAACATAAAATAGAAATATTAACCCTAACTCTCACCCTATGGATAACCCTAACCCTACGAGTAACTCTTACTCGAACCCTAACTCATAACACAAAATGACCTACTAACCCTACCTTTTTTCCTCCCTAACTTATTATAATAATTTATAATTTATAAATATATATATACTATTTGGTTTATTTTACAAAAATAAACCAAATTGTTTCCCTAACAATTTAGTTTTTTTTTTTCCATATACATAAAAATTAGAAAATGTAAAATGTCTACTATGTTGCCCTGCCACTGCCACTAGCTTATATATTTATATATATAATACACCAAGGGTAAT